>OX328125.1:42713689-43114885 GCA_946811695.1 Gonocerus acuteangulatus
CCAGTGCTCTACCACTGAGCTAACCTCGCCCCCAATTTTACGTGTAAAAATGGAAAGACAAATACAAACCCTTTAGTTTCCAATCAAATCAAGAGAAACATTGCAAAAAAAGATCTTTTGAGGAACATGTAACCGAATTTCTGAGGCCAATAAATAGTTTCTTGAATAACAAATGTGTAAATACCTTTAAGTTTTCTTTTCCATCAATCAGTAAAAAACTGCGGATAATGTTGTCATTCTTATCAGCAGAGCCAAGCATGAGAGAAGTAAATTCAGAAGTAAGTGTCACATCAGGCAAAGAAGGTAAACCTTTTTTACTATTTCCTTCAGATTTGTCCATGTAATTCTCGTTGTATATTAAAACAGGATTGTCTATTGACTCCATTATAGCTGGAGATACAAGTGGCGGAAGCCAAACTGGCCTCCTTGTTGCTTTATCCACAGAAAAATCCATCTCTCATATCCACTGAAACAGTCATGTCAATCAATGTTCGACCAAGATCCCGAGAAAAAAATGTCAGTCACTCCCAATAAAGAAAAATGATAGATAAAATTCACTTGCAATGACACACAACCTAAAGGCCTCCTCCATTGTTTCTGTTTACAAAAGCGTAGAAGCACAAATAAGAAACCTTACAACAAGAGGCGCAACTTAACTTAATATATAACATATGTATTAAATTGTTCTTAAAATTTTAAACTACATTTCAAGTTCAATTTATAACGATATAAAAGCAAGTGGATCACTAATAATGAACAATAGCAATCAAACATCACCAACACCAACAGGTTATATTTCTCTTTATTTGTAGCACCATATGATCACAGCCATCTACAACCCCAGCTTACAGCAGTTCTCCGACTTTGGCAGCCATGTCTCGCGTCACGTCCCGTTATAGTTATAACCCTAAACAACATGGAAGTTCGCCCAGTGAATTATTGAAATCTTTATTTATATTGTTTTGTAGCGAGTGCGCAAATTTATTCTCGTAGTTCAATTGCTCTGAATCGCTGCATAAGTTGAGTTGGATTGTCAAGATTTTAAATTTTGGTTATGATAAATAGGAATAACAACTTTTTGGACTATGGAATAGTTTGCGAAGCTTTCCTATTAGTGAAGAATTTTGAGATGACGAAGAAGGTAGGTTTCACCATGATTAAAAGAAATTATTTACCTACTTCTCTCTCGGTCTTGTTTGGCCTTTTCTATGGTTTTGCTTGCTGATTTCTACGTAATTTTGGATATTTAAGGCGATTATGTATGGAAAATATCATGGATTGTTTAAAACGCGATTGGTTATAAGTACTTTAATAAAAAATTGAATTTATTACTTCTTAATTTTGAAAGATATACGTTTTTTTACCGCTTACATTTCTTTTTTGTTATTGCTAATTCAATTTTAATATTTTTTTTATTATTATTGGGCTTTAGGTTCTCACATTTAAGATAGAGATGTTTAAATTATTTACTTCTTCCTGAAATTAAGTGTCATAACAATGAATAATTAATAATAGGAAGCTTCATTCCTTCATAGAATAATTTATGATTGTTCCCAATATTCCAAGTTTTCTCTTGACAGATACCCCTGTCATTCTGGAAAAAAAACTAATTAATACAAATTTTACTTGTGAATTGTATCCTCTTAAGGATATTTCTAATAGCAGTAGATAAAGAATAATTTAAATTTTGACCTTGTTTTTATTTAATTTATTTCTCGTTGAAAACATTTCTGTACAGTGATCTTATTTTGTTCTCTCTAGTTTCTCTTTCAGTTTAATACACTACCATAATTGCTTATTTTTAAACTAAATCACTATGTGATTTTTTTTAATGAATAAAGAATTACTTCATTTGCCCTATTTCTCCTTTTTCACTAATCAATCATTCTCTGATGCCACTGAGGTTTAGAATGCTTCATTTCCAGGCTTGTTTCATCATAGCTTCCTTATCTGAATGCTGTGACTACAATGTTTTCTTATTTAGTTAAAATTTTATTGTTGTTGCCGAAGGTAAACCTTTGTTTTTTAATTCTTTGCCATTTCTTTTAAGATTTTTGCTTAAATTGGTAGGAATATGTTATTTGATTGGTTTTCCTTTCAAACAAAGAACAATTGTAATTTGTTATTATTTCATCGAACAACTATTATTGTTCCAAACTTTTTTTTCTATTAAAAATTTATTATTTCATTTTGCATGATATTAATTGGGTTATATTCTCATTTATTGATATCCACATTAGTGTTTGGCTGTAAAAGTTTAAGACATTTCTAAAGAGTCTAGTTCAAGAATTAGAAAGTAACCTCTTTTGAGCATGAGTAACTATTTAAAAATTTCCCTCTGTACTTGTTGCACTGACATTACCCATTATTGAAGATCTACACTGTTTTAATTTAAAATTATTTATTGATATAAATTGTATCTCGAGAACAATTTTGACAAGATACTCTCCATATAATAAGCTACATTAATGTCATTTATGGTTTAATTTTATTCAAGTATTGTTCAAACAACTTATATTAGACATATTTCAGTGAACATTCAAATTGGATAAGTTTATTGACACAAAAAAATGTATTGTTTTCTTTTTTTTTTCCTGGTGATTCTACAAGGAAATAGCCTATTCTCAACTTAAACATTAAATTGGGTGAATGGGGCAGGGGTGGCTGCTTAGTAACTGTTGCAAATATGAATTTTTAAACTTCAGGAACAGATCAATAAATGAGTTTTGGTCAGATTAAAACACTATGATTTAATCTTTTGATACTGATATTTTCTCAGCATTGTGAACACACACTGACACATACCTTTTATGTGTGTATATATATATATATATATATGTGTGTGTGTGTGTATGTATGTATGTATGTATATATGTGTGTTTGTGTACTGATTAATATTACAGCTCTATCAATTCTTCAATATTCCTAATTAACATATTCTTTAAAGTAATAATAAATGGGCGTTAAATTTTAAAGAAATTTAAAACAAAACTGGGGATTGATCAAAAATGTACTTTGTGTACATATATACATATGTGAGTATGCACTTGCAAATACATAACAAGAAATATTTGATATATATATATATATATATATATATATATATGTGTGTGTGTGTGTGTGTGTACTGCATTACAAGTAACAATATTTTACTTAGCATGAATTCCCAACTATTTTCGAGAAAATTAGGAAAAGGCGTGAATATCTTAAAACTGCTCATGTCTGCTAATAAAATATTTCTTCAACTCCATGCTTGACCAAAATGTTTATATATGTGTTTGGATGAATGTCAAAAGTCTCAAAAGCCATTTTGGAGTAACACAACAAAAATTGTAGAAATATTCCACTTTTCTTAAAAACAGTTATAGATATTGCATTTAAAGTAGTTTGTTCCCTCACAGTTAAAGTACCCATAAAAAGTGTACTTGGACGCCTACTAGGACAAAATTATAACCGTTACAAGACCCAACTATTCCTTTACTTCTTTTTATCCTGATGGCAAATATGCCAAGTTGCAAATTGAACAAGTTTATCAAGGGAAAGCAGTATGAGTCTAACATTATTGTCTATGGAAATGAAGATTAAAATATTCGGTAATTGTGGAGTTTATGGGGCCCCCTCCCCAATTTTTTTTCTGTTTTTTCCAAGAGGTATTTTGACGCACTATACACGAATTTGTTAAACAAAAAAAAAAAAAAAGGTCGCTCTCAACCAGGAAAAAAGTTAAGCACTAAATTTTTTTGTTGTTCAGGTTAAGAAAGCTAATGTAAACAACTATAACAGTAAACATGCGCATGTGTTGGTATGTAAAAGCCCATAATAAAGAAGTCCAATTTAAATTTATCATCAGTTATTTATTCAGAAACATTTTTTTAAATAATGAAACATTCTCCACATTTGTTGTTTCACTGTTGAAAAGTATTATATAAAAGAAATCCCTTAGTAATTAGCTAATGCCTTTATATTCAGTTCTCTGATAATTGCGAAAAATTCAGATAAATTTGCTTAGTAATAATAATGAAGTCGGACGAATTTCTAGCATTTATTCACAAGAGAGAATAATTATAAAAATTGTAGTCGAAAATAAGCTTCTAACTAATTCCATCGATTATGGATAATGTGGTGAAAAATTAGAGTTAAATAGAAATAATCTTTAATTTCACTGCCGAAGATGAAAGATTATTATCTAGGAGATGATAGGCTAAATAAGAATGAAGTATATATGTTTTTGTTTTAAGTATTTAAATTTTATATTTATTTTGCATTATGGGTATAATTGCTATGCGTTTCTACTTGCTTCTCTCACCCAAGAAGATATTATGATATCTAGAGCAAAATATCTCTCTCTATATATAAGAAGATATACAGGGTGTCTATAAAAGAACTCCGGGGTTTTAAGACAAAATATTTTAATAAAGTAAAAAACGTACATACATGTTTTATACATGATTAGAAAGCTTACATTTTCAAGATTTTTTAACAACTTAGTAAAGTTCAATGTGAGCTCCGTTAGTGGCACGGCACACGTCGAAACGGTATTCTACCTCTTCCCATGTCCTGGCGAGCATGTCTGGGGGAACGGACGCCACGCAATTCACTATTCGTTCCCTGAGATGGATAACATCTCGAATTTTCTCTGCATACACAAGATTCTTGATATGCCCCCAGAAGAAAAAGTCCAACGGAGTCATATCAGGGCTCCTTGGTGGCCATGGAATAGGTCCTTCCCTTCCAATCCACCTGTTACCGAAACGAGCGTCCAGTGACTCACGCACACGCAAACTGAAGTGTGGCGGCGCCCCATCTGCTCGCCCATTGCGTGGCGTCCGTTCCCCCAGACATGCTCGCCAGGACATGGGAAGAGGTAGAATACCGTTTCGACGTGTGCCGTGCCACTAACGGAGCTCACATTGAACTTTACTAAGTTGTTAAAAAATCTTGAAAATGTAAGCTTTCTAATCATGTATAAAACATGTATGTACGTTTTTTACTTTATTAAAATATGTTGTCTTAAAACCCCGGAGTACTTTTATAGACACCCTGTATATAAGAAGAGTTGAGACATCTTCTTGAACGAACGGAAATGCATAGCACGTTTGCCCATAAGCGACAGGTTATGATGGGTGAGGAGATCCTTAAAATTTACAATTATTTTTCAATAAATAATTTATCAACATTTCAAATAAAAGTTCTTTTTTACCCAATTTTAAATCGCTGCGTATGCGCATGATGATTTAATGCGTAATAAATTTTTTCCTAGTTAAGAGAGACTTTTATTTATTTATTTGTTTTTTAACAGATTCGTGTTAAGTGCATCAAAATACCTTATAGAACAACCAGGAAAAAAAATCGGAGAGGAGGCCCATAAACTTTAGAATTACCAAATATTCCTAAAAATAGATTTAGTTTTATAGATGCTAGAGCGCAAACAAACATCCATTTGTGTTTATGTATAGTATATATTTACTTACACATACAAAAATCTGATCAATAGTTTTTTTTATTGGTGGACCTCTTAAGTGAGTTTTCTCCCTACAGAAGGAGGTTATAAGTTCTGAATATTTACTACTTACTGTGAGGTAGAGGATAAAGTCACTGTAATTACTTCTTTCACACAACTAAATAAGTCTGAAATATCAAAAGAAGAGGCTAAAAATTTCCCTGAAAAAAATTCCTGATATCTGACTGTTAAAGGCTTGAGTCTACAAACCACTAACAAAGCTGAATGATAACAGGTACCAACTGATTTAGATTTGAAAGTAGCTCCTATAATATGCTGCTTTAGGAGGTCTAGAACGTACTTGTTGCTCTCAGATTTATTTTTACCATTCCTATTAACACATCATATTTTCATTATTTCAAACAAGAATTGGTTTTAAACATTTTTAAAAATCAAAATCTTATTAGAAAACACTTTCTTGTCAATTTGAAACTTAAGTTGCAAATTTTAAATTTCCGTCACCTATACATCATAATGATTTTTAATTTATTTAGAACCATGCTATTGTATTATATCTCTAAAACAGTCCTTTTCCTCCTCAGAGGTTCCTTTGCCAACCAGGGACCAGTATAAACACAATGTGAATATAGTCTTGTCGATTTATCTATTGCATATCCTACCGATGTGCCACTAGCATGGAATTTCTGTCCCTCTAGTCCTATGCCTTGGGAATATAGGTTTATTTATAATATGGCCTGCTAAACTAGACAATCAGCTGATCATTTTAATTCTTCTCGAATACAAAAGGAATCTTCTCGAAAAGAGATAGCTGCTGTAATACAATCAGAGATCCTAGAAGTATCTTCTAGTTGTTTGTCCTAGTTATCACAGCGATTTTGGCTGTAGTTTTGCCTTCAGCTTCCTATTCTTCCGCCTTTTTATTTTTCAGATATATAATTAGTGTATTTTGAAATGGAGGGTTTTCAAGATTTTGCGAGAATTTGGCGAAAAGGAAGCTCTTCGCATTCAGGAATGTTTTGAGAAGTACATTCCCCCCAAAAATATAGATAACTTTTGACTTATTTATCCACATGTTTGATATATATATATATATATATATATATATATATATATATATATATATATATATATACATATACACACATAGATATACAGGGTGTCCCAAATAGGACAGCTCAAATTAATTTTGCGGCCAAACGGTTGATCTGAGAATAAAATGTCAGAGGAAAAAGTTGTAGAGCTAACCTAAGCTTTATAAATATGTCAACCATTTAACATGTTGACTGCGCATGTGCGCTCGGCGCTAGATGAAATGTTGAGGTTTGCAGATGACCCCTATTATTATGCACATCATTTTGAAGGGGATTAAAACACAAAAAGTTTGCCGCAATCCGCACTTCGATATCTATAAAATCAAATGAGTTTCGTGCGAAATTTTACTGTTTTAAATTAAAACGATTTTTTGTAGGCTCACAGAGGTCGGTTATGAATGTGTGATGCATGACTTTGAGGTATTTTTTCCTCAACTTTCTGAAAAAAATATGGCCGATCCTCTAAAAGAATTATTTTTCCTAATAACATTAATAAAATTGAATATAAGGCATCTTTTTTAAGTATTTACTCTGATTTTTCGTTTGAGACGTTCAATTTAAGTGATAACCCTATTTCATTGATAGATTAAATAATAAACTGTAAAGAAAGCTCTTATCTTGCACTTTCAAAGCATCCATTTTACTGTATTTTTATTTCTTCAAAAATTAATAGTGTCTTCGAAGATGCCACCTTCAACATCGAGGGACCTTTGAATTCCTCGCTGCTATATTTTTTAACCTTATTACTCATTGTGAAACTATTGAATATGTTCTAACCTTACAAAAATAAATAATTCAATTTAGTATTACTCAATAGTATTATTATAAATAATTTAATATAAAGCAAAAATATAATTACTAGATAAATAAAAATTACTCAACGAACGGAAATTAAATTAAAAAAAAAATATTAATGATTACTCATATTTGTTATAAAGGTAATCCAAATCAAATAGACATGTTTTCCAGCTTGATCTGTACATTTACGTTAATAATTTTAAATATTCTTCACTAACTCTTTGCAATTTTTACTTTCTGTTCACAGGAAATGAGTGCATGAGGGCATTAAAGTTTGCCTTCTTTTTATTCTTCTACTTTATTGGCTTTTCATGCTAACTGGTAAATAAACTTTGTTGTTAGTAACAAACTAGTTGTTTGTCCAATAGTTTATGCATGGGTGCTGGTAAAATAAAAATTTGGGGACATAATTTTGGTTTTGTATTTCAATTGGTCACAAAAAGTAGCTCTGATAATACTTTGTGTTTTCAAACTAAACTTTTAACAGAATTAACGTAAAATTTCTCTGAAAATCAGTTAGTGAAAAATTGTAATAAATTCTTCTTCTTTTTTTTTTATTTATTACATCTTTAACCTAAAGGATAAATAGTATCTTTTTTTAAATTTTAAATCACAAATCAGAGTTTACAGCCCATTTGTCAATTATGTTGAAGCTCATGTAATTCTTATTGAAGAATCTCGTGTTGAAGATCTTCTCAAATCTTACATTTTTCCTTCTATAAAATTTTGCTATGTATTGTAAATTAAATGATGGCATAGTGTTCTTATTCAATTTAATCAAACTCATTCCTAAAATAATTAACTAAATTCAAAAATGAAGAAGCTAAGAAGCATTTATTAAACCACTGAATAAGGGATGGCACATGGTTATACAACAATAATTTAAATTCTAATAGGCGTACCAACCTAGCCTTATACAACAACAATATTTCCTGGCTTCTGATATTTATGACACTGTGCAGTTCGTCAGTAGCTGTGGCTCCATTGAATGAATTAACAGGCTAAGAGTTAGCGACACATTCAAGCGTAAAATGTGAGATTCTGAGTTTCAATCCCTGTCTGGCAACTAATTTTTCAAAAATAAACAAAACTAAAGATTAAAAAATTAAGAAGCATTTGATTTAGTGTAGCTTTATAATGTAGTTCCGGACCCTGAGTCTAATACTGCTCAACCTAATTGATCATTTTTAAAGATAACAGAGACACAGCATAAAAAAAAAAAAATGGTATTTTCCAAAGACACCTTATGTATATTCTTATGTATATCGACACACTGAATCCGAACCTGAAGTCAGTTTCACCCCATCATGTCAGGTATAAGAGTATTTGAAGGTCAAATTTCGTATGAAGTTGTTAAAGAAGAAATAACTAGAACTTCCATAGTTTTGAGGGTCCCTGAATTTGAATCCGAGGTCTGTTTCACTCCATCGGCGCAAAATCAAGTTCATTTCAAGGACAAATATATCCATTTTGGAAAACATGAATCTACAGTCAAAATTCTTTTTTTTTTTTTTTTTTTTCTTTCTTTTTTTTTTGCAAAATAGACATATTTTTACTTGAAATAAACTTGATTTTGTGCCGATGGGGTGAAAAAGACCTCGGATTCGAATTCAGCGACCCATCGCAATCATGGAAGCTCTAGTTATTTCTTCTTTAACTTCATACTTCAAATACTCTTAAACCTGACGTGATGAGGTGAAACGTACTTCGGATTCAGCGTGTCGAAATACATAAGAATATACATATAAAGGATATGTATCAAATAGTTGATGAATGTTTATTTGATATCCTCCCCTTAGTACCTCGATTGCCAAGAAGGGACCATACCAACAGGTGATGGGGGAATTGGATTTAAGAAAAGCATTAGGAGGAAAAATTTCATGTCCTATGATAACACTGTTCTGCACGAAAATCCTCCTTCAAACCAAAACATGCTTTCTTACTGTTTTCAAATGTGCTGAACACGAATTTGAAGTCAGATTCTGTCTATCACGCACAGTTTCTTGAGAAATTCTAGTTTTTTATCCAAAAATGTGAGTTTTTTGTAAATTTGACGAATTTTTTTTGGCATCAAAACATAGTGAAAAAAATTCAAAAGCCCGATGATTTTGAGCGCAATGAAGTATATTTGAACGAAAAAAAATTTGATGGGAATATTACAAGTGGTTGAAGAAATATGGCTAAAAGTGTTTTTTCAGTTTTTGATCTTGAGGCAGGGATTTGGTCTCTACCTGGATCTTTAGGGGAATGACCTTCCTTTCTCTTTTATGGTGGTATCCTTTTCATTCAAATCCTTACCTGCCCCCCTTTCACCCTCAATACCCCAACTCCCCCCCTCCCACTCAGCCCCTCTCTTGTCACTATTTTCTTCTAGGATTTGATCAGTACTCTCAAGGCTTTCGCTAAACGCACTTATTTGGATATTCAGTTGTGCTATCATTGTTCTGGGAACAGTTCACTTTTTCTCTGTAATGTCACGACAGTGTATAAATAAGCCTGATTCCTTTTGCTATGTTTGTGGTGAAGTCACATTCAAGTCCACTCAGAAACCTCTGATTCCGCTGGTGAAGAAGGCATACGAGTTATACTTTGGATGTAAAGTAAGTGATCAGGACAAATCCTGGGCTCCTAAAATATGCTGTAGTTCATGCTCACGTTCTCTGACTGGTTGGCTAAATGGGACACATAAGTCAATGCCATTTGCAGTTCCCATGATATGGCGAGAACCTACAAATCACGTGACCGATTGCTATTTTTGCATGACCACAATCAAAGGTTTCTCGTTCAAGAGCAAAAAGAAAATTGTTTATCCCAACATCCCCTCTGCCATGAGACCAGCTCCACATGATTCCTCCATGCCCATCCCACCAAATCCGAGTAAGTTCCGTCTTAGTCCTGAGGAGAGCTGCAATTCTGAAAGCGTTTCACCTCAACCTGGAACCAGTCAACAAGAAGAAATTTCAAGTTCGTCCAGCCCCTCTGAAACTCAGCCACAGCTCATAAATCAGAGGGATTGAATGATCTTGTTCGTGATTTAGATCTCCAAAAATCAAAAGCTCAGCTGCTTGGGTCAAGGTTGCAACAATGGAATCTCTTGGAAGGAGGCGTGAATATATCTTTCTTCAGAAAACGGGAATCAGGAGTTCTATGCTTTTTCTCAATGGAAGAAAATCTTGTATTTTGCAATGATATATTTCATTTGCTCCAGGAACTTGATCTGCCAACCAATCCAGAGGAATGGAGACTATTCATTGACAGCTCCAAGTTTAGTTTAAAAGGAGTACTCCTTCATAATGGAAACAAACATCCATCTATCCCAGTAGCTCATTTGGTCCACATGAAAGAAACCTATGACAACATGAAGATACTTCTACAAAAAATCAAGAACCATGAGTACAAATGGCGCATTTGTGCAGATCTTAAAGTGGTAGCCATGCTTACAGGACTCCAAGGAGGTTACACTAAATTTTGTTGTTTTTTGTGCGAGTGGGACAGCAGAAAAAGAGGAGACCATTATGTCGTAAAAAAATGGCCAGAGCGTAAGGAAAAAGTAGGTGAAAAAACATTACCAATCCTCCATTAGTGGACAAAAACCAAATAATTTTACCCCACTCCACATAAAATTGGGGCTAATGAAAAACTTCGTAAAAGCGATGGACAAGGAAGGAGAAGGTTTCATGTACTTAAAACAAAAATTTCCGCATCTCAGCGATGCTTAGATAAAGGAGGGAATTTTCGTAGGACCCCAAATTCGACATCTACTCAAGGACCTCACTTTTGAAGCAAAGTTAAATACTACTGAGAAAAAGGCTTAGATTGCTTTTCGAGAGGTATGTGCTAAGTTTTTGGGAAACGAAAAATCTAGAGACTACCGAAAAATAGTCCAAGAACTGCTTACTTCATATAAAACATTGGGATGCAATATGTCCTTAAATATACATTTCCTGCATAGTCACCTAGACTTTTTCGCCCCAAATTTGGGTGCAGTTTCGGACGAACATGGAGAACGATTCCACCAGATTAGACATATCCAGAATGGAAAAAAGATATACTGGCAAATGGAATGAGAAGATGCTGGTGGATTACTGCTGGACACTGCAGCGGGAGACAGAGGAGGAAGAGTACAAAAGAAAAAAAAAATACTCATTGGCAATGTGTGTATATTTTTTGAGTTATGTCATATCTAGTATTATACCTGATAGCATGCAGGATCCAATTAATTATATTTTACCGTTGAAAAAGAAAAAAAAATCTGTTTTAATAAAGACAATAATTTTCAAATACAATTTTTCATTTTTTCCAAGTTTCTCCTCTTTTCTCTCAAAATCAGAGGGTGATAGAATTTTTCTGAGTTCAGATTCGGACTCAGCACACCTGAAAACATGAACAAACAGGCAAAATTGTTCAAGGGAGGGGAGAAAAGTTTTTTTTTTTGCAGAACAGTGTAATTATTTATTTATTTTTTTTTTTTACAGGTTTTAATAAATTTTTGATTAATTTGATATTTTTATATCAATTAATCATTATTGATTATTTTTAAATCTGAAATCCTAATATTCCTATGGAAAATAAACTCCAGAATCAGACACCAGTAACCAATCCTAGGTTTAACAGAGGAAATCTCTGCCCTAAATCGAATATATTGTCACTAGCTAATTATTTAGTTTAAAAATGCTTCTAGCTGTTAGCTTTGAAGTTTAAAGCTCACATCTCTATCCAACATTTAAATAAAACGAACAAGATATTAGCCACACTACAATTTGCATTTTAATGTGTAGAAACTATTCATATACGAATGTTTCTTAGCAATGGGCTGTAAATTGCGTAGTCAAATTGCTGTCGTATCCTTGCACTAATGTAAATTGTAAAAAGTCAATGGTGTACTCACCAATTTTGAGACACCATATCGCTTTCATAGACACTCGATGCCAATAAATAATCCTATGGAACTGCCTTGAATTCACAGCTTAGACAAGCAGTATAATTTGGAGACTCATTTCTTTCGAAACACTTAATATAGGAATGTTTTACTGTGCTCGCACTGAGTCTTATGGCACACACACTGCTTGTCTCAGAGTCTTACAAGATACAAACTGCTAACGGGATCACGTCCTTTTGGGCTCTAGTTCCGCCTTAGAGATGCACTCCATGGAGGTATGATTCTCTCAGTACCAAACAACAAATGTGAATGACATGGTGGAGTCAGGAGCTGTACTTTTATGAAACACAATTCACAAGAATTATCTACAGTAGTTCAAACCTTGGCAATAAATTTGCTGTAACGAATGCTGAGAAGTTCTCTTGAACACTGTTGATACCATAACAACTATAGCAATTTTCTTTAGAAGCTACTGACGTCTTTCTATACAAAGTCAATGTTCTAGTTTAATTCTTGGCTGCTCGCTCTGCTACACTACTGCCCTCCATGAGCCTATGCCTTATTCACCTCCCCCCTCCATTTGTCTCTAAACCAATAATCATAGTGCCCCTTGAGAATAATACTTTCTGTTTGACCTCAGCTCAAACAATTCAGTGGTTGAAAATTAGTCAAAGGTCAAAAACAACTTCTTGTGAAAAAAAAAAAAAACCTAATAAAAGAGACTGAACTATTCCAGAAAAAAAAAAATGTCCTTATGAACAATGAATCCTTGTTCTCCAAAAACGCTATTTGTGGGAAAATGTGTGCACTTATACCCACCTCTCAAAGTTCTTCAATGTCGTCAATTTTGTCTTTCCTGTGTTTATTTCTTAATGAAAAGACTGCCTTGTAACCTAACGTAGTTTAATATCTGGCTAATAATGCATTGTCGGATTGTTATATATGGTCTGGTTCCTGGATTTGTTCTTTCCATTGCAAGGGTGAACTATAATGACAACTGTAGGCTCCCTTTCCTTTGACGAGCATCCACCACAGTGTAGGTATTGTACTGAAAATCATCAGAACAATAAAAATATCTCATTAGAAATTTTGTTGCCATGTGTTGATTCATTAGCACTTTCCGAAGAAATGTAGCTATTAAGGTTGCACTCTTGAAAGAATTAGTGAAAAATTTCTTCAATTCTTCATCGGTCCTACTTACTATGTGACCCCGTTAAAATGTATATACGTGTGTCTGTTTCTTAACTTGATACATACCAGAGTTTTTGTTTTTTTCACCATGAAACTTTGTATATAACATTCCACTAGCAAATGATCGAACAAGTTCATTAACCAGCAAAATCGGTCCAACTGGAGGAGGGGTTTCTCTGGACCCAAATTACTAATTCGCCTATTCCACCCGTAATTGTTGTTACATTAAAACAAAACTTGGTAAATGTCACAGGCATCTAAAGAGAAAGATGTCTTGTAAATATAATTTAAATCGGACATCTGAAAAGGAGGTTTACCCAGGAGGTAAATTACTAATTTGGTCATACCGGTCATAATTTCTGTTGTATTATAACAAAACTCGGAGTACTTTGTGATTACCTAAAGATAAAGATTGTGATTACCTAAAGAGAAAGATTTACTTTCTCTGTTGTGAGATTTTCTCTTTCTACATGTGGATGCTTTTATTATTCGTCAAGATCAATAAACAAAAATTTGAAGTTTTTTGTATTTATCAAGTAATGTAGTACCTCACATAAATAACTCCAGAAGAAAATTAATTAACACATTAATAATTGATTCTGCTATTCATTAGAAATATAAAAACACAGATCTACAGGTTACCAACCTTTTCTCTCCAGCATAGGGGCAATGCTACTTCTTGTTTTGAAAGGAAAGCCATTATCCCTGGTTCGAATCGAACCCACGACTTAGGCACGAAATGCTCATGCCTTGTGAGTCAATACTATAGCCTGCCCAGATAAACCCAGGAGTTCAATTGCGCATGTGCGAACGTCTGGGCGGGAATATCTCCCTGCCCTCTTCCTTCTGTTCCACCATTTGCAAAGCCTTTTAATGATCAAGCACTTAATGTGAATCACTATAAAAACTAATTATTTCTCTTTTAGGATCAGAAAAGGCTTTGAGAAGCCAGGCAAGGGAGTTAGTGTTTAATGTTTATCAATACTTAGCCAAAGCTAAGACTGAAAACAATTTAAACTATAAAGTTTCTGATTCCACAAACGAGGCGACAGGGAACAGTTGAAAACTGACAAGGGTATAAAAGGGAGATCTTCCCGCTATTTCTCGAGAAAATAGGCCCCAACCATTCCCTCCATCTATTTGAATAGGCTATAGTTTAAATTGTTTTTAGCCTTAGCTTTGGCTAAATATTGATAAACATCTCCCTTGCCTGACCTCTCAAAGCCTGCCCTGGTCTTAAATAGGACATAATCAGTTTTTATTGAGTTCCACAGAGCATGTTGTCCATTGAAATGGTAATGCAAATAGCGGAAACGTCGGGCATATTTCCCTGAAATTTTTCTGCATACAGGATTTGAACTATTTTATCTAACTGAACAGAATATAAAAGATTCAATATGGTGGGCTGGTATATCACCTGATTATTTATTGATTCTAAAATTTGATTATGTACATTCCCAGAAGAAATACATTCTTTAAATATAAAATCGATTGATTTCATCACCATGTCAATTTTATTTTATATTATTACTTTCATTTTTTCCTTACCTATTTGCATAATTGACAAATATGTCCATCTATTTATTAAAAACTCTTTTTTTATAATATATATGTTCTCTTTTATTTTCGTTCTTGTCTTATTCATGTCTTTGTCTTATAAGTTAAAATTTAGTGATATTAAAGGTCACAATAAGCATACTAATATTTTGTATGATTACCATTGTCTGTCTTCATACTCCTTAGATCTTTTCCTTATAAGTTCAGAGGCATCCCAAACCTCATCTTGAATCCAAAACAAAAGTACCAGAAAGTATAACCTTCTGATCATAAGCTGAGCGCTTTACCATTGAACAATACCTGCCCCTGATTAGAAGTAGTATTTCTATTTATTAATTTTTTGTTAATATATTAGCAATGTGTCCAAACTTTCTTAAAAATAGAAATAAAATGTAGATTGGATTAGGGAATCAATATTTTGGTGATAAGAGCGAACATTTCCTATTATTCATTTCTAATTATGTTAATTAAAACTAATAAATATATAAATTATTTTAAGATAGATCTTTCTATTTGATTTCTTTTATACCTTGCAGGCAACTTACTAAACTGCCCCTCTCAGAATTATACTATGAGATTTGAGGGGTTTATTGAGAGATGTACGGGGACACCGACCGAGGAGGGGCAACTACCGCTCTGCGTTTTGTGACCTGCGACTTATCATCTCTCACGGACTGTGGCTGTGTGAGCACTGTGGAAGTTGACCTTTCTGGTTCTTCATCAAAACGAAAATATCGGTCCAAACCATCCCCTCTTATTGATCCAGATTATCTAACACCACTCACTGCCAAACGCCTTATCCTTGAAAGACCATCTTTAATAGATCGACTTATTTATCAAAATAAATCTGCACTCGAAGAAATGGAAGGGAAAAAAAGGGGCCCTAAGCGTACGATAGCTGTAAAGTCAAAATTAGACGAAAAGGAATTAAGTAAAAGAAAACGTACCGATAGTATGAATGGTACATCACCGGCTATTAAACGTCTTAAAAGAACAAAAGGAGGCTCAGATTCTGAATCCTCCGAATCTAGAAATACTTCTACTGAGAGGAAAAGCAAACAAGGATCAGTTGATAGAGGAGTTAATAAGAAGCCGTCTCCCAAAAAAAATCTTAGGAAAACTGAAAAAAGTAGTAGATTCTCAAAAAGAATAGTTTTTTCTTCTTCCTCTCTTCGGAGTGGTAAAAAAAGAAAAGAATTTATGAAGACTAAACGAAGTGTGAAATCTCTTACAAGAGACTCTAAAGAAAAGAAGAAATGGGCTGGTGGAAATGACAAAACCGACTCTAATTCTAATGTCTGTACTGAAAATGATAGTAATGATGAAGGTATAGATGATAGTACTGGTTCAGAAATAAGTAGGGGGCCACTTGAACCTTCTGAACCCATTACAATCAAAGATGAACCACTAAAATCTCAAGAAGATGTAAAGAAAAGAAGAAAGAGACGTAAAAGAGGTTCTATGTGGGTTAGAAAGGTTAAACGTCAAATTAAAGTCAAAACTGAAAATGCAGAAATTATACTTCCTCCTCCTTCTCTAGCAGCAGAAACAGCAGTTGAGAAAGATGAAGAGTATGAATCATCTGATGCATTAGAAGAGTCTGATATTCCTGTCCTTAACAAAGAAAGCGACGATTCACTAAATGCTGATAGTATTACAGAAAAAGTTATTTTAAATAATATTATTCCAGATGATGATGATGATGCCATGCCTAAACTTGAAAAAGAAGTAGAATTAGAAGCTCAAGATGAAAAGATTCAAATTGATATAAATATACAAGAAAAAGAGGAAGAAATAGTGGACATTATAACAAAATTTGTAGAATCTTCAGAATGCACAGAAAATAATGAAAAGCCAGAAGTTCCTCATATTCCTCCTGAAAAGGATCCAGAGAGTTGTTCAGAAACATTGAATGTTCAAGCGATTGGTCAAGACCATTCATACTCTTGCAAATTAGGTCAATATCCTGATAATAAGAATCAAGAGGATGAACCAAAGCTAGAAGATATACATCGAACTTCCATTGAGTCTGCTACTGAAGATACCAAAGAAGTTACACCTCCTTCAGAAACAACTTCAGCTACATTAAATTCAGGTTCAGAATCAATAAATGATAGTAAGACACTCCACCTTTCTGAAAAATTGAATTCAATCATAGATAATATTGAGCCAGAAGAACAGGTTGAGAGTAAACCTATAGTTTGTAGCGATTTGCAGTATTTGCCTTGTCCCAAGGTGGAAGAGTACAGACACAATAACATTGAAGAGTTTGATACTCTTACCTGTACATTAAAAGAAGAAATACTTGAACCGGAACCAAATTTATTTGAAGATGAATGCAACCAATCAGAAGAAAATTACCAAGACGAACCTAGAGAAGATGAGACTGAAATTAATAAGCATGACACTACATATCCTGAAGAACAAGTAGAAATTTGCAATAAGACTGAAGCTCGAGATGAAACAGAGTGTAAATTAACTGATACTACACTGGATTCCAGTACAGACACCAAAGATATATCTCTTTTAGATCCTGATTCTACTTCGGATATAAAACCTCAGTCCCTGGATGATTCATTCACAGATTTTTCTTTAAGCCTTCCAGATGACTTAGAATTAGAAAGCTCTCCTTCTGACGAAGAAAGGTGTGAAGAATCTGATGGTATTCTTCCTGATTCTACAGGGAGTGGGCAAACTGAAGAGCCGTCAACTGAAGTTAATGACACCCTTCATAACGACACAGCAAATAAAGAAATATGCTCAGATAACATGCATGCTGTCGAGGCGTTACAAGAAAGCCCTGCAGAGAATAGAAGAGATGATGATTTACTGGAGGAGAAAATAACTGAGCCTTTCAAACCATTAATTGCAGAGAAGCAAGAGATGTCGCATGATGCTTCTGAAAAATCTTATGAAATATTAGAGAAAGATTTAAAACCCCCAGAAACAAAAAGTGAAGAACTTACTGTTGAACAAAGACAGATGAAAGAATCAGTTCTCCAAGCACTTGGATTGAAGTCTTTATCTTCTCAGTCGGCCTTATCAACTCAGCAGTCTGAAGAAAAACCTAAGAGAGATGGTTACACAGGCACACTCAAGGCTGTTATAAAGCTAAACAGATCTGGTGATAAAAAGAGAATGGTCTATCAAAGAACTGAGGACAGCATATGTGAACTGGAATATAGAATTTGTTCAGAGGTAATTTTTTTAATTCTTATCTGATAACAGTGCATCAGTTTGTTACTAAATATTTGTATATTAATTTTTAGCGCGGTTACTCCCTATCTCCATAGGGAGAACCCGCTTATGAGGTTGACCTCATGATGCAATCCGGAAGTGCCGACTAGAAACTTTCACGTTTCAGACCCTATAGACCACGAAAATATAGGTGGCTAAAATTTGTATATATATATATATATATATTTATATATATATGCTTGTCTGTTCGCGCTCCTGACGGCTCAAAAATGGTCCGATTTTGATGAAATTTGGCACAAAAATCTGTCTTCTAATTTGAAAGGTCAAGTTCGTTAACCAGCAGAATCCGCCCACTAGAAGATAGTGTTTGGGGCAAAAATCGCGCAAAAAAAAATTGTAACGCTTACGTTTTTGAGTTTATATGCTTGCAGGTACTTGATTTATAGGTTTGTTAACATAAGAAAACGAATGAAACCATTTTTAAGGCGATATCTGTAACCGTTTCTGAGAAAAGTGGAATCAATGTTTTTGTAAGTCATTATTTTTTTGTGAGTACTTAGAATCGCGGGATTCAATTGAAATATTTACTACATCTTGGAAATTAATCCCAACTAAGATGATTAAATTTTGATTATATTTGAAGTTAAGGAAGTATGCGAAAAAAAAAAATTTATTAATAGACGTGAAAAGTTTTCGGATCTCCATACATTTTTCGTAAATATCTCGATAACGGTTGGGAAATCGTGGTAAGTGGAAAGTGACCATTCGAATGCTTACTAAATTCTCTACAAAAAATGTTCTGAAGCAATATTCGATGGGACAACGTCAATGAGAGATATAAGCGCTTAAAACTTAAAAAGTGTTTGTTTTGTTGTTTTGAAATGGGTTTTCTCTTTCTTTATCTCACTTTTTAATTGGTTGTTTCTAGTTTTAAATTGCATTTATCAGTAAAATAAGTATTGTAGTAAGCTAACAAACGGTGAAAGGTATTGGTAATAAGTTCGGAGTGGCTGTGGTAATCATGATGGCAGTGGCTGTCAGTTTCCTGTGATTTGTGATGCTAATCTATTCCATTTCTTCAAGATGTAAGTAACCGTGCTAAGATGACGCAGTTCCTGCGAGTCGGACTTTTTAGAAATCATGAAAACTTAGTCAGAACTACTAGAGAAAATTATTCAAATAATACAAGAATTGGATTGATTTCTAATAGTTAAATGGTTCTATTCTAGTTTTGTGAAAACATTTCTGTTCCTTCTAAAGGAATTTTTGCTATGGGAAACTAATTTAGTTGATTTTTTTCATATCTAGATACCCTCAACTGAAGGAGTTCCAATTACACATTTAAATGACATATCTGGAATCCGAAGGAATGTTGCAAAACTTCACCTAGAAAGTGGTAATCATTTTTCTTTTGTATTTTTAGAAACTTAAAACATCCCTGTATAGAATTATTGTTGGCAAGACTCCTTGTTAAGCTATATTTTTATTTTTGTGACATGAATTTTTTGGAGTATTTGGGTACAAACTGCTAAGACTGTAGCATACATGGTTTGCAGTATCTCACTGTAAAGCTGGGTTTCCATGCTCAAGCAATTTGTGTAAATTGGCTTCTGCAAGCGAATTTGCACAAGTAAACTGCTGAATGTGAACTTAATGTGACTTGGCTTACACAAACCAAAAAGCTTCGCTTGTGTAATATATGTTTGATAGAAAATCAGCTTGAGGTTGGTGTATAGGCATGAGCGTCTGAACAATACTCAAGCTATGGCACCAACCTCGAGCATATGAATGGATGACTGGTGATGTTTGACCACCTGTTCCTGATCCTGTGATAGTTTCTCTAAATCTATTGAAAGATACAAGCCGTGTTTGTAGAAAATCAACTATTTAAAGAAAGCGCCCCACAAATAATTGCAAAAATCATCAGGGCCACTGTGTTATTCAGCTATTAAATTAGTACGGAAAAAAGATCGTTCGTTAGTTCTTCTTCAGAATATTTTATTACTCAAAAAGGAAACTCAATAACTTTCTCACTCACTTTATCACTATATATAACACTTCATAGCTGTTCAAGCCCTAAACTGAACGTGTGCGCGGTTCCTTTTCACACTGTTTAATGGCACAAACCAGTTCACACAAATTTCTTGAGCATGTGAACTCACCTTAAGACCTGAAGCTGTAATAAATACGGCTCCTGTGCTTTCAACATAAAGTGCTTTTCATGCTTCTAACCTTACCAACGACCCTAGTGGTTGAAGTGCCTTAAAAAAAAAAAAAAAAAAAAATATGCTTCTAACTTAAAATTTTACATTTTTCTATAAGCTGTGACTTATGAAAGCTAATAAATACATATCATATGTTCTAAATAATCTTTATATGATTTGTGTTCTAATTTTTTACTCCAAAGCCAACATTTTAATGATAATGTAAAAAAAAAAAAAAACTATACTTTGACATAAAGAGCCTATTTCCATCTAATAAACTCAAATATCAGTTGTTTTCTTTCCTTTTGCCTCATCAACTTCTTGGCCATTCGGGGGGGGGGGGGCAAATATTCCAGGTGTTCATAGAGGACACATCCCTCAATAACATGTGAAGAATGTTCCCTTTTTATTTTATTTCATTTATAAAGGAGCTAATTTACCCCTAGTCTCTCGGTGAGGTGGGGGCTTGAAAAGGAGCCTTACTCCGGTTTGATAACCGGAGAGGAATCTTTGAAGTAAATATAATGTATTGATATAAAGTTTATAAACGAAAAGAACAGCGAAAAGAAGCAAGTACAATACTATAAGGATTGAAGGCAGATGTTTAGAAGATTATGAAAATATTATGTGTTATTAGCCTTATTTATAAAAAAAGAACATTTGACACAGAATGAGGTTTATTTTCATACCAGAAAGCCACCAAAGAGTGTACATTCTTAAATCTATAATGGTGTTCAATGATAGAAAGAATATACTGTGTCTCTAGGGTAACAGTAATCTCAATTTTTCAGATGGAAATCAAGGCACATCAACGAGCAATGGTGATTCTGAAGACCATGACGATTCTAAAAGTCTAAGGTATGGTTTAATTTTTTATTTGTATTTGTTAGGTTGAAGTGGACACTCCTCTTTGATTTTTATTGGATTTTATTTACAAATAAAACTGAAGAATGTTGTACATTGCATTAATGAGCCAAATAATTTTTTAACTTGAAATTAAAAGTAAGCACTTCTTGTCATAGCAGTATTGTCTAACAATTTTCGAACAACGCGATATAGATTCAACATTGAAATATTTTAAAATAGAAAAGGTAACAGAAAACTATAACAGAACTAAAAATATTACAAACAATATAAGTTAACAATATATTTTTAAAATAGACAAACATAAATTCTGTTTAAACTGCAAGTAAGCAAATCAGTTTTTAAAAAGAGCAGTTCATTTGATCACTGTAATTACAGTAAAACGCAATTCTTTCTCAGATACCTTAGAAACTGGGGGGGGGGGGTAGTATAAGATTATAAAATTAACAAATAATCATTAATCCAAAACATAATATTTTCTTCTTTTTTTTTTTTCTTTTTTTGCCATCTCTTGTGTGTTCCTAAATAGTTGAAGCATTGCTACCAGATAGTTGAACTGCTCATTTTGTATTGAATAAGCAGTTCATTGAATTGTGAAATATTTCTAAAGCATCCAACATGAGAAAATGATTACAGAAATGCTAACATTGTTTCGGACAAATGCACCGTGCTCCAGGCTCTTGATTGACAATTTCAAGGTTTGCATGAAAACATGAAGTGCATTAATGTTACCATTGACTTTTTATATATTTGAGTCTGTTAACACTTTAAACTTGTGAAAATATTCAAGTTCACCTCTAGTATATTCCCTTGTATATTCTATTTTATATATTTATATTTATTTTTGGCAGTGGTGCAAAAGAGTCTAATTTGATCATCCCTGAAAAGAGTTCTTCATTTTCAATTCACCCTGGGCGATTGTGTTCTGATGTCTGCAGCTATTGTTTTGGGAAATTTGGGAGTCTGGATACACCTTGTCATGTGGCTCAACTTAAGGCTGAGAGACAAAAGAAAATTCTCGAAAGTAAGATTGTGTCCAATATTTAACTATTAAGTCCAGAGTAATCGCCTGTTTTATACCTGATGTTGAAGTTGAGCTTCTTTCTCCAGTATTTGTTATGGTTTATGGTACCTGACAGGTTTAAGTGTCCCTGACAAGGGAGAGGTCAGGGTATGGACAGGTTCCTTAATAGAAACATTTATTTTCTTAGTAGAAACACAAGTTCCTCCCTACAAAAGGAAACATATAGCCTTCTTTGACTTCCAGTCAATGAAATACCCTAGGAGGATTTTCTAGGAACCCTCACCCATCTAGCTCTGGCTAGTTCCGAGATCCATCACTCATTCCTCTTGGAGAGCCAGGGATAAGAGAAGGCCAGATAAGGGAGAGTCTACTGTATGTAAGAAAATGTACAAAAAGTCCAAAATATGCAATATCTTAGTTTTTATTAATTAAAAAAAGTTTTGTTGGTCAACATTTTGGATGCCCGCAAGTAAAAGACCATTCTCTAAAACCATTAAAGGGTCTTGTAACAGAATTTATACACAATTGAATGGTCCTTTTTTTTTTTTTTTTTTTTTTTTTTTTTTTTTTTTTTTTTTTTTTTTTGTGATCTATGGGTTATGAAAAGTTGTCATTGCCAGGCACTTTTGGATTCCATCCAATAAGCGTGTGGGTCGTCATCATAAGCGGGTTTTTCTTTGAATAGAGAGGACTTTGAAGTATAATTCAAACTTTATACCTCAATATCACTGTATAATTGTCTACTTTCTTATCTTTTCATTAATACAATTGTTTACAATACTTTCTTTTGCAATGTAATGACTTATTGGCTAAGACAGAAATAAATTATTATAGAACAAAATAATTATATTTTAGACATAATAATTATTATCCTTGAAGGATGGCCTTAAAACATACATTATTTACATTATATTTCCTTTAAAACTAAAATTTTAGTTCAATAATAGAATTTAACTGCTTTCAGATGAGCCCCACCTTACTGGTGAATCATGCCTTTGTGATGCTTGCTATAGGTACGTTGATAGGAAAGCAAACTGTCCTACAAAAACATCAGGAAACTCTAATAGAACAAGGGTCAAACCGCCAGCTAGTTCTCAGTGCTGTGTTAATCTCTGCACTCAAGAAGCTACTCATACTGTGAAAAAGAAATGGCTTGTCAAACTTAAAAAGAGCATCACTAACAAGGTAAATTTGGTGATATTAATTAGATTTTTATTTTTTTACTTCAGGTGCTCCAACTGCAGGATTCAGTAGCATAACCAAATTTTATTCTAACAAAATTTAAGCTCTTCCAATATTACAAGGCAATTAAAAATACAAAAGTGGTATTTGAACCCAGAAACTCTAATTTTTACTCCTGGCTGGAATACCAATAACGCTAACGAGCTTCCTATCACTCTCCCTAATGTTCTACAAAGTTAAGAATTAGATATTGATACATTATTTGCTCCTCTGCTTTCTCAAGGTCTGTTAACAGACTGATTAATTGAGCTTTATATCTCATTTTATTTGGCAAAATTTGTTTGGGGGGATTATTTAAATTTAATTTTTTGGGGGTAAAAAATGAGAAATAAAACACAGAGTGTCAAAACTTTTGTTGGGTGCTCAAACTGGTCCTCCAATTGGATGGAATTACTAATTCCTGTGGCACAGTGGAGAACTATCCAGTAAACCACTACAAGAGACTCCTAGAAACCTTTGCTGAGTTTGTATTAATGTTGTAACACAAGCAATTTATTAATATAAAATCAGCTCATCGCTAACGTTACGAAGCTCATCATAAAATAAATAAATAAATCATATAAAATCCTCTAATATTATATTTCTTTAAATTATTATTTATATACATTTTATTATTGCTTACATTATTCCAAATTATCTTAATGTTTTTTGTCTTTTTCTAGTTGGACATTGACCTTGACAAACCTGGAGCAATGTATTACCCTTTTTGTGCCCAACATCATTATTGGGTTAGTGTTTTCTTTTATTATTCCGTAATTATTATTATAATAATGCTACAAGTATTTGCTTTTTATGTTGTTATGTAATGAATAATGAATCTAAAACTAACTAATCAATTGAAGGGTGTGCAGCCCTAAAGGAGGCAGCTCTTTCTTTCACATTTTTGGCAAATTAATACAATCTGGCAAATCTAAATTATTACAATAAAAAAGTCGCTATTAATTTGGCTTCATTAGTAAAATACACCTATAACAAAAATAATTATTCTTCATTTTAAAAAATAAAGTCTACAAAAAACATTTTGGGAGCATATTATTAAATAATTCAATCTGAATATTTAGAGCTAAAAAGTAAATAGTAATAAATATAATTAATTAAAGCTATTATAACATTTGAAAGTGCCAATAGCTGTAGCCATGTTGAATGCACCAGTTCCCGTTGATCTCCAAAGGTAAGCAATGTCGGGCCGTGGCCAGTACCTGAATGAGGGACCGACCATGTACTGTTAGCATTATAAAGGAGTGGCAACATGTAGATAGCCCAATTATTGATATATCGTTAAACATAAAACAAAAGAAAATTTGAAAGTTTAACACAGGAAATTATTCAAAAGGATTTACACCGGTAGAGAGGAGGGCAAGAAATTTGTCCAAACAGGGGACCTGGCCGGTAGTGAGGTTACCGTATTGCAGGATTGGCCAGTCTCCACCACCCGCAGTAAGGAAAAAGTGAAGTTGCATTCTATGAGTGAAAATGACCACAAATATCTAGGAGCGTGTGAAAGTTTACACACGTCAAAATATTTATTTATTTTTTATAGAGCTTGCAAATGTAGCAACTCGCTCTTATCCAGATATAGTTCAAAATATAGTACTTGTCTTATTTCCGTGGGAAATTCATTCACGAAAATCAGCTTATTGTTGTATATCAAGCTCTCACTTTTTTCTTTTGATTTCATAAGGAAATTGGTTTTGACGAAATCACATAAAACACAAAATTTTTTTCGACCATTCTAATGATTCATGTTGAACCTCCAATGAATTAGGCGATTTCTTTAACAACCGAAAACAGCTTTTCATTTTCGGTTTTGATAAAATTACCAATTTTTAGGATATTTCTCTGTGATATTTGGAAATTAACTGTCAGAACTTCAGTTTTTTTAGGTTGCAGGCCATCTATCATTGAAATCAATTCACACCTCAGACATTGTGTTTATCAAGGCTTAATTATTATTCTTTGAATATGTATTTATTTGTTTAAATTATTTTTCAACCTTGTTATCTCTGTTGTTATTACCTTGCTTTAGTGACATTTCTCAAGTCTTGCTTTTGTGTTTGATAGATATTGTTGTCCAGGAAGTGCTCAATTAGCTATTTTATGAGTGGACATAGATACATTATGAAACATATTATGGGCTGTATCAATAAAAATGGCATTTGTTACATCAAACTTTTCAATACTTTCCTAAATATGTTTTAGGAACTAAGAACAATTTTGTTGTTTCACACATCTATAAACTGCTAAAAAGTAATTACTATTTGTAAAGATGGAATATAAACATCACCATTATAACAATTCAACTCCAATTGACTAATATAATTAATCAGTTTAAGAAGTTTTTATAATGTAACTTTCCTTATGAAATAAATTAAATTAAATTTTCTTTTTTAATAGATTATTTGAAGGAATCGGAACAAAATAGTGCCATGTATCATTTTTAACAAAACTTAACTGTAGCTGCTATATTTGGATATTGGACTATCAGGCTATGATGATGATAATAAGATTTGACTGCAAAGTGCTCTGTATGCTACTTAATCCTGTTTCCCCTAACCATTTTAACTGATAGGCCCACATAATATCGAAGCTTCAGTAAAGTTTTGTTAAAAATGTTGCTTGGTGCTATTTTGCCCTGACCCCTTCATCAAATTCAAGGAATGCCAATATAATCAAACAATTTGTCAACAGGTGGACTATTTTACTGTTTGTGGGATTTGTCGAAAACGTCTCAACAGAAACCACCTGTTCTCCCTTGGTTCAGACACTGACAGGTTGAACCTTATGCTTGCTGAAGATGGGATTCCAGCTAGACTTTCTGACAAGCTTTTCCTCTGCAAGCTTTGCCGCTACTACAGCAATTTAAGGTTGAAGTATTCAGATCCTGGATCGATTCCATCAAGTGGGCAGATTTTTTACAGGGATTATCGAAGAAAGTAAGTTTGTTAATGTTAACTTTCTAAAGATGTTTCACCATTTAATTCTGGAGGCTAGAAGTATAAAATTACTTGTACTTACAATGGCAGAAGTCTGCAAGAACAAAATTTTGACTGTTAGAATTTCATTTATATCCTTGCTTTTTGGTGTATTGTGTTTTAGTACAAGAAGTACGGTTTACTAAATCAAACTTAATACTTATAAAATTAGTCAAGGTAGATTTAGTCAGGGTTTGGACATGGGGTATCTTAACCCTTTCCTTACTGTAGACTGCTGTAGAAGTCGAGACGTGCAGTGCCCCTGGATCAAAGGACTTGAATAGCAGTCGAGAGCCGCTGGGCCCCCAGCACAAAGGACTTGTACAGCAGTCCGACCCTCCTCTCTCGTTTACCGACTCCTTGTGTCTGATTTTTCCAAGAGTTCGACCTTGGGGCTATTAAAGAAGTACTGAGGGAATATTTAGCTATGTTCTTCACCACTAGTTGTCGGGGGAATTAACTCTTTGTGATGAGGGAGGTAAGGATTAAGGATACCTGTGTCCTGCTCGAAAAAATTAACTCTGTCAGTGTTAGATCTAAAACCCTAAAACGAAAGAGTATTTTTTTTTTAGCATAAATATGCTTTCGCTCATACGCAGTGGCCATGTACAAAAAAGAAGACTGTATGTTATAATGTACATTACATAGGTTTGTTGGGTGGACATAAGCGTTACTAAAAAGTGTCACAAAAATGTGTCCGCTGGCGTTCGCGCATGCGTGGTGGCCATGTACGAAAAAGAAGACTATGTGTTATAATGTACATTACATAGGTTTTTCGGGTGGACCTAAGGCATATTTATGCTCCTGAGTTTGAGCAGAAGGCTCTTCAACAATTCATCGCTGGGAACAAATTTTTTTTTTTTTTTTTTTTGTTTTAATAAAGAACCGAAGGTAACTTATTTATTTAGCTTCATTGATTAGTACCTATATCATAAACAAAAATTTATTTTTCGTATTAAAAAATATAGTCCATGAAAAAATTTACTAGAGCATATAATTACATAATTCAACCTAAATATTCAGAGCTAAAGAGAAAAAGTAAATAAATAATAAAATAAAGTTTTCCTACAATTTGAAATTTTAAGGGAGCAAATTATATGAAAGTGTTCACGTACGTAGAGAACTAGGTCCCGACCATGTAGAGAGATCGCCATACTGCGGGGTCGGCCAGCCCGCACAACTGAACCCTGATTATATGTACCTTCGCAATCCCAACAGTCAATGACCTCCTTTCAACAAATTACTTAAAAAAAAAAAAAAATCTTGAGCACTCTGACTAAGGTTATGAGTTTGAATCCCCAATGACTGATGGCTTTGATTTGGAAAAAAGAAAAGGCATCAGCCCTGTACTAGTTAAAACCCTTAAAATCTGTATTATTTATAAATAGATGTTAAAATTTAAATTGGAGGCCTGGTGGCCGTGAGTGTTAAGGCGTGAGCACTTAACACTCCGAGCCAAAGGTCGTGGGCTCGATTCCCACTTTGGGGTGGGGCTTTTCTTTAGAAAAAAGAAAAGGCATCAACCCTATCCTGGCTAGAAAAGGGTGGTAACCTGTAGATAACCCATCCCAAAATTCTAAGTTAATAATAATGGAAGTTAAAATTTAAATTAATCAATATAGACATGGAAGGAAAAATAAATAAAACTACAATTTATCCAATCCCTTAATTTTAATTATCAATTAATTGTCTTTGATTGTAGGATTCTTTTGTCATTGGACATTCCTGTGAGTGATTCTGAAGATGAGCATCCCATTAAAGAGGAAAAAAAGAAATCTAATATTAATAAAAAGAACATCTCTGATAGCAATGGAAACTCCAATGGAGCAGCATCTTCAAATAAATCAGAAGAGAGTGTCATGTCATTGAGTAATCTCGCTACACTCCTTGGCGAACAACCTGAACAACAAGCTAGGATTCAGGTATTTGTTGAGTTAAAAATTCTTTTGATTATAAATTTTATATTTATTTACTTGTTTGTTTTCATAAATGATTTTTTAAAAATGTTCCTTTTATTTCATTTCAAAACAATGTAACTAAAATTTACAAATTAATTTTTTTTTTTAATTTGAAAAGAATTTTTAGAAAGCTTCTGCTTCTTTAAACTGGCAGCAATAACTTACAAATGAAATAGTCTGATATTATTATTTCAAAGTTGCTATTTCAGAATTAGTTTCCGAATTTTGTATATCTATTTTAATGTGTTTCCTCACTCCCTTCATAGAGAGGAGACTAGATTATGTTGTTGACCAAATAATACAATCTGAAATTCCTGAATGTCCAAGTTTCAGCACCCATCGATCACCAAAATTCTGGTGGTTCAAATTTGAGTGTGTGTGTGTGTGTGTATATATATATATATATATATATATATATATATATATATATATATATATATTCTCTTGCAACCTCAAAAACGGTTTGCTTTTGATGAAATTTGATACAAAAATCCTTTTTCTGGTTCAAAAGATCAAGTTCATTAACCGGCAGAATCCACTTACTGCAACACTGTTTTTTTTTTGTTTTTGTTTTTTCTATAAAATTAGTTCTAAAAGTTCTTACGGTTTTGTGTTCCAGGTGTACTTATTAAAAGTATTTTTACGCGATGAATCAAATTTAACCACTGCCAAAGCTTTATCTTTAACCATTTTTGAAAAAAAGTTGACACAACTAGAATTTTCATATCAGTTAATTAAAAAAAAAAATATTTAGTTGATATTTTTTAGTTGACTAAGTAAATTTTTATGGGCAGGCTTAAGGTTTCGCTTATTTTCTTAAATTTCTCGAAAATGCTGGGGAAATTGTGGTAAGTGGAGGGTTACCATTTGAATACTTAATCAATTTCCTTTAATTAGAATTCTCGTGCAGTTTTGGATAGGAAGATCTCATTTAGAGAAAACATTGTTAAACATTTTGAAAGTATAGGTTTTGTTCCCTTTAAAATGTTAATCTCTGTTTCCTTCTGTTTTGTTTTAATTCATTTTAGCAGTAAAAGGAGTTATAAAGCATTTCTTAATTATGAGTAGAAGTCTATATACAAGAGGGGATTTTTCATTTATGCTTAGAATTGATTTCTGTCAATTTGCTGTGCATTTTTATTATCTAATTGACCAAAATTTTGCTTTCATTTTGAAGTAGGTATTTAAATTTTTTTAATATTAAAATGAAAATAGCAAAACAAATTGAAAACCATATATTAACGGTTCCTATTCCAAGCATTTAAATTATATCAGGTATAGGGACAATATGGAAACATACTAAGATGATGGAGTCCCGACAATTCAGACTTTTTAATTGAATTTTACTCATTTTGATTATCATTTCTAGTTAGTCTTAATTGGTTATCTCTTGAAAATAAAGGAAAGGTACTTTATAATAGAGAATGTCAGTAAATTAATACAGTATTTTTTTATATTTTCTATTTTTAATTATTAATTTATTATCAATTATTTGATTGCAGGTTAAATTTGGAAATGTGAACATAGGTAGGTTGAGTAACTTAAACATTGGTCAAAGTGGAGGAAGTCGTGACCGTGAAGAAAGATTGCCTTACTCAGATGTTGGACTGCAAGCAAATTTGGAATTTCAGGGACCAGTAGTTCCAGATGGGAGTTGGGAGCGGTGTGTTTCAACTATTCAGTTTGATAAAAGGACAAAAAAGTTGTGGCAGGATTTGCAGAAACCTTATGGGAATCAGTCTTCTTTTCTTAGGCATCTGGTGATGCTTGAAAAGTATTGGAGGGCTGGGTACCTCACTTTGGCGCAAGGTTCAGATGAACGAGCTGCTAAGTACTTAAATGGAGTTAAGAATAGAATAAAAGCATTTGAGGGGAGTTCTGATAAACCACCCTCAACTCAAAATGTTATACCTGTTAGTAGTGCTGAAAAGTTTCCTTTAATAACTAATACTGGTGAAATTGAGGTTACTCCAATTAAAACAACTCAGAAAAAGCCGAGTGCTCCTTCTCTGCCCTCAGAGAAGAAGCATATGACACATTTGGACAGGGCGAAAGCTCTTGTTAGAATGGTTCCTCCTTCTCAGGGGTTCCCTTTGCCAATTCAGAGGTACCCTGGTGTACCTATGTATGTCTCCTCGTCTTATGGCTATCCTCCTCAACATAGGCCACCACCTCTTCTCAAAATCCGTAACAAAACATCACCCCAACAATACTACCATCAACTTCCTCAGTGTATACCTAATACATCAGTTCTAAAACCTATACTTCCCAAATTGCCAAAAGCTTTAACAGTTACTCAAGTACCACAAAGTGGTCCTGCCATCACATTGAATAGGTCTGGAATTACAATTGAGAAACAGAGTGGATCTCCTGTTATGCCTTCTCTTCCTATAGAGAAACCCTCCATCTCAGTTTTCCGAGAACCAGCTCCTGGCCCCTCCTGAAGTGCCTTTTATTTAAAGACTGTCTATTTATATATGCACCAGAGTATAGGGAAATTACAAATAAATTTATATTTTTGTACTCAGAGGGAATCATGAGTTACCTTAACAGAATTAATATGTCAAATTCTTTTGCAAATTTTAACAATAACATTTTTATTTTTGAAAGAGTGATAATGGTTTGCCTTGAATTATTTATGAAATGGTGATACTAGTGTATATAAATAAAGTCAATGGAGTACAGAATGTATACAAGGTAATAACCTTGTTTTATAGTGTGAAAAGTAATTTTATACATAAGAATATTTTTAAGATTTGAAATACACAGCATTAGTTGTATACTTTAAGAAAAGACTATAATAGTTGAGAGTGATATTTTTTTTATACAAATTATAATACAGTCAAAATAAAAATTAAAAGTGCACTACTCTTTAAACATATTATTGAGCACTAATTACTAATTTTAAATTGTACCCTCAGTACTTTGAAACTGAACTTTTGGTGCTTGAATGTATTACTTAGGTGTTGCGAATTTTAATATTATGTATTTTAGTTTTTACAGTACAATCTCAAAAAATAGCTTTGAAATGTTTTAGACATATCATTCCTTTAAGCAATTATTATTATTATAAACTATGAAATTAAAATAAAATCATTTTATCTGATATTAATTTTATTTATGAGGATATTTTTCTATTTCTTTATTGACTGATTATGTAAATTTGTACATATATATTATTTTATGTAAATCTAGGAGTGTAAAGGTTTGTTAATATTGTTGAGGTTGAACTGTAATAAAATCCACTTTTTTCCTTCTGCTACACCTAGTAACGACTGATTAGCGTTCCTATTTTTCTTTCTTATTATTATGACCACCTTTCTGTTAGCTATTTATTATTTTTATAAATATATGTATTTAAAAAATATATATGCACCTGTGTAATACTGAAACAAAATCTATTTATTTAAAAAACTTAAATAGGAAAAATGAGTTTTATGTGCCTTCTTATTATTCATTTCTTTACCCCCCCCCCCCATATGGTCATCCTAATAACAATAAGTGCCTGTATAAATTTTAATTAACCATATTTATTATACATTAACTGATAATGCAGCTTTGTTTTGTTTTCTAATGAGAAAGCCAATTTTTAATTATTGTTATTTTTTAATTTAACTGCATTGCAAAGTGTGTGGCCTTTTATTGGAAAATATTTGCTTATTTAAATGCAAAATGTGTGAAGCTTTCATGATTAAGGACATATTCAATTATCACAGCAATGTAGTCTCATTCAGTTTTTATTTTAGTTGTTAATATTGTACCAAAGTTCCCAGTTGTTTTTATTTGTTTATTTTAATTTTTTTTTTTTTTACTGATTCAATTGCTGTGAATTAAATTTATTATTTGACAGTGAAAAAGTTTAATTTATCATACATGTGTTAATGACCTTCCTTTCAGGTTAAAATGAAAAGATGTTTTTATATATAAATATTCATATTTTTTTTTTGTTTTTTAAAAAATTCCTAAGGAACTGTAAATAAAATCTTTATACAATTTGTTCTGTTATAATTCTTTGTCGTTTATTTTATGGATACTATATTTCACCTCCTTTAAATACTTTCTGGCTTAATTTTTAATGTTATTTGACTCTTGTTATTCTTCTGCTTACTAAACAGCCTAAAATGATATGAAATATGACTTGACATCTGAATATTTTCAATTGCAATGTGCACTGCACTTGTCAAAACCTTGAATTTATCTTAAAATTAAAGGAACAATAGTTCAATTAAATGGCATTTTACACACGTCCATGTTGAATGAAGAGGTTTCTAGGACTTTTGTTAACCTTTTGGCTGCGTAATACTTGTACTCTTAGATGATGCAGTGGTGTGGGATAGCCTAGCCCCTGGAGTTCCCCGCATGCTGAATACTTTAGACACACAATGTTTCATCTGAAGATAATTCTCTTGTACTTAGCATTCCACTAGTTCTAGATGTTTATCCAATAGAAACATTTTGGGATACATCATCAGTTATCTGAAGAAAACTCCGCTTCAGTTGTTGGAAGCTAAAATGACAAAAGTGAAGTCACATGCCCCATATCGGCTTTGAAGGACACTGCAGCTTCTATAAACAGCCTACAGGTGGCAATAGTGCAAGGACCGATATAAAAGCTCGTAGCAGCCAAGCGTAAAACAAGCCGAACTGATATATCTGTCTGTAGCGTTCAGGGCACTGCAACCACCGGACTGATAAATCAGTCCTTAGCAGCATAAGGGTTAAAAGAAATAAAAAATAGTGTCATCCTGCAAATAATATTTATTTTTGAACCGGTTATGTTGACATTTGCATCAACAATTCAATTTTGTTTGTATGTCAATTTTAAAACTTTTTTAGGACTGGAAATAATTTTTTCTCTTCTATATTTTTTACTTTAGGGGCTGAATAGAAATAGAGATAATCTCAAGATGTATTAGTACCTGATGTTTTGGGAGTTTTTACGGGCTAAAAACAAGCCTATGTCTCTTAAAACTGAATTCTTGTGCTATCTTAGTGCTTTTTCAGGTTATTCTAGTAGTTAAGCACTATCATGTGATCTATGACTTGCTCCTGTCCCTTCTATGAGGACTAAGCACACAAATGAGTTTGTTTAGTGTACAGTAATCATACAAAAAAGAAAAGACACTTCAACGTGGTGCAAAGATGGTGATGTTTTCCTGTATGTTTCATGTTTTGAGATGTACTACACAAATATAAAATACTATTTTAAGAACTATCAAATTGACAACCCTGGACCACAACCAAGAGACTCATGTGCCTTCATATTTTACCTCGCAAAATCTGCTAAGTATTTTTGGACCAAATTTTGTTCTATTAGACCGCTTTGTTGAGACACATCAGTGCGAATAAGTACACATTTATACATGCACTTCTGCAAATCTCCTGCTGTTGGGGAGCTCCAAAAATAAACATACTTGTACAAATATCCAGATTATTTATTCAGATAAAGTCTTTTTAAATTAATAATTTACATTATTTGGTATTGTCTTCGGAATTTTCCTAGCCAAGGCAGAAATAGTTGGGGTTCTATTGTTAATAAAAATCCAAATTTTAAAATAAAAATGATTTTTTTAATTCCAAGTTTTGACTTGAATGTCAAACCTTCATCAAGGCTGGACAATTAGTGTATAAGTAAAAAGTAAACAAAACTATCATGAGTAAAAAGTTTTTAATAAAATTATGTGATGAGTGGAAGAGCTGATTCATTCGGAAGTTGCTTTGTCTCTGGCTTTACAAGTATTATTTTTTTTAATAATTTTATTAGTACTTACTCTGCCTTTATGAAGGCTTGAAACTCAGCCGAAACATTGGCATTGATAAAAACTCATTTTTATTTTAAAATCTAATTATATTATGACCAATCCCTCGTTACTTTGGCAATCTCTTCTGACGGAAGAGTTTTGTAAGAGCGACATTATAAGTTTATAATGTAAGGCCGGCCATACACGTTCCGGTATACCGGAGAGGTATACCTGCACAGGTGTACCTCTCCGGTATACCGGAACAGGCGAGAGCCCACACACGCTCCGGTATACCTGCACAGGTGTACCTCTCCGGTATACCGGAACAGGCGAGAGCCCACACACGCTCCGGTAAACCGGACAGATGAAGGATTACTACAGTCTAAAAATGGCGGGCCGACAGGATGATGTCATTGCCTTGGTGGGGTTTTTAGTGGCTATAAGCAGCAAAAAAAGACGAGAACCCAGGACATGGTGTAAAAACTGGCTTCAAAAGAGAAAGAAGTATACTCAGACAATATTACTGAAGGAGGCCCGGTGGCCGTGAGCGTTAAGGCGTGAGCACTTAACACTCCTTGCCAAAGGGTCGTGGGTTCGATTCCCACTGGGGGTGGTGGCTTTTCTTTAGAAAAAAGAAAAGGCATTAGCCCTATCCTGGCTAGAAAAGGGTGGTAACCTGTGGATAACCCGTCCTAAAATTCGTAGGTAATAATAAATGGACGTTAAAATTTAATAATAACAATATTACTGAAATAACTGTGTTCAGATCCTTCGGATTATCGTAACTATTTGCGGATGAGTGAAGAAGTTTACAAAACATTGCTCTCACTTGTAGCACCCCTAATTCAAAAGCAAAATACGGTGATGAGAACCTCTATCCCACCCCATGAGAGACTTACAGCCACTTTAAGGTTCTTAGCAACGGGTCGATCTTATGAATGCATCAAGTATTCTATAATAATATCACCTCAAGCTCTAGGCAAAATATTTCTTGAGACATGTGAGGCTATCTACACTGTGCTGAAAAAAGGGTATCTTCAGGTATTTACAGTAAAAACACTTACTTGTTATGTCAATTATTTTATTAATGCCTTATTATTTTATTTAAAAAAGTTCAAAATATCAGATAGATGAAATATCAGATAAATGTCTTACTTAACCCTTTCATTGCTGGCGAATGAACGGACTCATAGGGCCCGATATGCTACATGATTACCTGCTTTCTTCTCCCTCAGCATCCTCTTGTAATATGTTTGGAATTATCAATGCCAATTTTTTTCTTATATCGGTAATTTTATAGTAAAATAAAATAAATTTTTTATATTGGAAAAGAAAATCACTCAGACAATAAATTACAATATAATAAGTTTATTTAGTCAGACCGTACAAAACAAGATTAAACTATCACGATGATTAGATAGTTAGCCGTCGAGGTGATAAGTAAAGATGGAATGGTTGGGATTCGGCTAAATAAACCTCAATATGATTTTGTTTTAAAAAATCTATATTTCGGACGTTTCGGCTACTCATTGGTAGCCTTCGTCAACTAAAATGACAATTTTCTTATAATATAATTTCTTTTTTTGTCATTTTAGCTGACGAAGGCTACCAATGAGTAGCCGAAACGTCCAAAATATACATTTTTTAAAACAAAATCATATTGAGGTTTATTTAGCCGAATCCCAACCATTCCATCTTTACTTAAGATTAAACTAGTGAGTGAATGAAATAAACAGCAATATGGTTGGAGACACAAGTCTGTGAGGGCCCAATAGGCTGTGAGGCTCCAACAATTACCCTCAACAATGCAGATTGTTTGATTTTACACGTGTTTTTTTATTTAGAAGTAATATAATACTTGCACAATGTATAATTTCAATTAATACAGGTTGTCCCAAATAAGACGGCTCAAACTAATTTTGCGGCCAAACGGTTGATCTGAGAAAAAAATGTCAGAGGAAAAAGTTGTAGAGCTTGACCTAAGCTTTCTAAATATGTCAACTATTGTCAAGCTTTCTAAACATGTTGACTGCGCATGTGCGCTCGGCGCTAGATGATATGTTGAGGTTTGCAGATTACCCTTATTATTATGCACATCATTTTGAAGGAAATTTAAAAACAAAACCTTTGCCGCAAACCGCACTTCGATATCTTTAAAATCAAATGAGTTTCGTGCGATTCAAATTTTATTGTTTTAAATTAAAACGATTTTTTGTAGGCACTCACAGAGGTCGGTTATGAATATGTGATACATGACTATGAGGTATTTTCTCCTCAACTTTCTGAAAAAAATATGGCCGATCCTCTAAAAGGATTATTTACCCTAATAACTTCAATAAAATTGAAAATAAGGCATCTTTTTTAAGTATTTAGTCTGATTTTTCTTTTGAGACGTTCAATTTAAGTGATAACCCTATTTCATTGGTAGATTAAATAATAAATTGTAAAGAAAGCTCTTATCTTGCAGTTTCAAAGCATCCATTTTACTGTATTTTTATTTCTTCAAAAATGAATAGTGTCTTCAAAGATGCCACCTTCAACATCCAGACACCTTTGAAGTCTGGAACGTATGCTGTCAACTGCTCTCAATACTTGTTCCTTCAATATAGCTCTGGAGCCTTCAGCAATCCTTCCTTGCATTTGGTTTTGTGTACTAGGCGGATTAGAGTAGGCCATATTTTTAAGGGTACCCCATAGGAAGAAGGCCAGCGGAGTGAGTTCAGGTGATCTAGGTGGCCAAGAAATAGGGCCATCCCTGCCAATCCAACGGCAAAACGGAGTATTCATGAGGAATGTTCTCTTCCATGAAGCCACATTTGTAAGTGATGGGTCCTTGAACAGGCATAACTCACATTATTGGTCCATGAATAACCCTCACTGGATAAGGCAGCTGGACCACCAGTATCGGTGGTCAGTAAACGTCTGCTGCGGGATTCTGGGCAGTAAAATTATTGGCCCATATTTTTTGGAAGGTCCCGAATCAGGGAATGCTTACAGGACATTCATCTTGGATCGACTTCCAGAGCTCATGGAGAACTTACCACTTGAAACAAGACGTACCATGTGGTTCCAGCATGATAGTTGTCCAGCCCATTATTCCCGAGAAGCTACGAATGCTGTAACCTCCATATTCGGAAACCTATAAAATATAGTCTACTCTAATCCGCCTAGTACACAAGACGAAATGCGAGGAAGGATTGCTGAAGCCTCCAGAGCTATATTGAAGGAACAAGTATTGAGAGCAGTTGACAGCATACGTTCCAGACTTCAAAGGTGTCTGGATGTTGAAGGTGCCATCTTTCAAGACACTATTCATTTTTGAGAAAAAAAAAACAATTTAAATCGTAAAGAATTAAAATCGTACAATGATGCATTAGGAGAGGGACTTGAAGTACTATATGAGGTGGAACTTGTGGAGTCAAAAGTTATATGATGTTGTAGGTGTATTTAGCATGCCCATTTAGATTGTTAATTTTTTTTACTACCGAACTCTTATACGCATCGGGCTCAATTTCTTTTAATTTCATTAGAAGTCTGTCATAAGCGGCCTCCCTCACGTCACGGTTGTGATATTCTTTGCTTTTTACTAGCCACAAACAGGGTTCTGACCGATAAATTTCGATGAATTCCTCCAGATTTCGGTTTCGTTTTCGGACAGACATGATAAATAACCACTGGCACGCGAGTGCAGAGAATATACAGTAAATAAAGCACAACACGAAGCTCTCTAATCAGAGTATTTGCCACAACTAGCCCCACACCTGCGCAGGTGTACCGGATGACTCCCACACACGCTCCGGTCTACTCGCCTGCGCAGGTAAAAAGAATTGAATTTTGATTCTTCTCCGGTATACCTGTACAGGTCGCTACGCCTGCACAGGTATACCGGAAGGGCTGGCACACACGCTCCGGTTTACCTGCGCAGGTATACCGGATGACTCCCACACATAGTTGGGCGTAATCGTAATCATAATTACGATTACGATTATAATTATAGGCTCTCGAGATATAATTACAATTACGATTATAATCACAGACTCTGGAGATATGATTACGATTACGATTATAATCGTAATTACAGCTGTGATTACGATTACACTTGTAATCACAACTGAAGGTATAATTACACTTGTAATCGCAACATTTTTCTGTAATTACAACTGTAATCACAATTTTTTTCTGTTATTATTTTTTCAGATTCTGTGATTATAATCGTAATTGTAATCATACCTCGAGAGCCTATAATTATAATCCCCACACACGCTCCAGTCTACTCGCCCGCGCTAGTAAAAATTTAATTTAATTTTGATTCCTCTCCGGTATACCTGTACAGGTCGCTACGCCTGCACAGGTATACCGGAGGGGCTGGCACACACGCTCCGGTTTACCTGCGCAGGTCACCTGTACAGGTAAACCTCTCCGGTATACCGGAACGTGTATGGCCGGCCTTAGTTTTTAATTTATAAGTTTCAATGTTTGTATGATTGATTTAGTTTGTTAATAAAAAAATGGGGGCTGCAGCCCCCCCCCCCCCCCGAAATCGGTAAAAATGTGTCATAAAAACCTTAAAAATAATTTACATAAGATCAGTTCAGAAAAAATAATTTTTCTTTTCGGTGTAATAGCCCATTAATTCTCTAACCATTCCAAGTTCTAGATAGGTAGTATTCTATACCCCCAAAAAAATTATTTTATTCTATAAACGCCCATGGATATGATTTAGATACAGTGGAACATGGATAATTCGAACTTACATAATTCGAAATCGTGATTAATTCGAATATTTCTCTCGGTCCCTAGAATTTAGGGCATAAACATTGTAAAAAAATCATGGTTAATTCGAATAAAATTTTGGATAATTCGAATTTTTTACGAGTCTTTATCTCCAATGGGGGTGTTCGATCTTAATTTTTTTGAAAATATTCTCTCCTCGGGTAAGACGGATAGTAAGATATGGATGTAGGGGTTCCGAGGACAAGAAGCATGGCAGTCTAATCGTCTAGTTCTTGGACTGTAGGAGTTCTGCAAAGTGGTGGGTCGCGCTCCCTCCCTTCCAGGGGTTGTAGTTACATACACCATCCTGTCGTTTTATCCTAGAATTCCCTTCCGCCATCCCTCCCATCTTGATTTCTTATTAAATTATAAGTCAGTCACAGCCTAGAATTTTTTACGAGTCTTTATCTCCAATGGGGGTGTTCGATCTTAATTTTTTTGAAAATATTCTCTCCTCGGGTAAGACGGATAGTAAGATATGGATGTAGGGGTTCCGGGGACAAGAAGCATGGCAGTCTAATCGTCTAGTTCTTGGACTGTAGGAGTTTTGCAAAGTGGTGGGTCGCGCTTCCTCCCTTCCAGGGGTTGTAGTTACATACACCATCCTGTCGTTTTATCCTAGAATTCCCTTCCGCCATCCCTCCCATCTTGATTTCTTATTAAATTATAAGTCAGTCACAGCCTAGATCTGTTGTATTGTTTCCGCCTTGAATTTCTAGTGTACAGTGCAGTTCAGTGAGTTGTTGATTTAAGATGTCGAAGCCTTGAAGTTATGAAACTTTAACAATGATTAAAGAAGTTGAAAATGGAATAAAGAAAAAACCTGAAATTGCCAAGGACTTTGGAATTCCTCCTAACACTTTATTCACTTACCTGAAAAATAAAGAAAAAATTCTTGCCCATGAAAATGACTTTTTACAAAACAAAACACTTTTATTTTTACTTTTTTTATAAATTATTTATTACATATGTACGTAATCATCAATTCATGAAACATTTGTTATTGTTTAAATAAAATGTAGGTATTTTTTTTAATTAAAAAATGTGAAAATATGAAATTCGATTTTTTACCCCTTTATTTTCTAAAACTTTTGTAATTTGAACTTTTTTATCGGCCCCTAGGGGTTCGAATTATCCAAGTTCTACTGTATTTGATCCTCCCTAACTGAAAAGAACAATCTTCAGTCAAAAACAACAGCCTTCCCTCGTACTTTGTTTCACAGAATTATTTGTTTGTGAGAAAATTACTTTTATCATATGTTACCATATAAGAAACTGTCTCTTTCTTCAAATTTTGAACTTAAAAGTTCTGTTTTTTGCGGGGGATTTGGCCCACAATTGCATCAGTATCGCCTCATTTTTTCAACCTCACAAGCAGGTTACTTCCTACACAGTATTAGGAAATATGCTATATTAACTGTTGTGTATGAAATGAATAAACTAGAGACAAAACTATTAATTTATTTTTAAATCAACAAATTTATATACAACTATAAAACAGAAAGTATATATACAGTTCCTCGCAAGAAAGTAAAAACCAAAATCTCTTCCAGACTAAAAATCATGTTAAGAAGTATTTATTTCTTTTCTTGCTGTTCAGCTTTAAGAAGCTCAGATTCTATGCCAACCTTCTTCAATTCTTCTATAAGATCACCATTCTTATGCATTTGCACTAGGATATCACATCCTCCAACAAATTCTCCATTAATGAAAACTTGAGGAATTGTAGGCCAATTGGAATATTCTTTAACACCTGTAAAGAAACGTTACTACCATAAATTAGGGAAAAAAATTATAAGTAAAAATGGTTTTATATTCACGTATACAGGGCAATGACTTTCAGAATGGGTTAAATTCAATTTGTCATCAAATTAATTTCTTTTCTAAAAAGTATTTTTGTCCTCACAGTGAAAACTTTTTTTTTTGGAAATTCATTAAATCTGAACCAAAATAAGGGGATAATTGTTAGTGTGGCCTGGTAAATTTAATTTCCTAAAGGAATTATACTAGCTTTTTTGTGTCCCCTGAATAGTTTTACGATTTGGACATATCCTTTTTTGATAGTAGACGCCTCATATATAAGTTATTTTTTGCAATTAATGAAATGATTAACAATTTATGAAAAACTACATTGAGAGAGGCTAAATGAAAGAATATAGATCTCTGCAAAAAAAATATATTCTCTGAATATGATGTAATTTAATTTATATCAAAATATAATGCACATACACCAGTAATGAGTATCTAATCTGAAGGCAAGCAGTTTTGGGGGAGAAAAACAACCTTAGTATTACATATCAAAAAGTTCCCCCACTAACAGATCATAAAGTAATAAATACAAATTGATTTTTAATGTTTTATCTTTTTTGGTGCGAACTTGCCAAAACCTGAATTACAATAAATTGAGCACACGTCAGTAAAATATCAAGATTTTCTCTCGAAAAAGGAAAGGAATTTTCCCAATCCTGGTAGGAAAAGAGCAAAACCTATAAATAACCCTAAGAATTTCTGTCATCAAAACAGGGATTTTCAGCCTAACTGATAAAAACAATATAATATAAACAAATATTTTCCTTGTATGAGGGGAGATTCATTTGGTACATGTACAGGTGCTTTTTCATGTTATTTTGTAGATAGAATAGTGCCTTTAATACTATACTTTACTCTTTTTTGAAGGCCACAACCCTCTCCCTTCTGCTATGACTGTATAAATGTGTCATTCTGTAATGAGTGTATTAATAATAAGTTTATTTCCTCATTCAAGCAATGTGGTGAGATGAAGATATGGATCATATGTATTATTATAAATTGCTTATGTGTTTGTAGGTCCAACTAGTGGTATTTATACTTAGCATTTACAGAACAAATTCAGACAGCTAGCAGCTGAATGCAAAAACAGCCACTTCATTAAATGTAAGAATGTATTCGAAAGTGTTCATTAATAATCCATTCAGTTAATACAACTTTTCAGTTACTACAAAGTATTCTTGATTTTTTTTTCTTCAATTTTACTAATTACAAAAAATTAAGTTTATTTTTGTTTTGTGGTAATAAAGAAAGGTAATTTAAGCCAAAGCAGTTAAACTAGTAATTAATCATAAGGGGAAAATAACATATTTTTATAAGGTTACTACTTGGAGAGACTGCTTAGCATACCAAAGGTGACTTTTTCGCTTATTTTAATTTTTCATTTGCTGAAAAATGAGGATTCATTTCACATCTTTGGTCAGTCAATGCACAGGGATTTTATGATTGCTCTAAAACGTTAAGCTCTTTTGCCATTCTCACATAATGTTTTATGTGAACTTACACTCAAATTTGAGTTAATCCTGTCATTGACCAAGCTTACTAATAGGTAAGTGGTGTTCAAATGCCATTCACTCATTACATCATGAGATAAGAGATGCGCCTATCTTCCCTAGTCCTTCCGCTTATAATTAGAGTGAAACCAAACAGTGAATTCAAAAACATATAAATGAAATTGAACATAAAGAGCCCACATAATAAGTTTCTTTTGAGCAAGCAAGCAAAATCTACATAACTTTGCCTATGCAAACGTCGATAAATAAAATATTCTTTAGCAGAACAATATCCAGGTGTTAATTCAAATAAAATCCTTAAATGATTACAAACCATTTCGAATACTGTCACTCGCCAGAACATTATGTGCATCAAATGGAACGCCATGCATTTTCAATATCTGAACAACTGCATTACTAAAGCCACATCTTGGTTCATCTGGAACTCCTTTCATAAATAGTACAACTTTATTTTTTTTAACTAGTTTCTCAATATCTGGTTTGTTCGCTTCAGATGAAAGAAGCCGAAAAGCTCTTAATCCATAACTCTGAACAATTTTTCTCTGAATGAGACTCATCCCAAAAATCAGATAATCAGAAATTACTAGAAGGTAATCTTAAATTTACTAAAGTATTGTGAGAGAAGAGGCAAAAACTTTTGGTTAAATATAATCGATTACACTATTCACGACTGCTATCTCTTAGATTAAAAAAAAAATTAAAAGAAAACAAGTGACGACACATTCATTTCACAAAAGTTGGATGTAGACAGCAATTTTTCATTTGAACTAATCAGAATTTGGGATATGTTTTCAATTTCGCAAGCACGTTTTGCGTATATATTTCTCTATTAAGGTTTATACTTTTTACTTAATCTCCACTAATCAAAATCGATTTTACTATTCTTGAAGAATATTTTGATTGTCCTTCTTGTTGAGCTGTTCTTGGAAATGGCTGGTTTGGTATTTTGTTGAAATTTCATAAAATAATGATTATTATTTATTTATTTAAAATAGTTTATTATTGGTGATATCAACATTTTTATTCGATTAAGAAAACAAAGTAGCAATTGTTTACGTCAAAAAACAAATGATTCAAAGCTTTCTCTTCCATGAAGTCTAAGTTAGCCTTAAATCTATTTTCACTTCGAGATTTGATTTTATATTCTTCAGGGAAGATCAAACACCACAAATAACTTCTACTATTCCTTTACGAATAGCACTACAGCTATGAACGGAGCCGAGCTAAGACGACGCACGGTTCCTACTTTATAAGTACTAACTGTCAAGGGAGGGCATGAGAACAAGAAGGACTAATTCGACTCATGCGACTTACTCATTGTCTCATTTAATAATAAAGGAATAAAAATCTGTCTCCTAAACACTAGAAACAGTACCTATTCCACACATCCTCAAATACCTATCTGCTCCAAGAAACGACCTCAGTAAGCCATGAGAAACGGCACCCCGACACCAAAAGTTAAGAAAATAGTAAATTCTCTTACTAGCCTGCCAGTCCTTAACGTTGTATAATCAGCACTATTCTTATTCAGTTTGTTTCGTTTTAATTTGGCATATATCAGGAACTCAGTCAGTCGAAAATAATTTCTGGGGTATGGAATACCAACAATTTACAACTTTCAATAGTTTAGGCAACTAAAACGCTATTACAATATACATAACATATTTTTTATGAACTAAGCGATCTTATGTCATTTATTTTTAAAGGTTTTATGATATATTTTTACCATCAAATCAAAATTTCAGAGGGGGCGCAGCCCCTCAGCCCCCCTTTTATACGCCCATGCTATTGAACTAATTTTGCAAACACTTTTAGAAAGCAATTAAACTATCTTTTAGTTTATACAACTATTTTTATATTCGAATGTTTTTACTCATGATCGAATAATTGTGGCTATAATACAACTTTTAAAATCACTGAAGTCTTTGCTTTGCTGTACAGTGAAAATTACATTTCAAGAATGTGAAAAATATTACCCAAAAGCTCTAAAGGGTTTATTATTTTCTTGCAGGGCCAACGTTCAAGGACACGCAGTATTATTTATAGTTATTCGACATAGAACTCTCTCTATGTCCCCGTTACATTATGGAACCTCTTAGTTTCGATTCTCTTTTATTGATATTATATTTTATCTAAAATGTAACACTGAAATTCAAACTTATTAGATGCAATTTTTGTTAGTATTTGTTAGAAATGTCATCTTTTATGGAGAATAATTTTACTCATATGGAGGCTGAGTCAATAGTTATTGATTCAAGCAATACCGAAGTGCTGCAAAAATTATGGGACCAAGCAGAATTCGAAAAGATTTTTAATTCTTCTAACTACTGGACAAGAATCACCGTAATAACAAACATATTGCCTCACTCGAAATCAAGCTCAACAATAATTTGACAAAGAAATTAATTTCAAATTTACTGCATAATAATTAATACATATTTGTTTTAGGTAATTCGTGGAAGTGTTTATGATAAAGATTTAGTATTGAGAACTATTCTTAATAGTGTTTGGCCAGTTGAAGTTATTCCTGCTTTGGTATGCTTATATTTAATTTTAGCAAAAATTAGAATTTACACTCTGTGTTGAATTTATGTGTTTTAAAGAATTTATTGAATATTTCTGGGGGCGAGGTTAGCTCAGTGGTAGAGCACTTGATTAATGAACTGGAGGACACAGGTTCAAAACCCGAGCGTGCACTAAAGATTTTTTCTTCTGGTGCCGTCATTCGAGGGTTGGATTTGGGATCCCAGATCGTCCCTAGGCTCACCCAGCCTTTAATTAATTAATGGGTACCTGCAAAGGGAAAAATCAGGCGGCCGGAGCATAGTATTGACCACACTATCTCCCTAGTGTTCCGTATGGTTACGAATCAGATACCTCTATAGTATCTGCCCCTCTGGGCTCTTGAGGCCTGTTACGGGACTGATTTTTTTTTTTTTATTGAATATTTGGTTAAATCAGTTGACAGTTTCCTGTTGCTAATCATAATTGCATTGTCATCTGACATTAGTATTAGTATGGCTTCTTTGTTTGTTTCAAAACACCTCAGAAATATTATTTCTCAAGATCAATAATCTAAGCCACTTTGTAACTATGTTTCCAATAAAATATGAGTATCTATCTAGTCAATTCTACCTATTAATAAATGATCATAGAATGAAATATTCTTTGTAGTCAATATAGAAAGTGAAAGTATAGTTTCAACGTAATAAATTACATTAAATGAATCGGTTTATGAAATCACAGCACTAAGCACCATTTATTTGTGTATAAACATAATATTAGGTGTCGGAAAACCCATGCTGAACACAGAATGGCGTGACTATTATTTAGTATTTTGCTTAATGTAAACCTCAACCTCTAGTAGTAAAGATTGAATTGTAATAATTCAGGAGACTGTCAACTTTCCTAAATATATTTAAATAAGTAAATACCTAGTCTAAATAAACATAATTATATATAAATAAATATATATATATATATATATATATATATATATATATATATATATATATATAGACTCATATACCCAATTCATAATATTTGTGAACAGGCTTTTAAATTCATAATCTACGCTTCTTCAAATATGAATTTTAGCATTTTGCATGATGCTCATGATCCTGCCATCATGATCATGAAATTTATTGTAATATGATGCGTGACTATCATATTACAATAAATTTCAAATGTTGAAATTAGTTTACACTATTTTATAATAATGTCTACTTTATTGTCTTGTAGTATCAAGTTGATGGTGTGGACTCATTTTTCCTTGTGCGTAATTCCAGCCTATTTATCAGAAAAATAGGACTTACTTCCTTAAAGGTTTCTGATCCATCTCGAAAATACCAAGTAAGTATAAAACGTTATCTAATTGATATTAGTAGCCTCGATGGCCATAAGCATTCACAATTAATGCCTTGGGCTGTTTGCTCAATTTCCAAATCAAACTCATTAAAAAAAAAAAAAAAAAGAAAAAGGCATAACCTACAGTGGGTCAAAAAATTATTCATACACTTAATGTTTTGGCTGTAATTTTTTTTGTTCATTTTTTTGACGCAAAATATCAACAGATAGTTATAACAGAGGGCATTTGACATTAATTTTATACAGTGTTGAAGTATAATTCCTCATAAAATTAAGGCAGCAGCAAAATTTTATAAGCAAAAAAATTATTCATACACCTATTAAACAAAAATAAAAGATTCTACTAAAACATTTTTTTTACTTAAACCCCCTTCCTCTCCCTTACTAGGATACCCTTTCTGATTTATGACAGCTTGAGGTCTCATGGGCATTGTTTCTATGCGTTCGTTATTCTCTTGACAGTCGATCTCTGCCTAAGTTTTCTGAAGGTTATAATTTAATTCTTTCCCCAAAGAACATGAAAATTTTGAATTTTTTAACTTCAATAATGCCCATAAATGTTCTAAGGGGTTAGGATCTGGTGTTTGAGGTGATGATTTGGCGCACATTGTACAATAGCCACTCTGTTTTTTCCCCGGTATGTTTGAGGTCACTGACCTGCTGGAACATATAGATGCTGTTTATTCCTACCTTAAGCACATTTTTTTTTTTCAAATTACCTCGCAACAAATTCATAGCTCTCAGTATTGAAATAAACATTAATTTTTGAAAGTTCACCTACTCCGCTGGCGCTCATGCGACCTCAAACTATGACATTACCCCTGCCTTGCTTCTCAGTAGGTAGATGTTTTGCTTCGACAGCTCTGCTCTTTTGCCTCCAAAAAATCTCTGTTGGAGGGATTTGTAAACATTGAACTTCCTTTCGTCCGAAAACAACTCATTTTTCCAAAATTAAAGCGGTTTTTTCTCGTGATCCCGGGAAAATGTTATTCTTTTTTTGATGAATTTTTAATTTATAAAAGGTATTTTTTTAACTACTATACCACTATATCCCGCTTTATGTAGCCAGTACCTCTCGATTTAAGATGTTACAGGGTTCCCATAACATGATGCGATGTGTTCTGCTAGCTCGGGAGCAAATAATTTAAGGTTTTTTTGCAGCTTTCTGCACGATTTCACAGAAATCACACACTCACCGAACTTTTTCTGCCCCGTGTCATTTTTATTGTCCACTGATGAGGTTTTTAACTTTTTAATTATATATTGCTTAGACGCTTAATACAATCCCAGCTCTTATACGAAGCATTGGTAACTGAGCCCTTGATTTAAAAGTTTAACGATTTCATGTTTAAGATAAGAATTCAGTTTCTTAGATTTGCGAACCATTTCACTTGAATTATCTTAGAATATTGAGGGTGTAACTGTTTCTCATGTTGAGATAAAACGTTGTGTATAATACAAAAGAAATAATTATTGGTATTAAGTTGAAACATTGGCACATGAAACAATTTTTGAGTTATCATAACGCCTAATTTAAGTGTATGAATAATTTTTTTGCATACCAATGTTTCTTTTTTTGTTATTAATAGAATTGAGCGTGTTTCTAATTTTTGCTTTTGCATCAAAATAATGGGAAATGTTATTTATTATTATTATCAGCAGTTTGTTTGGGTTAAAATAATTACAAAAAATATTATTGACTAATAAAGTAAGTGTATGAATAATTTTTTGACCCACTGTATATTCTGGCAAGAAATGGTTGGTTACCTGTAGATAACCTCTTTCAAAATTAGGTATAATTAATAAAGGAATGTTATAAATAAAATATGTAAATACAATTTATTTTAAACCTACAGAAATTTGGATTCTGTCTATTACTGGACTAAATTTAGTGAACTGAGTATCTTATTAGATGTTTGAAATTAGCAGCCTTAAACTGCTCTCAGTTCTGCTCCTCAGTTTTCCTAATGAGCAATTAAACATTTTAGCTCATAGCCTTGCCGATGTTAACAGTTCTTCAACTTTGTATATACATATAATTAATCTCTTTTCCACACAACAAAAATGGTCCATTAATTGTGAAAATTATTATAAAAATATTTTTTTCTACAACTTATGTAATTGATAAAAGGGTATTTAATATATATAATTAAGCTAAATAAGTGTTTTGGAAAAAGTTAAATAAGTGTTTGAATTTTGTATTCATATTCCATTTACATAGAACAGGAATGAATGAAAAGTTTTAAGGTAGTTATTACTTATAGCCATTAAAGAAATTGTAACTTGTTTCGAAATTTTTCTGTGATTTGAATACTACTTGATGCCTCATTGATGTTCTTTAAAATTGGGTTGTGAAGACATATCTACAATATCAGATAAGAAATTATTGTCAAAATAAAGGTACTTGGATTATTACCGAGTAAATTTCTTCTGTGTCAATATACATATTTATTTAACGGAATAAAACCTTTGATGAAAACAAGAAGAAAGTCTGACTCACAGGAAATGCATCATCTTAGCGCAGTTGCATTCATATCCCTAGTGCCGTGCCATTAGTAAAGGAATAGAAGCAGTTATTGGTAGGTTTTTATCTTCCATGAAAAATATAAAATAAAATCTCAAAGAGAAGTAATATGATATTTTAAGCCCCTCGATAGGGACTGATTGTAAACAATAACAATGTTTCTCATTTTCTTACCTTGTTTTACTAAAATACACATTTTACTGTTAAATGCATTAAAAAAAACAAAAAACAACCACTTAAGTTAGGTAAACAAGGACAAAAGCCGTTGAAAAGAACAAAACTAACAATGTTTTAAGCACTTATTTCTTTAATTGATACCACCATCGAAAATTACATCAGAATATTTTTTATAAAGAATTTACTAAGCCTTTGAATGGTCACCTTCCACTTACCGCAATTTCCCAACCGTTTTCGAGATATTTCATAAAATATACCAAGATCTGAAAACTTTTCATTTCCATCAACAAAATTAATTTTTCTAATACTTCCTTGCCTCCAAAGGCAACCAAAACTTAACTATCTTAGATTAGATGAATGTCGAACATCTGGAACAAATTCCAACTAAATCAATCGTTTCTCAAGCTGACAATTAGTTTGGAACAGTAGTTGTATCCATTTTTTTTTTTTTTTTTTTAAACGGTTTCATTCGTTTTTCTACGTTCAGGCACCTATAAAACAAGCACCTGCAAGTGATATGAACTTGAAAACATAAAAAAAATCAGTCCCGTAACAGGCCACAAGGGCCTAGAGGGGCAGATACTGTAGAGGTATCTGATTCTTGACCGTACGGCACACTAGGGAGATAGTGTGGTCAACACTATGCTCCGGCCGCCTGATTTTCCCCTTGGCTGCTTCGACTGCTAGAGTCATTAGCACCCAAGGTACCCATTATTAATTAAATTAATTAAAGGCTGGGTGAGCCTAGGGACGATCTGGGACCCCAAATCCAACCTTCGAACGGCAGCACTAGAAGAAAAAATCTTTAGTGCACGCTCGGGTTTTGAACCTGGTCCTCCAGTTCATTAGTCGAGTGCTCTACCACTGAGCTAACCTCGTGTATTTACATACCCATTTTTGTGACAACAGACCGGCATACCCCATGGGATATTTGCCACTTTTGTGACAACAGGCTTGTTTGCTCTGTGGATGGACAGCCTTTTTTTTTGCCAAGGGCATTTCTTTGCTACGAGACTGAAAGCCACCACTGTGACAACTTTTTGTGACATCTTGCAGTAAGTTTTTAAGCTCTAGTCACTCCTGTATCTACTAGAGTTCATAAAATTGCCTTTTGAGCCTATGGAACAGTGGTTTCCCTCTGCTACCTAGTCCCTTTGAGATATGTTCCGTAGATATTATACCAACGCTGAGATATTTGACAATATTATTTAAGAAACAAATTACAAAAATTTTTGAAAAAATAAAAACATTTAAAAATGAAAAAAAAAATGTTTTTAAGCCTGCTGTTGACTGATCCAAAGCCCAGAATGTGAAAATAGTGACAAAAACCTTTTTAATCCTTTAAAAATTTGCCAGCTATGTTAAAAGACATTCAGCGTTATAAATGATGCCTATTTACTCTCCTAAGAACACCTGTTGTTGTTTTTTTTCATGGGTTCGACTCCCACTAGGGGCGATGACTTTTCTTAGGAAAAAATAAAAGGCATACCCCTATCCTAATAACTGATCTCATTTTAAAGTTCTCTGATCTCTTTTATTATTTTCTTTTTTCAGTTCACCTTGAGTATAACTACTTGTTATCTATCTACATCCCTTGAACCTCTCAATGTGAGAAGTCTGCTTATAAATGTTCTTCAGAAAAGATATAATAAAAATGCTAGAACTATGGATTTGACAAATTTCTCCCAGGATGAATGTAAGTATCAATCGATAAACTGTATAAATTCTATATAATTAGAAATCTTCCCCAAATATAGTTTAATTTATCTTTTTCAAAGTATTTAAAATCTCTCAGATGGGTGCTGTATAATTTAGCTCATTCCTCAGCAAGATGGCTAGTTTATTATACATTTCTTAGGAATGGCTTAACTCTACTCATAATGTAACTATACAATTTTTAACTCTCCACTTATTAGTTTCAGACGCTATTCAGTTTGTTCTGTTGAATGAGAATAAAAGTTGAGCCACATTTATAGTGTAGCTTTGAGTATAGTACAGATAAATGTATATTCTGACCACACCAACCTACCTTATTTTCAGAACACATGTTTCTAATTAGTTGTATGTAACAAGTTTTTTTCAAAGCAAGCAATTGTCAAATTAATAATTTATTTGTTGGAGTAAACCCTTCTCTCTTTGTAGTACCACCTTCTGGGCATGTTCGTGTAATTGATGCTGTTAGGGTGCTGACTTAGTCTGGCTAGACTTGTGGTTCAGCCATCGTGCTCCATCGGAACATAGAAGATATATGCTTGCACAGAAAGGCTTGGTGTATAGGGCTTGCTTGAGTACACACCCAGGAAGAGGAGAGAAAATACAGTGTCCTGGGTGAGGAGGGGGAACCTGCTTGCCCAGCAGGCTCGACGAGAAACATTTTGTTTCTTTTATTGTTTTTATTCCATACTTTATTTTTTAGTATAATTTATCTAAATGTAATATTATGAATCTTCTAATTCTATTAATTTATAATGTTGCATTTTAATTGCAGATTTGAAGGATATTTTTTTCCATTTGAATATACCTCAATGCTTGAATCACATATTGCGTCTCATTAAAGATGTATTTAATTCATTGAATGTGACCACATTAGTCTTACAGCATAATGATATAAATTCTATTGACTCACTTTTATCAGCTATTCATCTTTCAGAATGGGATCTTAGGCACAACAAAGTGAGTGTTTTAAATACTAATTATATTATAATGAATATAGTAAAACAATTTAGCTAGAAAGCTGTGTATTATCTACTATAAATTTGTCAAATACCACTCACTCACTCAATGAACTATCATCGCCCAGCCCAAACCACTTGACAGAAAAATTGTGTGCATGGACACTCCCTTTAGAATGTAAAGACTCGCTAAGAAAGTTTTTTTTTTTTTTTTTTTTATATTCAAATGTTTAAGTATTTTTAGAGGGATTTGAATTTTTAGTTGGTTTTAAAGAGAGCAGGCATGCCTAGGAAGCATGTGTTGCTAGGATAACACATCAGCTATTACCGTACTTTTTAATAATATTATTTTCATTTGCGGTTCATTTCAGCAGTTCTTGAACAGATAAATCTGTACTTTCCATGGTCTCAAGTTATTATTGGTATTCCTTTTAATTAGATTAATGTATGCTATATAATATATTACAGGATATGAGTTCTATTCCCGCTGGGGGAGTTGAATTATATTCCTTAAATTATGTAGGTCAATTTAATAAATTTGATCTTAGAAGAGCTGTCTAGTCTCAAACCTGGAAAGTCTAGTTTCAGATGTGACTGGTTTCAGATAAATCTAACGCTGTGCCGTCTTTCTGATGACTTGGCCTAAATTGTAGACTTAACTTATCAGGCTGTACTAGAAAGGGCAGTCATCCTATTTGATTAAGAAGCACAGCGTGTGTGTATATATATACACACACACACATACAGTAGACTCTCCTTAATCCAGTGTTGTTGGGACTGGGTCAAAGTCGGATTAGACAGTTAGAAGCGGTCACTTATGTATTTGAAAAACCTTATTTTTTGAGGATATAATATGTACTATTTTTTTCCCAGGGGGCTGCTGTCACCCTTTTATTGAGCTGTTCAGGAGATCATTTCTTCTGCTGGATCGACATAGTTACCTTCTTCCTTTTTGTGGCCATAATAGAGCAAATTAAAAAAAAAAAAAAAAAAAAAAGCTTTTATAACATGCAATCTTCTCGCTAAGAATGTTGGAACTAGAATGGCTAAACCCAAGCATTCCCGCCTTAGGTGCCTTTGTACAAACATTAATTTTCTTAGTAGAAACACAAGTTCCTGTGTTTCTACTAAGAAAAACGAAACATATATGCATTCTTTGACTTCCATTCAATGAAATACCACGAAACAAATGTTTGGCTAGCTAGGAAAGGAAGGTTTTCAGTTCCGAGTTCCATCACTCATTCCTCTCGGAGACCACCAGATTAGAGAGAGCGACGGATAAGAGAAAGCCGGATTAGGGAAAGTCTACTATGTATATGTATATGTATATGTATATATATATATATATATATATATATATATATATATATATATATATATAAGTGTGTGTTTAGAAATAGATGAAAACTTAATTAGTTAAAATTTTCATCTTTACGGATCTCTAGCCAACAGGTAGTGAATTTACAAGAGCACTTTTGTATGTGCTGGTAGCATTAAACAAGGTGCAAGAGATACTTTCAACAAGTACAGATGATAAGCCCTCAAACACTAATATTAATTAGATGAATAATTTTATTTTGTTTTATTCTAGCTGACTTGGGAGGCTTTTAAAAAAGTAACTTTCAAAAGGGAAATGAAGGTAAATTCTATTTGGCTTGATGGTAATCCATTGTGCTTAAATATATCAGACTCTGAATACATTAGAAGAATTACTGATGTAATCCGAAACATTCGCAGAGTGGTATGTAACTGATTAAAGTAAAAATAAAAATGTTATTATTAGACACTAAAATTACAGTATTAACTAAAATTAGAATTCAAATTTCTTGAAAGGGTTAATGGAGAGGTTCTCTCATGTTCAGCACTTGACTCGTATCCTGGGGATGTGAGTTCGAAACTCAGGCCATGACTGAATGATTTTTTCTTCTAGTGTCATTGCATCGTCATCAGGGATCTTCCCTAGGCCCATCCAGCCTTTCATGTTTGGCTGCAAATGGGAAAATCAGAGCATAGTACGTACCACAGCATCTCACTAGCGTGCCATAAGGTTAAGAATCAGATACCTGTAAAGTATCTGCCCTGGAGCTTCGTGGCCTGTTATAGGATGAATTTTTGTTGCTCAATTATTTGTATTAACTCACTGTTTATTTTCCCTTGTTGATTATTCATAAGGTAGAATTAGCTTTTCTCCTTTTTTAGAAGCATTCGAAACTTATACAGGTATAAGTATTAAAATAATAATAATAAAAGTTATAGATATTGATGACGATTTTCTCAAACATTGCACTGTTTATAACTAAACAGTAGAAATTGTGTTTGCACATCTTATATAAGTAAATGATAGATGTTCCATATTTTTAGCCGTATTGACTACAACTTGTTCAGATAGACAGAAAAGTTCAATTCCACATGCACAAAATTTTGAGAGAAATTTTACCAAGTGTTCTACCATTTGCAAACTCCCATTTCTAGGAACAATACAATACGTGAAACATCATAAAAACCGATTATGTCTCGTTTAAGACTAGGCAAGGCTTTGAAATGAAAGGTCACCCAAAGGAAATAGTGTCTAATATTTATCAATAATTAACCAAAGCTAAGACTAAAAACGTTTTAAACCTCCTAGTAATCAGGTTATAACAGAGAGAATTTTTACCGCCAATTTCTTGCAAGGGGAATATAGACCACGCCCTTTTCCCTCCAACTAAACCATGTATTTGAACAGGCTATAGCTTAAATTGTTTTTAGCTTTAGCTTTGGCTAAGTATTGATACATATTAAACACTATCTCCCTTTCCTTATCTCTCAAATCTCAAAACGAGACATATTCATTTTTTATTGAGTTTAAAGTAGCGTGTTGTTTATTGTAATGGAAATGTAAATGGCGGAATCATGGGGAATATTTCCCTCATGCGAGATTATAACTATTCCATTCAGCTGCATTTTTTTTTTAAGTGAGACTGCTTAGATACATTGACTAGAGAACTCTACAGATTTTTTTATCACTGTCAACAGTATTAAACATTAAGCAGTCCCAAGGTCTTAAAAGGTGTGATTAATAGTTCCTGTTGGGCTGATGCAAAAATAGTGCAAGTTTCTGCTGTTGCTACATTTTAAAAGCAATAATGCAAACAATAAAAAACTGCGTGCTATTGGCCTCGGCAGTCGATGCACTTAAAATTAAATAAAAAAAAATAAAAAAACTGCAATGTGTGAGTTCAGGGGACGAACAAGTAATAAATATTTTTTTTATAAAATAAATTTAACCAATAATTGTTACACTAATTATATGGAGTATTTATACTAAATAAACTAATCATCTTGTCATTTGTGACATAAATAAAATATTATTGTGTATTTTAGGATGGAGTCGATGTATCAAATGTATTATTTGAACACTCATTGATCAAGAATTTTTTGAATGATGGGTCATGGGCAAATTTTGTGGACCATTTTCTTCACCACTACTTTGGGTTAATGGAAAGTCCAAATCGTCATCAACTGGCACGAATGTATCATCAGAAAGCAACATTCACTCTGTGCGCTTACCATGATCCTGATGATACTCCTAACTGGAAAAAGTAATGTCTTTTATCGGTGACTTCAATTTATACTTTGTGGATCCAATTCTTATGTAGGTAGAACCCAGAATCTCCTGTTTTGTGTTTGGGTGCTTTGCTACCAAGCTTCATCTCATAGCATGACAAGTTTATTCATCTAAAAGAGCCAAAGCATCAGATAAATGGCATAGTGTCATAATTATCTGAAGCTAGACAATAATCCTGAACCCAGGGGCATATCGATGGCCTAGAATGAAAACCTCGTATCTCAAAAAAATACGAAAATCATTTTTATACGTTATTAGAAGGATAAGCTCATATTACTCAATACGTGAGTGTCAACGAAATTTAATCTTAATCGTGCTGCGCTCTATCGACCAAAAATCAAACCTTGTATCTTTCTCAGTTAGGATTTCAGTGTGACAACCACGCATATTGTGTCCAGTTCTGTGCTCAACAATCCTCAAGAGAGTGTCTATATTGTTGTTAGGAGGCTATAAGGAGTTTCATTGGGATCAGGTAAGTGTAATTTCTGTTCTACAGTATTCAATAATAAATATTTTCTCTTAATCAAGAGAGGTTTTCTTAGTGTAAGTTGAAGTTGTAACAATGAAAACCTCGTATATAAGTGGATAGTGGCCAAGTCATATGTGAAATACTCGTAAGTCAATGATACGAGGTTTTCACTTTAAAAGGTATATAGCCAGATATCTGAATATTTATTATTACAACGTGTTATTATTGAGTTACAAGGTTTTCTCATGTCCTTTGTGTGAGGAGGTTTTTTTACAATATTTATTTATTAACCAGACGGATCCTAAAACGAACTTTTAGTATAAAGAATGCGTACAAATAATAACTAAAATTTTATTGCACTAGAACAGTATTTTAGGCACTTTCCAGACATTCAAGACAGGTCAGTTTCCATTGGTATCCACATAAAAATGACTTACATATCACGTAAGTTTGGTAAACTTTTTTGCCAGTTCTATGGCACACTATACATCTTTTTCGATTCCTGTTCTCCTCTAAATTCTGTGTGTCTTAAACAAAATTTCACCCATGAAGAAACAATGCCTACCTTTCCACACAACTGTCTAACACAGCTCTTAAGCTAATACTGAGTAGTTTATTGTGTAGAGGTGCAATAAATACAAATGTATAGGGATGGGGTTGCCCTTTCTTTAGTGGGGGGGGGGGACTAATAAACAATAGCTTGCTGGTCATGATGACTCGCCGTGACCATTCTCGGGTTTAAATAGAGGAAAAATCAAAATATAAGTGAACAAATACTAAAATTGAAGTGTTAGAGCACTATGTTACTGGTATATTTCTACATGTTGATCATTAAACTTATTTCTTACTTTATTATAATATTATCTAATAAAATAGTGCATCTATTCTATAATATTTTACAGATGGCCGATAAAAAATACACACGAAGGGGCAAGTGGCTCGTAGATTTAGCTCTAAAAAAAAATTGCAAAGCAAGAAGATGATGGTAATGGTAAGATAGAAAGATAATCAGATAAAGATTTAAAAAAAAATTGATTTAAAATACTTTTTGCTCAAAAATTTTACTAAAGAAAATGTATCAATTCAAACAGATCATTTAAAAAAAAAAAATAAGCTATGTGATTGTTCATGCTAAGTAGGTACCATTTTCAGGTGGAGAATGTCATGGAGCTAGTACTTCAACAATGTTACAGACTCGAGAAGAAAACAACAATATTCCCTTTGTTGTTCTTGTACCAGCCGATCCAAAGGGAACTTGTAATAATGCTTTAGAATACATAAGTGGACCTGTAGAAATGTCAAATGATAACATATCACACATGTCCAATGAAAATGAAACTGAATCCGATTTAGGCAGCTTCATTCAAGGTGGAGCTAGTCTACAACTCGATTTGCTTCTAAATCCTGACCTCTTCTCCATAGACACTTACGACAGTCTAAGTATAATTTCAGAAGAAACGTTACAGATTTCATCAGGAAATTCTCCACATACAAATGAGCGTCCTGTCACAGAGCCGAACGAAGAATGTGGACTTGATATGAAAGAAAATAATGTCCGAAACTATGAACCAAGTTCTAGTGAGACCAATCTGAGTAAAAATGAAATAAACGTGGATCCTCGAAATCTGATTGGCAACACCAATGAATGGAATTTGAGCGAGAGTGATGAAGATGCAAATCATAGCAAAGAAAATTGTTTTGAGCGCAAAAGGGCCAAACGGGGAAAAGCTAATACAAAATCATGGATAGCTGTTGTTAATAAAATGAAAAGAATGAAAGGAGAAGAATACAAAGGGCGAAGAAAGGATGAAGATGGAAAAACTGTTTTTGATGTTGAACGACAAAAAAGGCAGCTAAAACCACGATGTTCTTGTAAAGTCACTAAGAGAAATAAGTTCAAATGTATGCTGATCACAAATGAAAGAAGAAAACAAATTTTTGAATATTTTTGGAACTTAGATTGGGAACAAAGAAAGATTAAAGTAAACCACCTTGTCATTGGGAACCATGTCCATCAGAGAACAGTACCCGCTACCGAATCAAGAAGAAGTCATACCTTAAAATATCACCTACAAAATAATAAAAATGGAGATCGAATTCGAGTGTGCAAGAAAATGTTTTTAAACAGTATTGGTCTGCGTGAATGGACAGTTCGAAATTGGGTATTGAAATACCAACTTCATGAGAAAAATGGGAATGAACCAAACAGAAATTTTGAAAAAAGTAATGGAACTGATATAACTCCAAAAACAAGACAGCAAGATCACAACGATGCTGTCCGGAAAGTTATAAATGAATTTCTGGAACTCCTTCCGAAATTAGAATCTCATTTTTGTCGTAAGGATACCACAAAGCTGTATCTAGAACCGTTTTGGTAATCAAAAGCACAATTGTTCCGACAGTACAAATCATATTGTATATCACAAAATAAGGAACACTTAGTTGCATCCTCTTTTACATTCCATGAAATTTTTGAGTTGATGAATTTAGGACTTTTTCCCCCTAAGAAAGATCAATGTGATTTATGTTGTGCTCATAGACAGGGTAATGCTTCTGAAGAAGAATACAATATTCACATAAAAAGAAAAAATGAAGCTAGAGAAGAAAAATCGAAAGACAAAGAAGAAAGCGGTCAAGACACTGCAGTGTACCTGATGGATGTCCAAACAGTGTTATTATGCCCTAGCTTCTGCGCTCTACTACAGAAGAAAACTAAAATTGCACAACTTCACTTTGTACAACCTGAAAACAGGAGAAGGTTACTGTTATCTTTGGGATGAAACTCAAGGAGGTATAAGCGCTGATGAATTTGCAACCATACTCACCCATTTTATTTCAACAGAAATCAACTTAAATGCTCTCAAACACGTAATATTTTATAGTGATGGCTGTACCAGCCAAAACAGGAATGCCATAATGGCGAATGCCTTGATGTTAATGGCACGTGAATCCGGGATTACAATAACCCAAAAATACTTGGAAAAGGGCCATACTCAAATGGAATGTGATAGCATCCATAGCAATATTGAAAAAACGATGAAGAACAGGGAAATATATTCCCCAGCAGGATATGTTGAAATAATAAGAACGGCTAGATTGAATCCTCAACCTTACAAAGTATTCCAGCTGGACTTTACCTTTTTTAAGAGGTTCAATAAAGTCAACATTATTTCATCTATAAGACCAGGTACAAAGAAGGGAGTGACTGTAGTAACTGACCTTAGATGTATTCGTTACACGCCAGATGGAAAAATCCAAGTGAAACTCATCCCTAAAGATCAATTTTTGGACCTCCCCAGGAGAATCAAAAAGTTTTCTACAAAACTTGAAGAGCTTGACCAGTTGTACAATGATCCGTTTGAAGGTATTAAATTTCGTCACCTTCAAGAGCTCAAACAGGAAATACCAAAAGACATTCATGCATTTTATGACAATTTACCACACCGTCTTTAACATATTCAGTTGCTTGTACATGAATAATTTGTGTACCAACAGTACATTTTTTCATTGTGATATAGTATAAAAAAAATAATGTAAATTGTTATGAACATTAAAATATATCATTGTACAAGACATCTAGTTTTTTTATTAAGAAAACCTCTCATCTCTATCAAGGTTAGGCGTGATAAATACTCTTAACTAAAAATTAAGATGGAATACCTCGCAACTCATTTTGCCGAAAAGTTAGAAAACCTTGTAAATCAAAATTAAAAAACAACATATCAACATTTTAAAATTTAATGCCATTAAGCATACTTGTTATAAAATATAACAAATTTAGGTACTAACTTCTGAGTAAGTATCTTTACTATTAAATAACTGGAAGGTTTTTTGCTTCTCCTGTAAAGTTTGCATTTTCTGAGTTACGAGGTTATCATTCTAGGCCATCGATATATAGGAAATAATTTTGAGGGCATTGGTACTCACAAGAGGTTTGGGCGTATGGATTACCCCCCAAGATGAGTCCAGGAAAATTTTAAATATCTTAGTGTAAAATGGTGAGTTTTGTGGTCCTCTGATATCTATTAAACTTTGAAAACATTTTTCGTTTTATAGGATTTTTACCAAAACGGCAAAATGAACTATTAACATTTTATTTTTAACTGAATAATTTGTTATTTTTGTTTTATTTCCATGATAGTAAAATCTTTGTTATGATTTCTATTTCACTGAAAAGTTTTATATATTACTATATAAACACACACTTCTCATCTCACTCGCAGCCATCCCTTGCAATTGAATTGCCATTCTAAGCTAACAACCTAGAACTTAGAATTGTTAACCAACTAAAACGCTATTAAAAATTATTTTTTCTGAGCTTAGTGATCTTAATTTAATTTATTTTTGAGGTTTTTAGGATACTGTTTTACCGATTAAATCAAAATTTTGGGGGAGGGGCTGCAGCTCCTTATAAACGCCCCGGCTAGCACTTGTATATGCCATCAGCGACTTAATGATCTAGTCTTTGTCTGGCGTAGATAAATATTATGCTGTCTACATCTATCTATAGATTTAGCCATCCTGGGATATGAGGTCTGGTAGCAAAATTGGAATTGGTTCGTAAAACAGTGTTCAAATCCCAGCCTGGCAAAATAATATCTCTTATAAATAAATATTTGAAAAAAGAAAACAAAAAATTAAGTTATTAGTTCTATTGACAATACAAATGCAAAGTATCAAATGTGAAAAAATGCATTTTTCATTTAAAATCTATACTGATTGCTGTTGGACTGATGTATGTTGTGGCAAACTCTCGAAAATTAAATCAAAATAACTATCAATTACAGATAATCAAACTAATAAATGTGCATTAAGTCTAATTAAAATATATCATAATATAAAATTTATATAGTCATCTATAAGGTACCAAACCACTTTTCACATTCAATGCTTTACAATTGTATCACCAATATTATTTATTATGAAATATCTACAAATTATTTTAGATTATCCAACTACATGGTGTATGCAAGAAATCTTTTAACTCTTTCTGATGTCAACAAGGCATATTCAACAGTGAAAGTTGGACCTGAAGAAATCATCGAAGTTATGAACAAACTTCCTGCCATTCAGTTTGATCCAAACTCTTTTACTATAGACGTCCCTTTCTCACAGGTATATTGCAATAATAATTTCAGTTTACCAGCAAATCATTGCTATTTCTAATGTATGAAAGTATTAATGACTTTGAGTTTTAAACATATTTATTTTAGTTGGATGGAATGGTTTTAATCCAAGTTAGCGGGATATTTCAAGAACTCAATTCAGGCTTATTTTATTTCCAAAGAACATTTGTATTAACTCCATTCAAGAAAAATATTGGAGAATGGAAGATTGAAAATGATATGTTATCAATAACGCCTGCAACCCATGACCAAATTGGGGTATGAAGTAATTTTTTATTTGACTCCGTTACTTATAATTTATTCTGTGATTTTCCCATTGTTTATATTTTTCTTATAATCCAATTTTAACTGTTTCTGGTGATTACTAAGTAATCATCTCTGAGGATTTCCAATAATTAATTAAAATTAATTCTTTCTCTTTTTTGTACATTCCTTTGTCTTATGAAATATATTTTTAATTTGGATCATTTCATGTTTAGTAAATATTATTTTATAGTGACTGCATTATTGTTAATTATTTAGACAGTGGCCATGAGTGTTAAGGTGTGGGAACTTAACACTCCGTGCCAAGGGTCGTGGGTTCAATTGTCACTATGGGGTGGTGGCTTTTCTTTAGAAAAAAGAAAATACATCAGCCCTATCCTTGCTAGAAAAGTGTGGTAATCTATAGATAACCTGTCCTAAAATTCTAAGTTAATAATAATGGATGTTAACATTTAAATAGTTATTTAGAACCAGAGAATTTAAATGTTCACTCTATCTCAACTGAAAAAAAAAACAAAAACAAAAAAACAATCCTTTAACTTGAACATCCATAGAAGAACCTATGTTTTCAAAGTTTTACAAATATAAACCAAAAGCAATGATACAAATATTTTAATTAGCATTGATTACAAAAAAAATGGAAAAAGTTAGCATGAGACAAACAATTTCACATTACAAAATTCCAGGAGCCAAGGGATGGTTGGGATTCAGGTAGGGGAAAAAACGTCAGATCTCTAGGCACAAAGATTTTTCTTCTAGCCGAATCCCAACCATCCCTTGAGTTTTTATCACTGTAACGATTAACTATATCCATCTCATTAAAAATTCCAGAAGTGTGGAAGTGAAACCAGTGTATTTGAACTATTTGCACATAGATAGAAAAGACAAAGCACATATAGATTTGTACATTTTGGCAAAGAAGGTCTTAAAACTGTCATTATACAGAATTATTTCTCACCTAAGCTTTTTAAATTATTCATTGTACAATAATATCGTAATTGATTATTTTATTACAGAAAAGCTTTATGGTGGCTCGGAAATCATTAAGTGCTAAAACTCAACTGACTTTAAATCCCATTTTGAAGGACAAGGAAGCTCTAATTCCTACTCTATGTGACCTCACTAAACTTACAAAAGAATGGGCTACTAGGTAATATTCTATCTTATTCCTTTTCGTTTACTAAGTAATTGTTGTTTTATGTTGCTTATTTATTGATCTAAGCCCTTGAGTAATTAATTATGATGAAGTAGGTTAGATCCTAACCTATAATCTGTAGGCAAAAGTTGCATTTTCTCAAGTTTCTTACGTGTTACTGGACAATTGCTGTAAGTTTGTTAAACCCTGAAGTTTTCAGTACTTCTGGCTGTGAGTGAACAATAACTATAGCAGTTCTCTCAACACAAAACATTTCTCTACTAATGACTACTGATTAATTTCATTCCTCTCCAAACCTCTTGAAACAATTAATGACTAACATGTTGTGTCCCGCATTACAGCAGCAGTGTGGTATTGGCTAACCCATTTGAGAACGGTAGCAACTTTCATGAGAACGAGCCATGGACCTATAGCTACTGTTGTGACAGCAGCAGTCATGCCCCGAGCCACTTTTTTGCCAAGGTTATTTCTTTGATTCAGGACTGAAAGCCACAGATTTTTTACTATATCTAGCGGTAAATTTTTTAAGCTCTAGTTACTCTTGTATCTGCTAGAGTTCATAAAAAAAAACACTTTGAGCCTACTGAATGGGGGTTTCCCTCAGCTACCCTGCTTTGCATAGTTTAGTCCACCGTTGACTGGTCCGAAGTCCAGTGCATTTTTATTTATGCAACATCCAACTCTACCTGGCATTTCATCTCATCATCTTTTATATCATTCTTGATTTCATACCAGATAGTTGAACCTAAAATTAAAGCCATTTTACTATTCAGTTCAGACAATGTCAGCATAAATTGTTGAGTCTTTATCATAGTGATTTTGACACATTTGAAGCACTCAAAAATTATTCCTTTCAAGAACTACATTATAGTAGCCTGGAATTTATTAAGACGCCAAGTAACAATCAACATGATGAAAAAAAAGGAGCTTCTTCCATTTTTGAATTTGAATGTTTACAAATTTATCAGTTTTATTATTTAAGACAAAATAATTTTTTTTTTTTTTTTTTTTTTTTTTACTAGGTTTCTTGAAGAAGGCTCATGGGATCTGGAAATGACTCTTCATGCTTTTATTGACCAACTGAAGTCTAATCAAATACCAATGCGAGCATTTAGTGTTTAAAATCAAACCATGAGATACACAATTAAAAAACTTCTCTTCACTTCAAAGATTCACGAATTTCACGAGCTATCAGCCAATATCGCTTACCAGTGTTTGCTGCGAAGTAGTTGAAAAGATGATCGAGGCCAGAGAAGGTTTTTGGAAGAGAAAAGAGCACAAGCAGTTTTCCATAAAAAACGCTCTACTACAAATAATAAATGCTCTACAAATAAATAATAAATAAAAGATTCGTGAATTTCTCTTTTTATAAGCATGATCATAATTAATTATTTAAGTTATCTTTTCCTCCTCAGGAAAGTATATTCATTGTATTAAATTCATTTAGGAATTGAGTGGCAAGTCTTAAGGTAATTATACAAATGAATACAGAGTTTATTGACCAAGAACGTAATACGACTGGCTGTAGGGTATCTCATCACTTCAATCTCTATAAAAATCATTGAAATCTGAACTAATATAATACGGATTTCGAGACCTAGATGTCAGTGAGGTTAGTAAAAAATCTATTGAAACACTACTTCCTCTCTTCTATGTTTTGAAGACAGCAACAAACAGTCAAAAAATCTTCTCATTCAAGGCGCTCCTTTACAAAACTATAAAAATAGAAGAACAACATAAATAATGAGCTTGATGTCAGAAAACTAAAAAAGCCCAGTAATTCTGTCATGTAAACTACATGCAAAGTCTTCTTCTTCTTCATCCAACGCCTGTCTTTGGCTTTTCAGCCATTCGGCGCAAACAACAAAGTAGGTACATAGCAACCTATGACAAGTTGGTCAAGCAGGAAGATCCAGGAATGGACAATATAACTCTGCTGGAACTACTACATCTTAAACAGCAGTCCAATTGAGCATCGCTTCGAAACACTCAACACCATCCTTGCTCTTCTGCTGCCACCATATAAACTCCACTAAATATGAATCCAAATTATGTCTAGCAGTCCTCCTATGCCTCTTATTCCTCCATTTGGCACTTCCCCACATCCTCTCCACTGTTTTTGTGTGAACACCTGTGTCCGGATCTATAAAATTATATTTATGGTTGACTTTGGCGAGCTGGAAACCTTGTGCCTCTATGGCATTTCTCTGATAGCCTTCCCAGCTATCAGAATAGATCAAGGTGCCATCAGTGATGTTCTCAATATTTTTTTGTAGAAGGGTAGTGCCATTTCTGTTATTAACCCTGACAATAAATGAGTCTTTGGTTTCTCGACAGATACCACGAAAAACCCACTGTTGGGGTAATATCAGTCCACAATTATTTTTTATTTTAGTGAATAAACTTTTGTAGATTTCTACTATGCGACCAGGCCCACCTATCTTCTTTTTCCCTCTACTCTCCAAGTCCAAAACACAACTGCATATAATTATTCCAATCGATAACAGTTTTATCGGATAGCTTTAGTTGTCTTTCACAAAATTTAATTGAAGTTAACTCTTCGCACCAGGAGCATATGAACATTAAAGCTTGAACGAAGGTAATTCTGCTTCCTTCAAACCATGTTTCTATTCTAAGTCCAAATTGCTAATTACAGCTTCTCAAGCCACACATCCAAAAGGTCGTGTACCCAAATGTAGCTGCATATCATGTAAATTGTCACACTTCCTTTGCTTGGGTAAAATATTGCATTCCTGTAAAAATGCAATAGCATCTTTTTCAGTCTTAGGCAAATCCCAAATAAGCATTTTCGCAGGATTAACGAGAAAAAGCGCACAAAGACGAAGAAAACGTAAATATAACACAAACTCGCACAAGAAAAACTGAAATCGCGTAAGAAACAACAATTGATTGGGTAAATAAAGCACAAATGAATTACGTTATAAAGACAAAGGAAACAGGATGTTTACTATAAAGACAATAGCCAATGAAAACTCTGAGATTGATTGACCAATAGAAATGCGTTATCTATTAATCAAATCTCTGAAAGAGACCCGCCTCATTAACCTGCTTTGACGCTAGTACGTAAGTACAGGGATTTTCAATCAATACTCTCAAGTCCAATGGCAAATTTGAGATAGTAAGCCAATCTATCAGTAATAAAATAAATTCCTGATTTATTTTTATTTATATAATGTCCCTTCAAATTATATGCATTAGCACAGGTCATGGCTATCATGTGGTAAAAGATCGCCGTGTTCTCCTATAGGCACAAAAATTCTCGAGACCAAATGTAACTATAATTTCGATGAGTATAGTAAAAAAAAAAAAAAAAAAATAGCACACTATCATCAATAGCAAAAGTTTTGCATAAGAAAGGAAATGCGTATAAAAGAACATCCTCTGTGGGACAGAGCCAGACTTGCCGCATAGGTGTACATCCGTCTCCCAAGCGGGATGAGTTGCGTCAAATTGTCGCTTTTTCAAGATAACTCACGTCCAAACGTCACAAACTCTTGGCCACACTCCTTGGGCGTATATAGAAAATAATTTCGGGGGGGGGGGGGGGCTGAGACCATTTCCGGTGTATGGAATAGTAACAATTTAGATCTTGGAAGAGTTTTAGGCAACTTAAACGCTATTATACCCAAAATAGTATATGTTTTATGAACTAAATGATCTTATTTAATTTATTTTTAAGGGTTTTATGAAATTTTTACCGATCAATTCAAAAATTTTTGGGGGGGGGGGACTGCAGCCCCCCTTATATACGCCCATGCCCCACTCTGAAGACCCTATTAGGCCCCTAACCACCTAGGGCACCACTGCTGGAATAAATGAGAACTATATCCGTCTGACAGACGGATGTTCTGCTTCACGCAAAAAAAGTCGGAACTCTTACGTTTTCGAGTTCATATGTAAGTACTCGTTTTATAGGTTTCTTAGCATAAGAAAACAAATAAAACCATTTTTAATGCGATATCTGTAACCGTTTACGAGAAAAAGTGATAAATATAATTTACCAAACTAATTTTTGCCGTGGGTATTCGGAAATGATAGATTCAGTTGAAACTTGTTCCAGACGTTTGACATCCATCTAATCTAAGATAGTTAAAATTTAGTTCCGTTTGGAATTAAGGAAGTACTAGAAATAAATTATTTCATTAAAAGGCAAGAAAAGGTTTTGGTTTTTTGTGAATTTTCTAAAATCTCTCGAAAACGGTTGGGATATCGTGGTAAGTGGAAGGTAACCATTCGAAAGCTTACTAAATACTGTAAAAAAAAACTTTTTTTAAGTAGTTTTAGTAGCCTTTTTTGAAACAAGAAATATCGTTTGGACCCACTGTGCGGCGAGCAGTTTATTTTAGGGAAGCCTAAAATCGGACATTTTAGTGTGCCCAGTAGCGCGCAAAAAGGTGACTTTTTGAATATGATTGTAAACAATCAATGAAATTAAACGAATACATATATATATATATATATATATATATATATATATATATATACATATATATACATATCGTATTCGTATTAATTTATATTTGCATGTATGTATAAATATATATGAATATGATCCATATTATCGTTTAACTTCATTGTTTGTTTACAGTGTGTAGTCGCACTGGAATGGCCGATTCTAGACCTACATACACTTTTTTAGCTTTGGAAGATAGTTAACACTCCCTGAACTATCTATTAACTCAATGGGTAAACCTTAAAACCATTGATTTAGTAGACCCCTTCTAACTCAATGTGATTAACAGACTATCATATTTAATATTGACTCAGCAGATAAGAGCCATTGGGAATCCCAAGATTCTGACCTTGTAAATTGATAAAGAGACAATCTTTTTAGAATTAGTTGCCTTCTTATATGCTTAAATTTAAACAAGCTCTCCGTATTTCAAGAAGAATGTCGACTTTTAATTTTAGTGATTACGATGTGATTGGATTTGATCTAGACAATACTCTTTTACAATATAATTTAGCAAACATATTTAAATTGCAATATAGTTTTCTGTCAAATTATTTAACTGACAGGAAAGGTTACAGCAGAATCTTCCTTTCAGGAGAATTGAGTAATGATGATACAGACTTTATTCAGAGAGGACTTTTCATTGATTGTTCTCGAGGTAATGTTTTATATTTAAGGCGAGATGGCTTTATTATCAAGGCAACACATGGAACTAAACTAATGACAGTTGTTGAAGTCGAAAAAGTTTATGGAAAAGAAAGGATATGGCCAATAATAACAAAGTTTGTTAATAATAAACTTTCACTGTGGGATTGCCCTGAGACCAGGACATTTTTGGATTTTACAGATTCCATAGCTGTTCTTGTTTTTGCAAAAGCTGTTGATTCCGTTGATGAAGGCCAGGAACTAAAATTAAAAAAATATGATGTTTGGCCTGATGTCTTAGAAGCCATAGTTGAAATGTATAAAAACGATAGCAGCTACATTCAGACAATATCCTCAGATTTAGCAAAGTACATGATGGGGCGAGATGAAATAATAGTTGAATGGTTAAGAACATTAAAAAATCATGCTAAGGTTATTCTCATCACTGGTGCCGAATTGGAAGTAGCACAAATCACTGCACCATTATGCTTTGGACCTGAATTCAGAGAACTTTTTGACATTATTATTTATAATGCAAAAAAACCTGGATTTTTTACCGCGAATAGGGCGTTCCGTACATTAGACAATCAGGAGGTGCAAGACATAGTGTTACCAGGTGAATACAAGTACGGGAATTGGCTAGCCATCTATGACATTTTTAGAAGAAATTTGCAAAAGGAACCAAGGTGTCTTTATGTCGGTGATAACCCTCTGCAGGACATATATGCACCCTCAACCATTCCCCTTAAGTTGGATACTGTAGCTGTCATTGAAGAAATTGCCGGGGAGGGACTTCACCCAGATGTTCAAGGTTATCCTCATAAAAAGTATGTTTCGTCTAACTTTTGGGGCCCTTTTCTTGATGGAGGCCTTACAATTATGGGAGATATTTTAAAAAATAGTTCAAAACTTATAATACCATCTGTTAGAGTGGTCGCCGATAAGCCTGTGAATTTTGAGCATAAATCTATTTTGCACCATTATGAACAATAATACACAATTATTAAGAAAAGGGCAATAATTACATTTCTCCGGTTAATTGAACAAATAATAAACTTTTATATTACTTTCTATATTTACAATTTAGCCATAAAGGTAAAAAAACAATATAAGAATGATATTCATATAATTCATAATTAACTTTTTAATTAATGTGAACTTTAAGCACAAAAAAATAACACATTAAATTATTTAATGTATAAAATATTCTTAGATAAATGTTGTGTTATTTTTTCTGTACTCTTAATTAAATAATCTCCGAGCCAAAGGTCGTGGGTTCGATTCCCACTAGGGGTGGAGGCTTTTCTATCGAAAAAAGAAAAGGCATCACACCTATCCTGGCTAGAAAAGGTTGGTAACCTATAGATAACCCATCCTAAAATTCGTAGTTAATAATAAATGGATGTTAAAATTTAAATAAATAAATTAAATAATCATATGAAACTTCGTAAAATATCAAGAAGTTATTACTAGATATTAAGTCTAACAAGTCTTCCAGAAAGGCAAAGACTGCATGTCTTGAGCATTTCAGGCGAATAACAATAAGTTTGTAAATGTCTTCACTCATTAGGACTTTTTATCATGGGGCTTGTTGTTGTTGTTCAGGAGTTCCCAATCAGATGCCAATCCTAGACCTGCCACTGTTAGTTTAAAACTATTTTTTAGTGAATTGTAGGAAGTGACATCCTTGAAATATGAAACTACTGAGAAAAAAAAGAACAGTATTTGCATTAAATAACTAATTTTTATCTGGGTCCAAAGATTGATGACGGAAATATGATGAGTTCCAATTAGAAGCAAAACTTATGAACTATTAATTGAGTATCCATGAAATGAATATTTATTGAACTTTTACTATACAATGTAGCATAATATGCCACACTTCTATTCTGAATGGAAAAGGGTTGTACCCTGTAAATTACTTGTCTCAAAAAAACTGATTAAATAATAAAGGCACAATATTAACAATTAATTATTATAGAATATGAAGTTATTGAGAATTTGCATTCCTAAAGTACTTCTTTTATGGTGCATCGACAATTGGGCAATTAGTGTAGACATCCGGTACAGCTAGGAACCGTGTCAACTTGCCCTGAAATGAGAAAAATTCCTGCCACCAGAGGGACTCGAACCCTACAGGACTGTATAAAAAAATATTCTTGACCATTTGTATAAGATGTTATTTATAGATTTGGGTTAACTTATAATGTTCAATAGAACAGGTTTAAGATGTGACCAGGAAACAATGCTTCAAACGCCAGCTTTCTAGAATGGTCTGTGTCTTTATGCTCATCTATGTAGGACTGGAGCAAAGTCAGTTCTTATTAATTATTATAAATATTTTATATAATTTGAACTAAAGATATATTCTATTTAAAAAAATGGTTTTTAATGTTATTCTTATATATTTTTATAATATATTACCATGAAATATGTACATTTATTTATAAAATTATTCCTCACACAACCTATATCAAAACTGTGGCTAGATTCAAGGCTCCTAGAATGTATTCAATCTCCTCTTTACAGAGACATTATTTAATTCAAGTCTCTTATGCAATCTTTTGTAAAGCAAATACCATCTATTCTTTAAATTCAGTTAGTTTTTATTTTCTGATAGTTACTGAAAACCAACAAAGGGCATTATCAAAATGCATTCAATATTTGCTAGTATACAATTACCTACCTTAATATTTAAATAGGAAATGTATATTTTATATGATATACAGAGAGTCCCCCCCCAAAAAAAAACAAAAAAAAACTGCAAAACTTCGGGAATCGATGCAGCAAGTTTTGTCTTAAAGTAACATTTTGCCTTACAGCTGCTGCTGAATTTGATAGGCAATCAATTCAAACAACATATCACAGTCGCAGCTTAAGGGGTAATACGACCTTGTGCGGGGGTCTCTGGTGGTCTAATGGCTAGCACCTTGGATTCATAAGCGGGAGATGGTGGGTTCGATTCCCAACCTCCGGCAGGAATTTTATCATCCCACGGCTCGCTGGTAAAATTCCTCGCTGCACCCTGGATGTCGGCGCTAATGACCTTGATGCAGATGAGCCGTAAAAAAAAAAAAAAAAAAAAAAAAAAAAAAAAAAAAAAAAAACTACCTTGTGCGATTAAAATCAAACTAATTTTCTTGAATTCATAAATAACAAAGTAATCAATATTTTTCAATTTGTTATATCAAACGTTTTATAGGGGATGTTCCAAGTATCCAAAAAAAAAAAAAAAAAGGAGTTTCAATTACTCAAAAAAAAAAAAAAAAAAAATGGCAGTGCTGTGTCTGAAAAACAGAAACCCTCTTTTTTTCACGAGCAATAGTCTGCAGGCGGCAATTTTTAATCTAGATCTAAAAACTAAAATGATTTGATAGAAGAAGGTTAAATCTAGTAAAGTAAGAAGGATTTTAAAAAAAAATTAATTTTTTCAAAAATTGTGGACAATTATTCACATTCTATTAAAAAATCCCTCGAAAATTGGTCATGAAATCGTTATAATCCTCGGAAAATCATATTTGTTGCCCAATTAAAAAACCATTTTTCTTCCCAACACTCTTGGATATCATTTTTGATTAGTTAAGGAAGATTTTAGCCTTAAAAAACTGGTAAAAAAAAGTATTACTTCTTAAGGCAACACCCTAAGATTTTAACCTTTTGCATATGAACTTGTTGACTTCTGCGTTTATTATTAATACGAAAAAAACATTAGTACATACCTGCAATTTTGTTGACATCAAATCCATTCTTTGGACAAAATTTTTCATTGTATAGAGGAAAATTAAACATGATAAACAAAGTAATATTTTACTCTAAATATTTGTTTACAGTCATGGTAAAAGAGAAGTTTAGAAAAAATTAAATAAAATGAATTACAGAATAAAAACAAAATTACAGTACAGCAACATTTTGATTAAAATAAAAGCCAAAAGTATTTTTATATACAATATTTATAGTATGAGAATGTACAATTATATAATATCTGGTACTTGAACTGCCCTTGCAATGATAATGTCCATAATGCATTTAGGAAGGTGACTTTCAGGCCAAAGTCTCTTCTTTATAACTTGTTCAAGACAAAGCCTTAAAAAAATATAATAATAAGATTATTTAATTGTAAACAAATTCGTAGTTAATAATAAATGGACGTTAAAATTTAAATAAATTGTAAACAAATGACAGAATTTTGATGTTTAGGAAGCCATTAATTTTAATAATACAAATGTTATACTAAACAGAGCGCCTAACTCTGTCAATGAGTTTAATTTCTTTTTAATCCTAGCCTGGAAATTTACCTTTTCTTGTATTAAGGATTATTTTTTTCTTTGGAATATATATTTTTCACACTTAAACTTCTGAGAGAAAAAACTCATTAAAACCATTTCATTGATCTTCTGCCTCAACCAAATTTTATTTTTCACTTCTTTAACGTAACGATTTGGCTGCAGTTTTAATCACTTAAAATCATGCTGTCTTCCCTGGCATTTGATACTCACTGAGTAGATAAAATGAAGGACAAAAAGTAGACGAGTAGAGTTTTTTATTTTCAAAATAATTTTAAAGTTTAAATAAAATTGATGAATAATTATTTGGTTAACTAGATGAAGGGTATTAATTAATCATACCAACCAAGGTGAGGAATAACCCTTCAAAGCTCCAAAACTTACTTTTATTTTACCATCACAACGTTTCGGACTATTCGTCCATCTTCAGGAGATCATGTCCTGTCTATAATTAAAGTTACATTTAAAACGTCACAAAATCAAAAAAATGATTCCTAAAAGGAACCAAGTCAAATTACACATCAAGACCAATGAAAAACATTCATTATCTCACAGCCATATTACGTAGAAGGCTGTGAGATAATGAATGTTTTTAATTGGTCTTGATGTGTAATTTGACTTGGTTCCTTTTAGGAATCATTTTTTTGATTTCTTGACATTTTAAATGTAACTTTAATTATTGACAGGACATGATCTCCTGAAGATGGACGAATAGTCCAAAACGTTGTGATTGTAAAATAAAAGTAAGTTTTGGGGTTTTGAAGGGTTATTCCTCACCTAGGTTTGTATGATTGATGAATAAATAACTGTGACACATAAAATGAATGTATTTCATAAAAATAATTTTTAGGCTAATAACAGGTAGAGGATCTAGGCCATTTAGGTACTTATACTAAAATAGTATAAGGCATGCATGAGTTTAAGTTATAATGGCTTGAGTAGAAAGATAGTCTAATAGAAGTAAAGAAAAAAAAATTGGTTGAGGTAGATCAAAAGAAATGGTTAAAAAGAATTTTGTGTTTACATTTCTTCAATGGGGTCGGGCTTTATATTGGTTGCCACCCTTTTAAACTGTAGCTGTTTTCAGCAAACAGATTACTGAGAAAAGTCAACTCACTTCAAAATCTGGATGTGAACCAGCATCTACCCTCATGGTAGTCCAATGTGCAATGCACCCTGGTAAGTCGAGGCCCTGAGACCAATTATAATTCATAGAAACTCATCCGGTTAGCAACATATCTTTGTATATTTTAATATAAACAGAAAAGGAAGCAAGGGCAGCGAGAGTAGTCTTCTATTTTAGCTCATGGGGCTAGCATCTTATGATGATTTTTGAGAATATTGTTTCAATCGGAGCAAACTAGAGAACAAACATATTCTACCAATTGACGAAGTAATATATTGAAAAATGGTCTTTGTCAATACTTAATTAAAGGCTATTCTAAAGGGGTTAGAGTTGTGACAATTTACGACAAGCCATATCATCAACAATCTAAGAGAAAAGTCTCAAATCTAAAAAACCAGTTTCTGCATATTCGATAGTTTGACATGCTAGGGACGATATGTTTGATTAATGTATATTTGACAATACAAGAGATAAATCCATTCTAATGAAAGAGATAATTTTCAAAGATCAAGATACTAATATCTAATCAAACCTTTCCCTAAATGAAGGGACAGAATAAAGTGTATATTTAAATCTCTTGTTCATATTTACACTTGACCAATAAATTTCATAATTACTAATAAATACTGTGCCTGTTTCCGTGTGCATGTGAACCTTCTACAAAAAAACAAAAAAAATCATTCCTATCCCAAACTATACCAAACATATAAGATAAATAAATTAAATATATATATATATATATGTATATATATATATATATATATATATATATATATATATATATATATATATATATAAAGATAACAAATGAGCTCAATATTAAGTTCAATAAAGTATAAATACATCAATAATAAATAACTCGGTGCGATTGGCAATGGAAGCAGATGCATTTTAAAATATTAAATAAAAGTTATAAAATATAAAGGGGGCAAGGTTAGTTCAATGGTAAAGCACTGGACTCATATGCTGGAGGAAAATATGTAATAGTGATCAAATATAAAGAAATGTAATTAGGCAAATGATAGCAGTAGTTTTGTGGACAAGTAATGTACTTGTTGGGGTTGTGTTGTATTTGTGTACAATAGATCTTTCCGGTTAAGTTACTTTTCCCTGATGGAACCCTGGTAATCAATCTAAGGTGGTAATTATTTTTGGAATAATGAAAAAATTTTATGGTTGTATTTTGAACAATAGATTGCCAAAAGAACAGAGTGTGCTTGACTTGCAGACCAAGAAAAGTTTAAAAATGAATTAAGTTTTTAAAAATTGAATGAAAACAATTTACCTGAAGAGAGGAGTAGGAGAAAACTTTACAATGTGGAGTTTATCGACATGGTTCTGTAACAATAAGGCAAATAAATCAATAAAATACATTTACATTCGGTAAATCTATCAGAAAAGGCCATTGACTGTAGAGATTACCAATATGGAGATAGAGTTCAGTCTCATTATTAGATAAAAGCAGATACTTTGACTTGATTTTTGAGACTACAAAAGGGTTATAATAAGAGGAAAAAATGCAAAGAAGTTGCTTCATCTCTGATTGTGGTTTTTGCACATTATAAAGGAATTAATTGTAATGACATTACACTCATGGCAGAATTTTAGGAAAATAATCTTCATAGATCTTAAAAAGTAGGCATCAAAAATGGCTCTGTATAAATATTCAGAGGTAGAAATACTCAGGGCTCGATCGTTGTGTCTTAATAAAACTAGATTTTTTATTAAGACACAACGACCGAGCCCTGACCATTTCTATCTCTGCATCACCAACGGTCAACGATCTCCTCTCATTGTATAAATATACTATATGAAGAGCGCAATACCGAAGGTGACTAACCCACAATCAGAAATAACAGAGAAAATTAGAGTTAAAGTTAAGAAGAATCTGAAAAAATTAGTGTTGGTGACAGAAATGATTTTAATTGGAACAATTACAATTAAAATCATTTCTATAACTTTAACTATAATTGTCTCTGTTATTTCTAATTGTGGGTTAGTCATATTTGGCACTGAGCCCTTCATATAATCTTATAATAAAATTACAAACAATAATCTATATTAATAAAAATACAAATTTTTGTTTGATACACACTGCCTGCAAATTTCCTAAGGTCCTTCAACTATTACATCGAAATGTTGACACATTGAATTTAAATACACTCATATTTTTATATCTCTAAAACTAAACTTGGCCCATCTGTATGCCCTTAACAGTTGTAAATTTAGATGTGTTGAGACACAACTTGCTCTGCAATTACATAGTAATTCAGAGTCATGTATTCTGACAATAAGCAAAATTGGACCATTAACCCTTTCTCTACCATTGACTTGTGCAGAACTCTTTGTCTTCTCACCTTCCACAGGTAGGGCCATGTCTGGAACAGTCCAGACGTGGCCCTACTTGCGGAAGGTACTTGGAGGTGTAGGCTGTAACCATATTTTATGCTATTTGATATTAGTTTAAGTGCTCCTGAAGAGGCGCCATGAGGACGTGAAACATGTAGAGCGGAATAAAGGAGTAGCAAAGAAAGTGAGAGTTTTTATAAATTTGACCTTCTGCCACAGATAAATATATTAGTTTTGTTCTTTGTGTGTGTCCTCCGTTTTTTTTGTTTACAATTCATTCTAAAAATGGATGACAAGAAATACAGTGTCCAAGAAGCCCTTATGGCTAAAATTATAAAAGACTAGTTTAATTCAGGGATGAGATTACTGAATGTTGAGGCGCTGTGACCGAGCATGGCAAAAGTATCCCGTACAGAGGGCTCGAGTGCCTTGAGACCCTCTCCGCATACGGAAAGGGTTAAGAGTGGGAGTTTACTCCAGAACTAAATCAATAAACAAATAATTAATTTGCTTGTTAGTTTAAGCAGATTCTTCAGCAATGTGGCATAAGCTAACTACTAAGCTGAAGAATATTCTTAATTTAGGCAGGTCCTGCATGACAGATCTTAGATCTTAGTCTATTTATTCAGCCTGAATCTCTAACCCCTGTCTTCACACTAATACTGACATATATAGCATTTCCAAGTCTATTTGAACCTTTTCCAAGTCAACTGTAACCTTTTCCAAATCAAATGTCACCCTTTCCAATTCAAATGTCACCCTTTCCAATTCAAATGTAACCCTTTCCAAATCAGTTGAAACCCTTTCCAAAACAAAGTTAACGCTTTACAACTCAATTGTAACCGTTTCCATTTCAATTGTCACCCTTGAAATTTTTTGCAAATTGACCGTAATGGTGAATGGGCAAATTGAGGGCCTCAAAACTCAACGGGATAAATCATGAAAATATTTTTATTAAAAAAAAAAAAAAATCGATTTCGCTAGTGACCTAAATGTCTGTGCGTCGTTAAAAAAAAAAAAAAAAAAAAAAAAAAAAAAAAAAAAAAAAAAAAAAAAAACCGATCTCGCTAGTGACCTAAATGTCTGTGCGTCGTTAAAAAAAATCGATCTCGCTAGTGACCTAAATGTCTGTGCGTCGTTAAAAAAAAATCTATTTTTTTTTTAACGACGCACAGACATTTAGGTCACTAGCGAGATCGTTTTTGTTTTTGTTTTTTTTGCTTTTTTTTTTTTTTTTTTTTTTTTTTTGGGCGACGCACAGACATTTAGTTCACTAGTGAGATAGGTTTTTTTTTTTGTTTTTTTTTTAAATAAAAATATTTTCATGATTTATCCCGTTGAGTTTTGGGGCCCCTGAATTCGCCCATTCCCCATTACGGCCAATTCGCAAAAAATTTCAAGGGTAACAATTGAAATGGAAACGGTTACAATTGAAATAAAGTCCGACTCGCAGGAACTGCGTCATCTTAGCGCGGTTCCAGTTCATTTTTTTTTTTTTTTTTTTTTTTTTTTTTTTTACGGCTCATCTACATCTAGGTCATTAGCGCCGACATCCAGGGTTTAGCGAGGAATTTTACCAGCGAGCCGTGGGATGATAAAATTCCTGCCGGAGGTTGGGAATCGAACCCACCATCTCCCGCTTATGAATCCAAGGCGCTAGCCATTAGACCACGGGTGACCCCGGTTCCTGTTCATATCCCTATTCTCATTTGAAAATCATAGAATAGAAACAGATAATATTTTCCTCGGCCTTTGTTCAAAGGGTTTTATGGCTATACCTGGGGTTGGGGTCGGGTCCGCAAGACCCTAGAAACCTCTTCTAGCGATACTTCATTTCATTGGAATTGGAAAATATCAAAAATTTTCACATATTCCTGTGTTCTTTTACTATAGTAATAATTCTACAGATAAAATCAATTAAAAAATAAAATAAAAAAACCAACAGCATAAAGGCAATTGAAAATTTTCAAAAGACGTCATCGAATCTTTTTCTCTTGGCAAGCTATATTTCTAACAATGAATTGTTTTTCTTATTTTGCCTAATCTGTTTTATTGTAAAATACATTATCCAACTATAAGCAATTAAAAAATAACAAGGAATAAAAACAGACAAAAAGAACAGTTCGAATAAGCAAAATCAATTACTTTAATGTTTTAAGCACTTATTTCTCCGATTGACATCGCCTAATCAAAACTTTCATCAGAACCTTTTTTGTAGAGCATTTAGTAAGCTTTCTAATGGTATTCTTTCGTTTACCAAGATTCTCAACCTTTTTCGAGATATTAAGGAAAATATGCAAAGTTACCAAAACTTTTTATGTGTGTTAATAAAATATTTTATTCTAACCCTTCCTAAACTCAAAACGTAACACAAATTTCAACATATTAGTTTTAATGAAAGTAGAACATGCAGAAAATGTTTCAACTGAATCCCATGATTCTAAGTACCCAAACCAAAAACGGTATTCAAAAACTATTTTTCCAATTTTCTCAAAAACGGTTAAAGCTATCGCCTTGAAAATGGTTTCATTCATTTTCCTAGCCAAAGAAGCCTATAAAACGAGTACTTACAAGCTTATGAACTCAAAAACGTAAGCGTTACGATTTTTTTTGCGCGAATTTCGCCCCAAACGCCATCTTCCAGTGGGCGGATTTTGCTGGTTAACGAACTTGACCTTTCAAATTTATATATATATATATATATATATATATATATATATATATATTTAAAATTATATATATATATATATATATATATATATATATATATATATATATTTACAAATTTTAACCACCGTTATTTTCGGTCTCTAGGGGTTCTGAAACGTGAAATTTTCTAGTCGGCAGTTCCGGATTGTTTCATTGTATCAACCTTATAAGCAGGGTTCCTCCCTATGGGGGAGGGAGGAACCGCGCTAAAAAGGGTGACAATTGAGTTGTAAAGCGTTACATTTGTTTTGGAAAGGGTTTCAACTGATTTGGAAAGGGTTACATTTGAATAGGAAAGGGTTACATTTGAATTGGAAAGGGTTACATTTGAATTAGAAAGGGTGACATTTGATTTGGAAAAGGTTACAGTTGACTTGGAAAAGGTTCAAATAGACTTGGAAATGCTATATATAACCTTTTGGTGATTTCGATAATTTAAAAGGGTAATTCTGATATTAGTGCCCAAACTTCGATTTTCATGAAACTCCACATAAATCCTAAGTAAACATAAAAACATGGAAAAAAAAGTCGCAATGCACTTTAACAGTATTCATTTTACACGTTTCATGGTTATAATACAACTTTTATCAACTACAATTAAATCAATTCCGATCAGTGTTATGAAAAGCGGATGTTAACATTTAAATAATAATAAATCAATTTCTTTAATTAATCATCATCTACAATTCACTCATATTCTTTTAAAAAAATGTGCTAAAACATTTTCAGTCAATTAGGGCCATTTTAAAGGTACATAAGTTCTATTTTTCCTACTTAAAAATATACAGTTTGTGCTTTGTGACATTTTTTTCACGTTTTTATCCGTATTTAGGGTGAAATGAAGCAGTATGTGAAGTTTCATGAAAATCCTAGTTGGGCTACTAATAGCTCAGAATTACTTTTAATAGTAAAAAATAAACAAATATTCCCTATTACCTTAGACTAGTTAACTTTTAGTTAAACAGAAAAATGTAAACAGTACAAGTTGATTATTATAATTCAAAACTAAATTTCACTATTTTTTTTTTCAAAATTTTAAAACAGAACAATTGGGTTTTTCCGATTTATAATAAATTTTTCAAGATTTCTTCATAAATTGTCATCTTCTCAGAGAGAAAACAACCTTGGAAAGGTCAGCCACTTTTTAAAAATGGAAGTAAAAGTATGTAGATTAGATATTTCAATCGGGATTACCAATTTTGTTACCTCTTCTCTCATAAGGTATGGTGAGCAAGTGACTCCTCCAACTATAATAAGTTCGTTGGTTGTGGAAGAAACTCCGGCCTTGTGCCAAACAAGCGGCTGCTTCATTTTCCCACAGAAGTTCCAAGTTACTTCATTCTCATTTACAAAACATTCCCACCAATCAGCTAAAAAATACTCGGTTAGAAAATAGTTTGCTTAAATTCTTTTATATAAAAACACAAAAATATAATATAAAAAACACAAGGCTAAACAAACTCATACCATAAGTTGTATTTGTTGTAGAAATAAGGAAATAGAATTATCAAAGCATCAATTTAATGGCTATGGCTGTTAGAGATCATGAACAATCTAAGGTATGGAATGATTTGGATTTTCTTATCATAATATTTGAGAGATATATAACAATCAGGATTTTAATTGACAATTAGAATTCTTGCCTAAAATTTTATAATGTTATTATTCGTTTTAAAAAAATAAAACCAACTCAAATAAGTGATTGGTAGATTCTATTAAACTATGAACTTTCACAATTTGAAACACGTTGTTAAGGCTCCAATAGAATGAACTAATTTGAAAAAAATGTCCTTCAATTGATACTTATGAACAGAATGGTATAAACAATCAAGTTAAAATATTGTCGTTACCATTTAAAACCATCGAATATGGAAATCGGAGCAAACTAGAGAACGAACATATTCTATCCATTGGAGAAGTAATGTATTGGAAAATGGTCCAATTCGATACTTTATTTAAGACATTAATGGCTATTCTAAAGGAGATTGCGACAGTTTGCAACAAGCCGTATTGTCCACAATCCAAGAGCAAAGTCCTGAATCTGAAAAACGAGTTTTTGCTTATTCAATAGTTTGAAATGGTAAGGACAATATCTATGACCCTGATTGGTCAAGTTCATTTATAAATACATAATATATATATATATATATATATATATATATATATATATATATATATATTGAAATGATCTAAAAGGGGGTGCTCTAGAAAGAGTCAGTTTCTGGCATAGCAAAGAGTAGCATTCCTATTCAAAATAAAGGCTAAGTTAAATTCCATAAGTCCATCACAAATATTCTCCTTTGTCAATCAATTAAATAATTAAAAGAGTAATAAAAGAGATAGCAATTGGCAGTGCTTAGTTTGGCAGTATTTATTTTTTTTTTTAAAAAAAGGCAGTGTTAAATAAAAGAAGAGTCCAAATATCTTGGCTAGGAGCGATAAGGCGTCGAGAGATACAAGTTCTCAAGAAGATAAGAATAAATGTGCTTTCAAAAATGCACTTTGAACATCCAGGGAGCGATCGCTGAAGACAGACACCCTTGGCGTGGTGGGAGTAACGCCTCTATAAAAAGGGCCTTCCCCCACCACTCGCCCCATTCAACCACCAGAGGCAGAGGACCGAGGCTCGATGCAGAACCAGCTGACCAGCCGACACCAAGCACTTCACCTGGACATGATGGCCGGACACCACTCCAAGAATTAGAAGCCGACCATCATTCTCTTCAAAATAACTACAAGCAGTCTGCCTCTCCACTTCCAGAACATCATCCGTAAATAAGCTGAGTATAACTCACTCACTGCCAATCTTTAAATAAAATTGAAAAGCTATTTAAAATCTAATAATGGCCAATTTTATCTTTTTATATATAACTTAATATTTTAAATATGTTCTAACATTTCTTAATAACCCAACATTGATACAAATATGTGAGTCAAGCAATTTTTCTTTCTTATATTTAAGTTTATATCACAGCCATGCTAAATCTTAAATTATATATTCTTTATTCAATATAAGTCAATTTTTTCAAACTCTATTTTATTTATAATGAACCTTTCTCCTGGTATATAATATGGTCTCAACACATAAAAGGACAGATGGTAAGAAATGATTCTAATAATATATTTCTCATGCTTTTTATTTCAGGAAATTTATTAAATTAATTAATTATTCAAATGGTTTTATTCATAAATCCGTATGTGGTGCGTTTGGTAATTTTAAATGAACCCTGAGATTTAAGGAAATTATACTAAAAACATTTCTAAATCAACTTTTCCTATAATTAACTTTCAAATATAATTCAATTTTCTTAATCTTCCCCCACCAAAACACCACAATATATATATATATATATTTTCGGAAATGTATACCAAATGATTATATCCCCTTCTGACATTAGATTAGATGAACGGGTGCCCGGATAGCCCGAGTTTAGCCGCACCAAGGCCTCTGACATTTCTGTACACCCCTCAAGTGGAGTGTGCCGCCTGTCCTGATCAAGAGGACTGCTTACATTTTTGAATGTTGGTAGTATATATAAAATGAGTGAATAATTTTTAAGAAAAAAATTGATTTAACAGTTAAAAACTATCTATCTTCATTTTAACCAAAATTATTTTTTTTTTTATACTCTGTGTAAAATACTGTTGAAATGATTTTTTTCAGATAAAAAAATAACTATTTCTGAAAAAAATAATAAATCAATGAACTATTGGAGTGATTATATAATATGCAGGTTGATTTCTAGCTAGGACAAAAAAATATTGTTTACATGATCTGCAAAGTAATAATGTACTCTACTCACTGCAAGGTGAGCCATATTGATTCAATCCGCCATAAACTACTGCATGATTCTTCGAAATGAAGTTGAAACTGTGCCATGATCTACCCTCTGGTATGTCTTCCACGCCTTTGATTCTAATGATTTAAACAAAAAAAAACATAGTTATTTGTTATATTAAAAAAAAGGGTCTTGCAAGAACATCTCCATATATGATTGCACTGGCCAAATGACTTGTAGGAAAAAAACAAAACTAAAAAACTGAATAATAAACAACGAAACAGATCTGTACTGAAATGCATGAAGATCTTGGAGATGAATTATCAGTTAAAGCTAGAGCCTGTTTAGATTGAGAATGAACCGTAAACAATAATCTAACCTTCCTCATTAAAACTGAAATATTTACATTTAGCTTCATTCTTCATTTATTTGAAGATTAATAAAAAGGAGGTATATGTACAAATTTTAAAACCAGTTACTCACATATTAAAACATAATGAAAAATAAGTTTATAGTGAAGTAAACAAACAAGTGGAAACCAGAAATATGTACACACACTCCTTTGTAGAAGGCATTGCCCTAAAAAAAAGAGCCAATAAATAAATAAATATTGAGGCTAGGACTGAGCCTAAAAAAAAAAAGAAAAAAAAAAGTCTCTTTTTCAACTAATGATATCACTATTTGACATCTCCAGCACACAAGTTTCTACTCATTGTTTAAAAAAAAAAAAAAATTGTTTAGAGCCTTCTTCTCAAATTCAGGAACATAAATATGCTTTAGGTCCACCGAAAAACCTATTTAATTTACTGCATAACATACAGTCTTCTTTTTCGTACATTGCCACCGCGCCTGCACGAACACCAGCGGACACTTTTGTGATACGCTTTTTCTCAGTTTAGTCATCGCTAAAGCGTATTTATGCTAAAAACTAGATGATGAGTTGTTAGCAAGAAAATAAACTTATGTTTACCCAGATTAATAAGAAGAAACTGAGCAGTGCGGTTAAAAAGGGCCAGGTAGATTAATTGAAATAATGGGACAGTAGGGGGATAAACAACCTTGAGGAGGTTCTGGAAGGGTTTTCTCAGGAGCATAAGAGGATCTCTGCTTTTTAGTGGAGCCATTCATAAACAAAACTTAATAAAATGAGCCCTAAGTGTTGCAGGTTAGTTTCAAGTGAGATTCATAACAGAGTTGAGAAGTGGCTTTAAAAGAGGCAATGTCAGTATAATGGATTAGAACACCAATGGATTGGGATATTGTGACTTTTAGCTACAATATTGGCTTAGAGCACATGGGGTTTCCTGCCCAAAGCCATTATACTGGAGAACTTAACAGGTTAAAGTATAAAACAAAGCACTAATATCATAAGAGGGTAACTCTATTTGTGACTAGGAATTTTTATGACAGAAGGTCGAAACACATTTACTACTCACTATTCTTCAATAATCTTTTATTTTGCATTACATGTTTTACGTTATCTTAATGCCTCTTCAGGAGCACTTAAAATACAAATTACAGCCTTGACCTTAGAGAGCCTTCAGCAGGCACATCAAGACTGGCAAGATCAATCATGGCTATTATAGATCAGCTGTTTAAAATAGATTGCTTTAGGATAAATGGTGATTCCCCAAAAGAAGAAATTGCCCCTTTATTAAATAAGTCATTTTCTAACAAGTATTGTCAATTAAATTAAATAAGATTTTATTCACATTTTTTTTTTTTTTTTTTTTTTTTTTTTTAAATAGCTGCCTTTTTTGGTGCTAATGGCCCTGGCAGTCGGAGCACCTATAATTAAAACAAGAATTTTTTGTAGATCCTTCTGCTCAAATTCAGGAACATAAATATGCTTTAGCTCCATCCGACAAACCTATATAATGTAATGTTAATTTACTAAAACAATTAAGATCTTTCCAATATTACACATTTATTTTTATTAATTTTATTCTTACGTATTCGTTATTTTCTTAAATTTTAAACTATTTAATTTGATACCTTTGTTATTAAAAATAATTTACTATCCGTAATTTCTTTATAGTATATATAATAATAAAGTGAAACTATTTCGTCTAATTTTGAAGAATTATTTATACCTTGTAGTGCGGAGCAAGGTTGTTGTTAAAATGTACATAAATAAATAAAAAAATAATGTACTGTAATGCATACAGTCTTCTTTTGGCCACCCTGCCAGCAGACACTTTTTTTTTCTGTTTAGTCATCGCTAAAGCAAATTTATGCTAACAAAAAAAAACTGCAATTTTCCTATACTTTTATATATTTATATTTCTTAATTTTTTGTTTTATGGGGTTCTCCTTATATAATATTTTAACATTGCCAAAATTAAAAGTGTGACTATTTCATAGCATGATCCACCAGAGCTTTTTTGTTGTTAATTTCATCAAGGTTTTAGTGTGTTGTCTGATTCTAGTTTTTTAAAAGCTGACCTGATTCTCTCTCCTACAAATACCTTGTCGCACATTGCACAATAAATTTGATATACGTTATATAATAAGAGCACCTGAAGAAGTGTGAAGAAAACGTGAAACATTTAGAGCAATGACCCTAGCAGTCAAAGCGCACCCCCCCCCCCCCCCCCCCAAAATGAATTAAAGCAAAATTGGTTGAAGCATGATAGAGCAAAGGATTATTGAAGAATAGTGTGTAGTAAATGAGTTTTTGCCTTCTGCAATTTATAAGTAAACAACAACAACCATTTTGATATAAAGTCATACCTTGTGCTAGACCAGGTCATGGACCGCAGATCTAAAAGATACAGGTCATTTGTTCTTCCTACACCAAGCCTACCACCAAAGATATATATCTTATCGCCATTTAAGTCTGCAGCGTGGGCAGCTCTAGGGCGAGGAGGCTCTCCAAAGGTCTGCAACAGAATGTTCTCAAATTATAAATAATAAATTAACTTTTGACAACTAATTTAAACTTAATTTTTGACTCCTGTTTGAAGAACGTTTTTGTAGTCTAACAAATATTAATAACATTTTTATGTCTAGCAACAATCAGCCATGCATTTTAGGAACGTCCTTTCCATCTTTTTTATGCCCTTGAATCTCTGCAAGTCTATTATTCTACTAACATTTTTGGGAAAGCAGTCAAATTGCAAATCTTGATAATGCACACAATTTATGTTGGTCTAAATTTACCAATTTTCTAATTTATTTTGGTGCAATATATATACCAACATTTTGTTGATAAGAAACTTTTTAACTTAATCCTTGAAAGGTTACCACATCTGGTATAAGGATTCATTGATTTCAAATAATTTAACCATCCATTAGCTTACAATATATTTTTTTTCTCAATCAACTAGAATATTTGGTATAATAAGTACTGTTTTTGACAAAAAGATTGGCAAGATTTTAACAAAGTTAAATAAAAAATAGCTTTTGTATAACCCTTTACTTCCATTGTACAAAAGAATTGACTTAAAACGTCTCTTTCGAAGAGGCTTCTATATCAATAGAAACAAATAATGAAGAACAATTAAATGACTGATTTAAAGAAGCACTAAAAATCTACTGATATTAAGATAAATTTCTGAAATGATTTGATGAAATATTGTATTTCAACGTCTACTGCTTACCTTAGGAGAAGACCAACTATTAGAAACCGGATCATAAACAGTAAGTTGGTTGTTCCAACCTCTATTCCCTTGGAGATTACTAGTATCAGTTTCAAAAGAGTAGCCATTCACCATTTGACGAGATCGTTGGCCATAGCCACCGAAGAAATAAATCCTATTAAAAATAAATTTACTAATCAATAATGAGATTCATAAAATGTATAAAAAGTACATATAAAGAGGGTTTTAGTCAAAAATAATTTTGAAAGCAAAAAATAAATTTTAACGCATTTCCTCCCTCTTCCTCCACAGAGAGGAAACCCGCTCATGAGGTTGATCTCATGATGCAAGCTGGAAGTGCAAACAAGAAAATTTCACATCTCACAACCCATAGATCACGAAAATATCGATGAGTCAAATAAGTATTTATTGATTCGCACTAGGGGCGGTGGCTTTTCTTTCGAAAAAAGAGAAGGCATCACCCCTATCCTGGCTATAAAAGGGTAGTAACCTATAGATAACCCGTCCTAAAATTCGTAGTTAATAATAAATGGGCGTTAAAATTTAAATTTATATATATATATATATATATATATACATTTTGTTTTTGTCTGTTCTCTAGATGGCTCAAAAATGGGCCAACTTTAATGAAATTTGTTACAAAAATACTAAGTGTGAACGTCAAGTTTGTTAACCAGCAGACTCTGTCCACAGGGGCATGTTTTTGGGGTAAAACTCACGCAAAAAAAAATTGTAACTCTTCCAGATAAACGTCCTGTAAGTAATTTTATGTGCAAAATCGAATGGGACCATTTTCAATGCCGTATCTGTGATCGATGTCGGGAAAAGTGGAAAAAACTAGATTTTTCTTGGTATTTTCAGATATATTCTTATACATCTCGAACCTGATTTGAAGATTGTTGAAAATGTAAAGAATCTATGTGAATTCTTATTAAATTTCATACTAATACAGTTCTTATGTAATTTTTAATAGAGCGATCTCATTTGGATTTCTGTCCATTTTCAGTTGTGGCGCCTAAGATCTTGCTTCGCTTAGAGATTTCTGTTGATATTTTTTCAGATAAGATTTTATATATATGTATATATATATATATATATATATATATATATATATTTATATATATATATATATATATATATTTCTTTATTGATTATTACATCCTGTATATAAATACATCTGGTAATATGATATAAGATACAATATGAAGGTTCTGTGCTGAAGGCCTCTCAACTTCATCCTCGATTAACGTCAGAAAGATGCTTTGATGACCTTGAGAGGGGCCTACACAAGCTCCCTTCTGCTCCGACCAGTGGCTGGAGTCGAAGAGAGATCGGTGAGCCACAGAAAACACTTCGCACTTGAACAAAGAGAAAGCCATTGCTAACACTTCACTTAGTCACTGTAGCAGATCTCTAGGCAATGTCTTTTGAGTCGCCTTGGTGGAGAGAGTGGGTGGGTGACGCTTGATAGGGAGAGGACTTCAGGATTTTGATGAGTGGAAAGTTTAGGATGGAATTGCTGGAATCTGGATAATACAAAATCTTTAACGAGTGGGATATTGAGGTCTTTGTGGAGGTTGAGGTTGGAAACGTAGAAGGGAGCATCGACTATTGTTCTTAGGACGTTGGATTGGAATGTTTGAATGCCTCTGATGTTCGATGTTTTCGCAGTTCCCCATAGTTCTGAACCATATGTCCAAATTGGTTGCAGTAGTGATTTGTAAATGATCAGTTTGTTTTCAGTTCTTAAATGTGATTTGCGGTTCAACAGTCTGTAGAGTTGTCCAAATCGTCTGTTAAGTTCTTGTCTTTTAAGTTTTAAGTGATGTTTCCAGGTAAGTCGGAAGTCAAAGTGTAGTCCGAGGTAGCGAACTGTGTCAGAAGAGGGTAATGGGACGTTGTTGAAGTGTACTGGTGAACAGGAACTGCGCCGGAGGGTGAAGGTGATGTGATGGCATTTTTCCTCATTCACCTTGATTCTCCATTTTTTACACCACTCTTGAATTTGTGGATGGAAGATTGAGCTTCAAAATGTGTGGATGGAAGCGTTTCTCGTGGTGGAGGCTGGTGTTCAGGTTGTTTTCCTGGGTGCCTTCTTGCCGGGTTCAGCTCCTTCTTCAGCTGTTTGTACGTCTCACATCCCTTGTAGTTAGCTGGGTGGTTTTGATGGCACAGTGCACACACAGCTGGAGGATCTGCTTTTATTGCAACTTTCACTCCTGTGTCCTTCTCCGCATTTGAGGGCATATCTGCAGAAGTTTTTCGTATGTCCATACGATTGGCATGATTTACACTGGATGAGATCTTTGCAGGAATAAGGTTTTTCTATTTTAACCCGAGTGTAAAGAAGTGTCTGAAGTTCGTAGACCTTTTCTATGTTTTTGCTTTGCTCGAGATCGACGAAGAACAAAGGAAGAGGAACTTTTTCTACTCCATCGGGCCCCCTCCGGCTGTGGACGACATTGATGACCTGTCTCCCGGTGAAACCATCGTTCAACAGCTCATCTTTGATAACATCTACAGTAGTAGAATGGTGAAGACCGCGAATAACCACTCTCAGGGCTCGCTGATTTTTTAGCTGGTATGTGTGTTACTGTGCTTTCAATTTATCGAGATATTTGATGATAGCTCGAAAGGAATTGGAATCGTTCGCCATTATTTTTCTCTTCCAATCTGTTCATGCAAGGGAACGGTTTTGCGCCGAGAGTATTTTTTAGCTCTGAGCAAAGAGCCTCAAAGTTTTTTAAATTTTTTATAAAAATTGCAGAAGCCAGTCCCAACCAACACAATGCACTGGACAGATATGATTAAGACAACATATTAAACGTATATATTCTAACCTTTCCAAATGACACTAGGGATAAGAACGGAAACACGCTCTTTTTTTAATGTAGTTATTTCAGAGTTCTCATTAAAGCAATTGTTGCTGCAAGCGAGTTTCAAAATATTTTTTAATTAGATGAAGTAATTTAAGTTCAATAGTGTTACACTTTATTAAGGAATTTTGGGAGGTATAATGGGTTAAGGTGTTAGGGTGAGGGTTAGCAGAGCTGTAGATTTGAATCATGCATTGGACAACCGGTTTATTTAAATTCTTTTCCAGTAACATATTAAAAAAATAAATTGCAAACAGGACTAAGAGATGGGCAACTCTTGTTCAGGAGGAAACTGCAGTTACTTTGGAATACACCTTTTGAACGAAGTTGGTAATAGCTGGGTAGGTAGACCCTGAATTTGAGAGTAAATATGTATTTTCAAGAAGCACCCCTTCTCAATAACAGTTTGCCACAGAAAATTTGGCTTTGCCCCAAGCAGCAAAAGCCGCATGGTAGAATAATAAAATTTAGCCACATTATAATAGGCCTGAAGTAACTAAGTATTTTTCTTCAGATTAGATTTAGGGTTTCTAATGGGAGCTTATTTTTAGCACTTTCCTCCGAAGGAAAGTAGCTATTGAGGTTGGACTCATGACGGAATTTTTGAAAAATTTCTTCAAATCTTTATCGATCCTACCTAGTAGACACCGAAAATGACCCCCGTTAAAATTTATATATATATATATATATATATATATATATATATATATATATATATATATATATATGCATATATATATATATATATATATATATATATATATATATATATATGCATATATATATATATATATATATATATATATATATGCATATATATATATATATATATATGCATATATATATATATGCATATATATATATATGCATATATATATATATATATATATATATATATATATATGTGTGTGTCTGTTAACACGATAGCGGCCAGAGTTTTTGTTTTTTCGTCATGAAACTTGGTATATAGCATTCAATTAGCAAACGATTGAACGAGTTCGTTAACCACCAAAGTCGGTCCACCGGAAGGGGGGGTTTACCCCGAACCCAAAACACTAATTTCACTATGTCAGCCGTAATATTTGTTATATTTCAACGAAACTTGGTATTCGTAGTGGTAATATAGAGAGAACAGTGAGATATAAAAATTAACTAAATCGGTTCATTAGGAGGGGGGGGGTTTACTCCTGACCCAAATTACTAATATACTCATACCGGTCGTAATTTCTGCTTTATTGTAACGAAACGCGGTATTCGTAGTGGTAATCCACAGGTAAATATGTGTTGTAAAAATAAACTAAATCCGTTCATTAGAAGGGGGGGTTTACTCCGGACCCACAATACCAATTCGCCACTACCAGCCGTGATTTTTGGTATATTTCGACGAAACTCGGTTTTCGTAGTGGTAATCTACAGGTAAAAATGTGTTGTAAAAATAAACTAAATCGGTTCATTAGGAGGGGGGGTTTACTCCTGACCCAAATTACTAATATACTCATACCGGTCGTAATTTCTGCTTTATTGTAACGAAACGCGGTATAAGTCGTGGGTAACTCATGGGAAAGAAGTGTAAAAATGTTGTAAATCGGTCAATTGGAAAGGAGGGTTTACTTTAAACTCTGTATCATTAGAAAGGTGAACCGCCAGACGTAGGTTCCCAAAGGCGCCGCGAGGAGCGCTATATCCCACTAGGGGACTGTATCCTGTTCCTGCGTCAGATCAAAAGACGGAAAATGGAGTGTTTGTGTGTTTTTAAGTAGTACAATATCATTTATTAACATAACTCTGGAAGCAAATTATTTACAAAATTAATAATTGAACAGTTCTCATAAGAAATGTAAATGAGAAGAACTATTCACGTTAGTATTTTATTTATATAGGTTATTTACAGCAAATTATTCAGTAATGTAGTCTACACCAGGGTGTAAAAAAATCATGATTTTTTTTAAAAAATCAAAAAAATCGGATTTATTTGATTTAAATCAGATTTTTTTTATTTAAATCGGATTTTTTTTATTTAAATTGACTTTGTTTACTAAAACCGGCTTTAAAAAAGAAATCAGACTTTTGAAATGTATCTAGTCTATATAGAGAGCTGGTTATTACCTAGTTGTTCATTATATAAATCTGCAACTAAAATATTAACTACTCTAAAGTGGTGGGCCTTAAGTGGATAATTTTGGGAGCATAGCAGAATTGACGGATCATATATACAGGGGTTGAAGTTGACCTATTTTGAAACAGGAATTTCTGTAAATTTAAAGGCTTAAATCAACAAAAATCATTAATTTTCGGTGTTTAAATTTAAATGTACAGAAACTCTGGTCTCCAAATATAGGACAATTTCGACCCCTGTATATATAATGACTACATTTTCAAATTTTAAAACAACAATTTTAGAAATGAAGCTTTACAGAAATATTAATCACTAGGGAACAGATGTAATTGTATTTACATATTCTTTTCTGATTCGTAAATCCTAAGTATTGATGTAATTCTGCACATTTTAAGTGTTTTAAAAGTATTTAAACAGTTTTTTATTTAACATATTTTGTCAAAACTCCATATTTTTACATATTCTGCCATAAATACATATGTTTGCTACATATTTTAATATTCTTTTTATTTTGTAATTGAAAAAATAAAGGAAAACCGAGAAAGAAAATAAAACTTTACCCATTCAGCCTAGGTAACTGTGATTTTTCTAATTCCAAGAAGGTGGCTGCATATGTACTATGTCAATACTAGGTACAGGGTGTCCCAAAAATAATGGTCATCCGTTTGCCAGATGATTCTCCAATGTGAGATCGGGGGAAAAAAAAACCCCATATTGACCCCCGCAAAATTGACCTTGAAATGTTATTCAAGGTCAAATTTTTTTATTGCATATTTCGAATCTACGAGTCATGAGGATGAAAAAAGTCAACGGCACCATAGGTCAGAAATGACTCCTTAGGGTCAAAATGACCATTAACAGCGTATACGTGGGCCATTCCATTCCAATCGACAAATGGTGGTCGATTTTGCTCATTTCTTTTTTTAAAGTTTCTAGTAACATCGCCTTATGCAAAAATACCTCCTTTGAATTTTTTAAAAAGCATCTTTCAGTATAAAAAATTATGAGAGTATTGTAAAACGGCCCTCTCAGCGCCATTCATTGAAGAACCATAACTCACATTTTACAATGGACAGGAATGCCTTCTTGAGGTTATTCTCGAACCTTATCAAGAGCTCTTTGCTTTAAGCTTTCATTGAATCGCCGAAATTACTCATTAGGGATTTCACAGGTCAAGTAGGAATTCCATGAACCATCCAGTCCCTACCAGAATAGAGGATAGAATAATTGCCCTCGCCTGATCCAGGCCTACTATGGAGCTGAGAAGATTGGCCCAAGCTACGGGAGTCTCGAGGATGACGGTCCCCCAGATCCTTCGGGAAGAACGTCTCCCTTCAGATTACAGCAAGTTCAGGAGTTGAGGCCCGGGGATCAGGAGCAGAGATCATTGTTTTGCAGGTGGGGGGGGGGGGGGTTCTGGACAAGTTGGAACAACCTCCACACTTCCTCCAGCGGGTATTGTGGGCTGACGAAAGTTCGTTATCCAGTGTCATCGTCTACAGCAGGCAAAATGGGCGAGAATAACATGGAAAATGGGCGAGAATAACATTTGAAAGAATTATGAGAAATTCTCGGCAGGTCCGGAGTGAGGAGGAATTTGAAAGCAAGGTTAGTAGTTTGCCTCAGGAATTAAGTCCGAAATATTGAAGCTGCAGAACAGCGCCAACGGGCGCTGGAGTGATAATCTTACAACTTAAGTTTTATTTTTGTTTTTTTTTTAGGTAGAAACTTTTTTATCTGCCCATGAGCGAGGGCAAGTATTCTATCCTCTAGTCTGTGAGGGATTAGCTGGTTCATGAAATTCATACATGACCTGTGAAATCCTTAATGAGTAATTTCAGTGATTGATTGAAAGCTTATGACAAAGAGCTCTTGATAAGCTTTGAGGATAACCTCATGGAAGCATTTCTGTCAATTGTAAAATATGACTTATAGTCCTCTTATTAATGCCGCTGAGAGGCTCGTTTTTCAATATACTTGTAATTTTTTATACTAGAAGACGCTTTTAAATAAATTCAAACGAGTTGTTTTTTTTTTTAGAACATTTAAAAAAAAAAAAAAAAAAAATCTAAACCTGCCACTATTTGTCTATTGGAATAGAATGGCCCACATATACGCTGTTAATGGTCATTTTGACCATAAGGAGTCAAAAAATACCTCGTTTGATTTTTTTTTTAAAAAGCATCTTCCAGTATAAAATAATGTAAGTATATTTAACAACAGCCCTCACAGCGGCAATCATTGGAGGACCAGAACTTCCTTGGGGAAGAACGTCTTCCTTCAGATTACACCAAGTTCAGGAGTTGATCAGGAGCAGAGATCATTGTTTTGCAGGTGGGTGCTGGACATGTTGGAACGTCATCCAGTGGTTATTGTGGATGGAAGAAAGTTTTTTTTCCAACGTTACCGTCCACAGCAGGCAAAATGGACGAGAATAACTTGGGCATTTAAAAGAATTTGGAGAAAGTCTAGCAGCTTACCTCAGAAATGAAGTCCGAAATATTTAAGCTTGTGAACGGGCACAATTGCTACGGACGCTGGAGTGATAATCTTACTTATTAAGTTTTTTTTTTTTATTTTTTTTAGAAAGAAACTTTTTTCTCTGCACACGGGCAAGGACAATTATTCTATCCTCTATTCTAAGAGCGACTCGAGGACTGGTTGGTTCATGAAATTCATACACGACCTATGAAATCCTTAATGATTAATTTCAGCGATTGGTTGAAAGCTTATGGCCAGGAGCTCTTGATAAGCTTCGAGAATGAAGGCATTTCTGTCAATTGTAAAATATGCGTTCTGGTCCTCCAATGATTGCCGCTGTGAGGGCCATTGTTCAATATACTTACATTTTTTTATACTGGAAGATGCTTTTTTTAAAAAAATCAAACGAGGTATTTTTGTGTAAGGCAATGTTAGAACATGCTAAAGAAAAAAAAAATTATCAAAATTGGCCACCATTTCTCGATTGTAATAGAATGGCCCATGTATACGCTGTTAATGGTCATTTTGACCAAAATGAGTCATTTCTGATCTATGGTGCTGTTGACTTTTTTCTTCCTCATGGCTCGCAGTTTTGAAATATGCAATAAAAAAAATTTGACCTTGGAATAACATCTCCAGGTCAATTTTGTGGGGATTATTTTTTCCGATCTCGCATTGGAGAATCATCTGGCCAACGGATGACCATTATTTTTGTGATACCCTGTACAAAAGGCATGTTGTTACTGGATAGCATTAGAATCATACGAGAGTAATAGAGAAAATCCAGGTTTTTGAAGGAGCTACTGGGAATAAATTAAAAATAAAGTGAAAAGACAGTCTAGAATAAACCCCTGGATGGAAAAATATCCACATTATTGGAGATATCCATTGTGGCAAAACGATTAACAGTTTAGTTGAATCCCACTCTTCAGAGCAGTTGATTGTAGCCATAAAATACACACCAGTGACTTTAGTAGATGTTGAAAGATAATTCAGTCGCTTCAAAAGTATACTCAGATCAGATCGGCATTATTTCATGTTTGAAAATTTTAAAATTCAAGATGTAGCAAACAATCTTCCAAAATAATGTTCATCTTTAAAAATTTTCAACTTTTCCACTTTTTATAATGAGTTCCTAATTTGTATTTATGCTTTATTTTTCAATATTTTAAACAGTTTTAGTCATTTTCTTCTATACTTTTGTTCTTTTCATTAATAATAACAGAGTTCCTACTTATTATTTATGCTTTTCTTTTCAATATTTTATCGTGTTTAAGGTATTTGTTTACTAAATATTTTCAATTTTGTATTAAATATTTTATTATAAATAGTTAAATATATATGTAAATATTTTGAATTTTATGTTACATGGACATCCGTTCCCTATTAATCACGTACACTAACAGTGATATTATTTATTTGAAGCTTTGAACAAAAATCCCAGTTTGTCAGTCTTTTCACATCTAATTAGCTAGTTTCTCATTTGACAGAGAACAAAAACAAGGTTTGAAAACATTCTTTCAACCCCTGCAGAAGTTGCCTTTCCTGTCATAAGCTGCTCTATTATTAACAGTTCTTTTGAGGAAATACAATATTTTAAGGCCAACGAAGACTTCCACCAATTTAAAGCATTCACTTCGCCCACTACCTGCTAATCTCTTTTATCTTAAGCTTAAAAGGAGATTTATTTGCAGAATTAAAAACAAAGAAAGGGTCATAAAAGAAACAGACTTTGAATAGATAAGAATGGTCAAGTGAGTGTAGGCCCTAGGGACAAAAATGAAGACGAAATGTTGAAATGGCTGAAAAAAAGGCAGAAGTAGTTAGATTTAAGTTAAAAAAATAAACTAAAGTTAAAAAAATATATATATAATAATAAAATCAATTGGTTTAAATCAATTTTTTTTTTCATGAAATAAATTGATTTAAATCAATGATTTTTTTAAAAAAATCAAATGATTTTAATCATGATTTAAATCACTGATTTAAATCAATTGATTTAAATCGTTGACACCCTGGTCTACACTACAAAAATTCTGAGGAAAGTGCTTAGTTATGCAGCTCCTGCGTGACGGACTTTTTTTACGGGCGCCTCGACATCTAGGCCATTAGTGCCGACACCAAGAAATGTTCTATAAGTTTAAGTAGTGTAAGAGACTTTAAATGTAATGTTTGTGTAAGCTGCTGGATTTGGAATTGTATTGCTGTTTTTTTGACTTGTCCAATTTCCAAATATTTGGATTACTGGAAATATATCTATTTATATATCTATCTAACTTTCTATCTATCTATCAATCACACAGGGAAAATAGTATTGTAATGCAATGGAAAAACTTTGAGATCGCTAGTTCATGATAGATTACAAAATACTATTGGAAATAAAGATCACTTTATTTCCTTAAATGTATATATAAAAAAAAATCAACAGAAAGAGATACTATACTAAACCTTCACGACTCCTTTATTCTGCTCTACATGTTTTGCCTCCTTATGACGCCTCTTCAGGAGCACTCAAAACAACATATAATCACAGCCTACACCTCCGAGAACCTTCCGCAGGTAGGGCCATGTCTAGACTGACAAGGATCAGTCATGTACACTGCGTATCAGCTGTTTAAAATTGATAGTTTCAGTGTTAACTATCGATCATATCAGTCTAGACGTGTAGGCTGTGATTATATGTTGTTTTGAGTGCTCCTGAAGAGACGTTACAAGGACACAAAACATGTAGAGCAGAATAAAGGAGTAGTGAAAAAATTGAGTGTTTTTGTTTGAATTTAAAGTTTATTTATATTGATTTATTATTTTTTTTTTTTTTTGCGTTTAACGGCGTATCAACAATTTGGCTATTAACGCCGGGCTGTCTACAGGTTGCCACCCTTTTATAATCCAACGGCATGTGGTCGGTCGTCCATTCAGGTACTGGCCACGCCCGATGTTGCTTAACTTCGGTGATCAATGGGAACCGGTGTATATTGATTGATTGATTTATTATTAAAAACATACAACTATTTTTCATACAATGACTACTGACATTGTATGAAAAATAGCCTGTAATCCCTCAATGTATATTTTTGTTTGCACAATAAGTAATCATTCAGGATGAGCAAGCTCAATACATTGATGACAGAAACCTATATCAGACATTTACCATTTCTTTTGTAACTATTAAAATCAAACTTACTTTATTTAAAAATAAGACAAAAATTGATAATTACTTGTAATTGTACACCCATCCAACTCCTTTGTCACAGCCTTGAGGTGGGATTCCAGTAGGAGCAAGATGGTCCCATGTAAGCGTTTTTAAATCAAGTCGATGGAGCTCACAACTGTACCTCCACAACTCTTCTGTCAATTCTTCAACCCCTAGAGTTAATTTTGTATAAGGCAAATATTACCAATATGTAAACGTGAATTACTATAGAACTTAATGGACCTCCATAAATATACAAGTAGTCTTCGCAAACAACAGCTGTACTCCCTGAATTTTTAAAGGGTAGGTAGCCTTTAGTATGACCAAGAGTCCTAAAAGGAAATGAAAGTAATAAAAGATACTCAGATAGTCATTTTCAAAATTTATAAAATGTAACATAGAAATTACTATACCAGATTTCAGTAAGACAGTTATAAAACCAAACATGGTCAGTAGGACAATATACCTCAGTATCAGACTGATTGCTCTACAAGAAAGAATATTCAATTAAAATGCAATTCTATTATAAATTACTAAATAGGTAAATAATAACTTACTGTGAATCCACCCCAAACAAGAATATAATGTTTATATGGCACAGCAATATGCCCTACCCTTCTGTGCAGATTAGGCATTTTATCAGCCATCTTTATATTATTAAAAAGCAGAACAAACCCAGCAATATGAGACCAATGTGAAAATTCTTATCCTTCTCAAATTCACACAACATCTGATAGTGTGAGACTATTAAAGATTCTATGAACAATTCTTGACATCTGAAAAATATTTTCTCAAATTCAGCTCAAAAGTTTAAACAAATCTCACAATGTTGCAGTGAGATCTCAGAAGTATAAAAATATTGCATGTGAATCAAAGGTTTCAAATTAAACAGTGGTATCTAACCTTCACTTAAAGAACAATATTCTGTCAATAAAGAACCTCCTGTGTTATTACCGCCCAATAAAGTCTGCTAGCTGCTAATTACTAATAAGTTATCCAATCCTATTTTTTCTTTCTTTTAGTTTTCCTTTAATCCTTAGAATATAAGTAAATCTTTAACACAGATATTGTATTGACACACAACAAAAGGATTGATAAATGAAATGTTCAACTACTGTATTTTACAAATTATTATTTATAATGAATTTCACATAAGGTCAAGTTGCTTCTGAGTATCGGCTAATTTTCTTTGAAGCCTATCTCTTCGAAACCTTATCCACTTCAATCGTAATTCTTTTGTTTTGTATCCAGCCAAGAATCCAACAAGAAATGTAATTAATATGGTCACTCTCAATGTAGTGGCATCAACAGTTTGAATATTCTTCATCCCTCAGATTGACTATTTTGATTTCAGTAGGCTCAGTTGACAGTGCCAAGGAAACCTCCCCAAACCTCAAAACGCCTTGATTTTCATTAAGTCTAATAAAATAAATTTCTTTGAAATAATGTATAATATTATTGCACAGACAATTTTTTTTTTTTTTTTTTTTACTAAGACAGAATCTACCCGAGATAAAAAGATAGATTCATCCTTTGCACATGGAATAATATGACATCTGGAGTTTTCTCAAAGAGGATACACTCTGTTTTATAAACAACTAGACACAATTGACGATCGAGTGTTTAGACCCTTTGGGCATTAGGCAGAAAACTTGAATTATAAATAAATAAAATGAATTTCAGCAACAGAGAACAAAATGCAATCTTTAATTTTTTATTGATAAGGTGATTTAACAGCTAAGGACATTGTCGCCAATTATGTTGTTATTCAGTAATACATCATTATAAATCAAATGAGTAAAAGTATTTATGAAGGTAGATTTAGTCTGAGTTCGGTTTTGGTATCTTGATAAAACTATATTTTCTTATGTAGTTATATTAATATCCTGGACAACATCTACCTTCGCAATCCCAACGACCATCAATCTTTACTCAATATAAGTATTTACTATAATCATAACCGGTACTGAACAAACATAGAGCCTTTAATTCATCAGACTGTTTACTTCCAATTAAATAACTTTTAAATGAATCTAGAACATTACGCCCGCTATCAATTAAAAATATATTAATTTTTAATTAATCAATTACTATCAAAATATTATTTAAACAAACTTGAAATATTTTAGGAATTAGTTAACTAAGTGTTTTGCTGGTGCTAAAACCTTTTTTTTTTTTTTAATTGCCTTGCCATATTTAACGAAGGTCATACAAAATTATTAAAACAGGTATGCACGCGTGAAAAGCGGAAACGGAAACGGCCATGCATAACGTGTTAAGTCATCAGACCCCCACCTATACCATTGGGCTCATCAAGATGAGGGCATACCCTGAGCATGGGCAGTTTCGCAATTCCGTGGGGCTCGCGAGAGGCATGGGCGCATATAAGGGGGGAGCTGAGGGGGCTGCTGCCCCCCCCCTCCGAAATTTTGATTTGATCGGTAAACATTTCATAAAACCCTTAAAAATAAATTAAATAAGACCATTTAGTTCATAAAACATATTCTATTTTGAGTGTAATAGCGTTTAAGTTGGCTAAAACTCTTCCAAGATTTAAATTGTTAGTATTCCATACACCGGATGGATAAGCCCCGCCCCCCGAAATTTTCCGAGCCCCCTCCGAAATTATTTTCTATATACGCCCATGGCGACAGGGTCTGGACACTCGACTGCAGTGCTTCCAACGATATGACCACTACGCTGCGACTGGCAAACCACAATGTGACCCCTGCCACCAACACCACCTGTGGTACCTTTTTTGAGACCCATAGTGCTAAGCACCTTGGGCACCCAGTACCAGGAATGGTCACCGGCCCGGAACTTAAAACCTCCCTACGGTTTCCTTCCAAAGGAGAAACAGGCGAGGACTTACCTGAACTCCCAAAGAGAGCAGGTCCCGTGCCTGACGTCCCGGGCCCCGACAATAGCCGGATCTCAAGTTCACGAGCACTCTCAACAAGCACTTGGGATACCAAGGGTTACCCCGGACGTCCACGAGTCGGCCTCGGTTCCTGACCGAGGTACGGGCTCGGTCCTCATTCCGAGGTACGATTAGGCCCTAGTCTCATCCGCTGACCGGAAGTTAATAAAACAGTGGTCATTGCCTCTAAAATGGCTAGTAAAGAGGTTTAATCTGTATAGAACCAGTTCTCCCAAAAATGTGCATCGTTAAAATCAGGGCCATTAAAATAAAAATAAATAAACTATGCTTTTACCAATCTTGGTGTTTATCTTTTACACTGCTGTTGTTTTTTTTTTTCTTCAATTTTACTTATTTTACTGGATATTTTACTCATCCCTCTTCTTGACCTCACTAAGCGATACTGGGAGGCTCGGCGTCAAATGGCTCAACTGCCACCGACGGGCGTTGGATAAAATAAATAATAAATATCTTATTTTAATGGTATTTGTAACCAAATTGTAATTATTTTCAAGTTCATTCTCAATAGAAAATGATTATGAAAATGAAATATATATATATATATATATATATATATATATATATATATATATATTTAATTGTCAAAAAGTTGTGTCACAAGTAGTCTTTAATTTGGTAAAAATGTTCTTGTACCTTCAGAGTACCCCAGTTAAGAATGTACCTATGCATATGAAGACGTGGCCCATTGCCTAATTTGCCCTCGTACGCATGGTGGTAACCTGTAGAATACCCGTCATAAAAATCGTAATAATATATAGGGGGAGACCCGATGGCCGTGAGGGTTAAGGCATGAGCACTTAACACTCTGAGCCAAAGGTTGTGGGTTCGATTCCCACTAGGGGCGGTGGCTTTTCTTTAGAAAAAAGAAAAGGCATCAGCCCTATCCTGGCTAGAAAAGGGTGGTAACCTATAGATAACCCGTCCTAAAATTCCTAGTTAATAATAAATGGACGTTAAAATTTAAATAAATAAAATAATATATAGGGACAGTTAATGTAATGAAATTAATAATAATGCGGCGCTAATGACCTAGATGCCAATGCGCCGTAAAAAAAATAATAATAATAATTTGTCCTTATGTGTTATGATACTACAAGATTATTAGCTCGTAAGTTGAGAAATTAATAAATGAATGAAAATTTGACACAATGTTTAATGTACTAAGAATAGAGTCTACAGTATTATCTAAGCCGAGTTACAGCAAGCACAACCGAGTGTAACTTGTGTAGTATCTTTACACGAACAAAACTGATCGGTTTCTCACACCCCTATTACTCTGGTTCTATCTGTGATACTGGAAATGCACAAATAAGTTAGAGGCTATAGTTAGGATCTTGACAAGGTATTTAGGGCCTAAAACGCGACCCAATACTATGATATCATAACTACCGCAGGCAACTGTTTTTGGGAGGGGCCTGGAACTTGGCCCCTTTTTTTCAATGTTAGTTTTTTCTGGGAGGATGTGATATTTATTGAACTAAAAGTTAAATGACAAATTAAAAACAACATAACAGTTTTAATTTTTTAAACTAAATTACCTATGATTAAAATTTTCTAAATTTACTTCCAGTATTTAATTGATTTTTGATTTTCTTTCTTTAATTTTGTTTTTTGATTCTCAATATATTTAGAGGTTCCAATCATCGGTCCTACGTGGCATTTAGCGTTGTTATATTTGCTTGTCTCTTTGGCCTAGAACCTCTTTCAACCTTTGAAGCTTGTAGGGGTTAGCTTTCTTGTACGTAACTTCTTTTGAGGATTCGCTTCTAAGGTGAGTAATCAACCATATTCAATTTTAAGACAAATATTAGATTTATTGCGTTTCAATACTTATTTTAGTGTTTATAAAAAAAGAATACTCTAGACATACATCGGATAGAAAAAGTATTAATTAGTATTATGCTTATGTCTTTAAACACGCACGTGCTCGTTACACTTTTGTTTTCATTTCTATATTCAGCATTGTAAGTTATAATGTAATTATTGCATTTATTATTTATAAATTGTTTTGATGAAATTTTATTTACACAGATGCCTTCCGTTACGTTGAAAGATGTGGACCAACATAAGTTTGTGAAAGCGTTTTCCGCATTTTTGAAAAAGTAAGTTTCGTAATTTATTTGTGTTATTCAGTAAACTTTTATTATTAGTTTCCTTTTTCCTTTGTTTTTCAAATTATTAATATTAATTAGTTCTCTTCTTAATATTATGGTCTGAACTAATATTTTTTCTTCATTAATCTAGGACTGGTAAGCTGAAGGTACCAGACTGGGTAGATATTGTTAAGAATGGAAAATTCAATGAACTTGCTCCTTATGATCAAGACTGGTATTACACCAGGTGTGCAGCTTTAGTTAGACACATTTATCTGAGATCTCCTATTGGAGTTGGTGCAGTTACAAAAATCTTTGGAGGTAATAATATTGTAATGTTAGTCTTACTTGTTATAGAATTTATTTTTAAGAGTTATGATATTGCAGAATTCCATAGATTTCTTTCTCTTTAGAGACTTGAAGCATTAACGATATGGCCTTTCCTTGTAGGTATTGGCCAAAAATGGTTCCTAATCATTAGTCACAGTATTTCCTTTTATTAATTACCATGTTTTTTTGTGATGAGTTGTCTACAAACCATCACCCTTTTCTAGACCATTCGAAGAATTATTCTAGATAATTTGGGAAATTTAATTCATGGATGAGACTAGATGAAGATACCAGGACACTTAGTTTCATTCTGTTGCTTATTGGAGTGAAATTTATTGATGTGTTTATGAGTTATTATAAATAAACGGTAAAACTGAAGGAGAGCGTCCTCAGCTACGATTTTCTTCAAAGTTTGCACTATAACGTATTTTGATGCACTAAACACGAATCCGTTGAAAAAAAATCCCGCTCAACTAGGAAAGAAGTTATTTTAAAAAAAAGTTCACTGTTATGGCGGTTATAAAAGACGGGGTAAACAGCTTATATGTAAACACGCGCATGCGCAATAGTCCTTAATCACGAAGTGTAATTGAAATTCAGACTCACCTGTGGTAGCTGACTTGGTCGTAAACTGTCGCTTTTGGGCATACGTGCTATGCGTTTCCGCTCGCTCAAGAAAACATCAAAACCCCTAGTCAATCCAACTCGCAGAAATGAAAAGAATTCTATGCCCAAAAGTCGTCCTAGGCAATCTTCCCTAACCTTCATAACAGTGAATTTTTTTTTTTACTAACTTCTTTCCTAGTTGAGAACGGATTCGTGTTTAGTGCATCAAAATACGTTATAGTGCAAACTTTGAAGAAAATCGTAGCTGAGGACGCTCTCCTTCAGATTTACCAAATAAACTTCTATCTTATTACATGAATCTTGAAAGGAAATGCCCAACCATGTATAGAAAAACAATAATATAAAACTCAGTTGTTTTTAATAAGCAGAAGAGTCTTCTTCAGCTAAAAATGAATATACACGTTTACAAACGATAATAATCCAAACAGTGAACACAATTTTAAATCATGGTAATAGGTTATAAAATCTTCTTTTTTTTTTTTTTTTTTGCACATTTAGTAAACAAAGGTTTATATTGCACTAAAGTGTTATACAGGTTAGGAAAGCTAACGTAAACGTTATTTGTAAACATACACATGCGCAGGGATGTAAAATTGGGATATAAGAACTCTCATTTGAATTGTTAATAAATTATTTATTGAAAAATAATTGTAAATTTAAAGCGCCTCCTCACCCGTTGTAACCTGTAACATTATGGGCATACCTGCTGTGCGTTTTCGCATGCTCAAGAAGAAATCAAAACTCTAGTCAATCCAACTTGCTAACATATAGAATTCTGTTAATTTTAGTGAGTTGGATTGACTAGAATTTTGATATATTCTTGAGCGAACGGAAATGCTTGTCACGTATGCCCATAAGGCAACATAAATGTAAAATATAAATAATCAAAACAAGAATATAAATACTTTATTCTTCTTTAGCCTATCTCCTAGGCATTTTTAGAATCAATGTACGGTAGATACGAAACCCCAACGATATCTTAAATGTCTTTATGAAAGATTATTTCTATTTAACTCTAATTTCACGCCACATTTTCCACAATCGATGGAATTGGTTAGACGCTTATTGTCAACTAAATAAGTTAATAATTCTTCTTTCTTGTGAACAATCGCTATAAATTCATTCAACTTCATTATCATTAAGCAAACTTATCAGACTTTTTCGCAATTATCAGACCACGCTAAATATAAAGGCATTAGCTAATTATTAAGGGATTTCTTCCATATAATACTTTTCAACAGTGAGGCAAAAAATCTGGAGAATATTTCGTTATTTAAAAAAACGTTTCTGAATAAAAAACTGATAGTAAATTTAAATAATTGATGGTTAGTTGGTACTGATGTATTAGCGTCAAAGCAGGTTAAAGAGTCGGGTCTCGGAGAACTGGATCATCACCGGGTCAGAGAGCTGGATCAAGGAGTCAAATCAGTTTTTGCCAATATGGCGACGGGATTATCAACAATTTGGGTTAACTAGAGTTTTGACATAATCTTTTGCGAGCGAAAACACGTAGCACTTATATTAATAGCATAATTGCTATGCGTTTCCGCTTGCTCAAGGTTATATCGAAACTCTAGTCAATCCAACTTGTTGATAATATAGATCAAGGATGGTTTTTCGTTGGATAATGGACTGCTATACAATTTAGCATCGCTACGAAACAGTTTCTTTCAACCTTGCTATTCTGTTGTCGCCATATAAACTTGCCATAACCATATAAACTGAAATTGTGTAACAATAAAAAAAAAAAAAAACAATAATTGCGTGGATAAATAAAGCACAAATGAATTGCTTTTTAAAGACAAAGGGAACAAGATGGTTACTATAAAGACAATAGCCAGTGAAATCTCTGATAGTGATTGACCAATATAAATGCGTTATCTATTAATCAGATCTCTGAACGAGACCCATTCGCATGCAAATACTCACGCATCCGCATGTTTACAAATAAAGTTGTTGACACTAGCTTTCTAACCTGCTTTACCGTGAAGTTTAGTTCTTAACAACTTTTCTTTCTAACAGATTCGTATTTAGTGCATCAAAATGTGTTAAAGAACAACATGTTTAAAAATCGGTGAGGAGACCCCCAAACTTCACAATTACCATAGATTGTTGAGAAAATCTGCCGTTTTCTCTTAGCTAAATCTCAAACATTTCTTGATTTCTTCTGTTGTTATGTTTTAGTCACAACTAGCACAATTTAGTTAAATTTTTTATGAAAAGTTTTGACAATCAAAGACTGATTACTGTTAATAGAAGGATGGTAAAATAAAATATCTGAAAAGATATTTTTGTGCTAAATTACATGCTATGAGTTTGGAGGCAGCTAATTGTTGATATTAAGTTATTCCATATTTGGACCTTCATTGTGTAATTATCTGATGATTTTATACTGAAATATAGCAGCAAAAGATGTTTAATATTCAAGGTTGAGTATATAAATTCCACATCCTATGTTGTTTCTTTGTTGTAGATTGTTTCAATAATCTCTGAATTCAGTATATTTCGTAAGGAGAGCACATAGTTTTGATTTTGTTTAGGATAAGCAGATTGTTGTTGACCTCATCGAATTCTATTGTTTTGACTGAGGTTTTTGTGTGAAATGTGTATATCCATGGACCATTCATGGCTTTTTCCGTACTCTTTTATGTAGAAAAGTTTGTCTGTTTTGCAGAAGGGTTGTGATACATCTCATAATATTTTATTCTAAAGAGAGTCTTATTTACAGGCGCAATGCCCTTGCTGACACCCTCTTACCTCAGGTGTTTTTGAAAGATCCTTAACTAATTTTTCTTCTTTTATATCTTAGCCCAGATTACTTTTCTCTATAGAATTATATCCATGCCTTACCGTTAAGGTGTTGGTACACTTAGAAAAAGTTATTTCATTGCCTATATTCATTCTTTCTCAGAAGAGAAGATTTTACTCCTTTTCCTGGAGAAATTTCTTCAACCCTTTCATTGTTGATGAATGATGGGACTCGCAGAGCCCAGTATGCTCGATGCTTATCCGCCTAACCCCCTCCCCTCCCCTGTACGCTGGCCAATCTCTCCTTGTCTCGACCTCACTACCTTTCGTCTATCTGAGCATCCTCTTGTTATATAGTTGGAATTATTAACTTATATTGTCATATGTCCTTTATAATTGTAATTTTATTCTTAACTAAAATACATTTTCTATCATGGAAATTAATCTGCAAAAATACCTCCAAAATCTTCGTCTGTATTCTCCTGGAGCAATTACTTATCTCTTCGTTAGACCGAAAACAAGAATTGCCCATCGTCACTCATATCTAAGAAGGATATTTATACCGACGGCACTAAACAAGATCCAAATTGTGACTGAATAATATAAACAGCAACAATATGGCTGGGGAGACAAATCTGAGTAGGACCCTGCAAATAGGCACCGATGCACACCAGCTTCAACCTCCAACAATCGCCCATAACAATATAGATTGTAGGAATTTACATTGTTTTTTTAATCGATATTAATATACTTGCACAATTTATAAATTCAATTAATATACAAAGAAGATTTGATGAAATCGAAAATTATATGTTTGAAGAACCAGGTGAAGCTCTATTCATAAATAATAAAATAAACACGAATAGCAATTAAAAGATAATTCAGTTATAAAGCCTTTGTTACATTAACATTAAGAGAAAAATTATTAGTCATTACAGATTCTAAAAATGCACAGAAAATGCAATGTATTATTTTATTATAAGAAGCTACATACGAGGCTAGCACGGGCCACGAGTTAACTCGTGTGGAGCGTGAGGGGCACTGACAGTGGAACACGAGTTAACTCGTGTGGAGTGTCTGGGGTACTGCAAGTCGAACACGAGTTAACTCGTTCAGAGCAATAAAAGGTTTAATTAGGATATCACCCTTTCAGGCCAAATCATTTTTAATTTTGAAAGTAGTTTTTCATTTTGCTAGGAAAACATTTATTATTTCTAAATTTTTATGAAAAATTAACAAACCTTTTTGACTTCAAAATTAGTGATCAAATCTGACCATTTGGCCAGTTTTCAATGAAAATAAACCATTTCTACTCTATTTATTCTAAATATATGTTTTTACAAACAGCTGTATAGTTTGTTTTAGAGAGGAATGCACCATTACGTTTTTTTCTATGATAAATATGTTATTCTGAAATCTGTTTACCTTCTACAACCTACGCTAGAATGCATATATTAAGTCTGCTCGGAAGACAAAAAACCTAATGCAAATAACTTGACACAAGATAATCTTTTAATATATTTTATTACTAAAATTTATTTTAACTGGACCTCTACATTAGTAATGATTCTAACATTATATAATATTCGGCTAACTTAAACAGTAGGGTATTGTGCTAAAGGCCATTGTAGTCGACGCACAATAAATTCTAAAAAAAAAAAAAAAAAAAAAAAAAAAAAAAAACTGGACCTTGTTATTGCTAGGTCATAACTTTTCATCTACGTAATAGTTTATATTTTATTTTAATTTTATAAAAGTTTGTCTGAAAGTGTGGAATGAAACTAGCTTTGAAGTATGTAAGAAATCAAAAATCATTTCATTTTTAATTACATAATGTTTTTAGACCTTTTATTTTTTACGGTGCATCGACAATTCTTGGCCAGTAGCGCCGTTTTATTTTTGTTATTACTTTATTTTAAATAAGGCTGTTTTTAGTGCTTACTGGACTGGTCCTAAACAAGATGAAAAATAGTTATGACAATATAATAATTTATGATTTATTTATTGCATCAATCCAGTTTGCTTTGTTTGATACAGTTTTTTTTTTTTTTTTTATTAGGTCGTAAGCGTAATGGAGTTTGCCCATCACATTTCTGCAGGAGCTCAGGAAGTGTTGCAAGGAAGGCCCTGCAATCTTTGGAAGCTTTAAAACTGATTGAAAAATCCCCTGATGGTGGCCGTAAGCTTACTGTTCAAGGCCAACGAGATATTGACAGAATTGCTGCTCAGATCAGGCCTAAGAGAAAGGAACGAGCTGGTGCTACTAAGGCAACAGATCTTCCAGTACCACCACCACCCGTTGAAACTCCAGCTTAATTTCTTTTAAAGTGTTTAATTATAAACTCTTTTTATTAATTGTGTATTTTTTGTCTATCCTGTCCCATTTATTAAAAAGTTTTCATTAATTTAGAACAACTATGGTATTTGAAACAAATGGTTTTAGGCACTTTCAATCACAATGTGACTTTGACGACCACTTACCACAGCGTATGAAGGGCTGAGAACGCAAGTAGTTTAAGTCAATAATTTCTTGATTTGTACTTAGCCACATATTATAAATTAAAAAGGTATCCTATCTACTCAGGCTTGAAATTGTCTAAATTTGTGAATATAGCTGGCAGATGAGAGCATTATGTCAGCCTTTTATAATTTACACCATTTGCATTCTCAACCCCTCAGAAGCCAGCAGAGACTGCGTATAGCGGATAGGGTTGCCACCCCTCCCATATTTCTGGAATCTGACACAAAAATTAAAAATCTCCTCGCTACAGGACTTATTTAGTAGTAATTAAAATATAATTCCATTAATTTATTTCAGTTATTCGCATATTAATAATAATAATTATGGCTCAAAACTACCGGGAACAGTGATTGTTCAATAGTATTAGGCTCGAAATATGAGATAATTAGTTTGTTTTTTTTTTGTTTTGTTTAGGTGCATCTACTGCTAAGGTCATTAGCACCAAGAGAGATAATTAGTACCCAGAATTTAAATACGAGGAGATAGTAACCCTAGAGGTGTTTCTTATAAGTTACGCTTAGGTTTCTTATAAGTTTAAATATTTCTCCTTGGGCGCTAGAAGCATAGATTTTTTATAAATGCTACCAGTAGATCACAGGAGAGTAATGATCCTTCATGCTATTGGACTCATACCTCTACTGGTACTTGAAAGAGAAATTATTATCGGCTCAAGTATTTAATGGCAGTATTTATGGTCTTCAGTGAAATACATTGATTTGTCTGGTTCCTGATATGAGATTGAATTTAGAAAGCTATACATTTATTATGGGAATAGAATTTTAATCTAATCAATTCCATTTGACATGAACTTTTTACACTGATGGCAGATAATTAGGAGATCTGCTGAGTTACTTTTAAAATGAATACTCTCATTTACAAGATAGTCACGTATTGTGTTCTTGATTTGGCCTCCCGAAATTTATTGCAGAAGCCTGCTGAATCTTTCAAATATATTTTCAAGAAAAGTGGAAAAATAATTGTTTAATAAAGTTTTTGGTTTGGGATCTTAGACTGATAGGATTCAGTTGAAATACTTTCTGCTTGTTTGAGATTCATCCAAAATAAGATGTTTAAATTTTGGTTATGTTTGGAGTTAAGAAAAGATTAGAATAAAACATTTTATTAATAGACATGAAAGGGTTCTTTGTATATTTTCTCAATATCCCAATAACAGTTGTGAAATCGTGGTAGGTGCAATAACCATTCAAAAGCTTACTAAATTCTCTACAAAATAGGTTCTGAAGAAATTTTTGATGGGGTGATGTCAGTTGGAGTAATAAGTGCTTAAAACCTCAAATTTGTTAGTGAGGAAACACTATCTTAGTTGCCTCTCTTATTTACTATAAAAGACACTGTTCAATTAAAAGGCAGGTCCTTTTAACAAGATAAATTAAAAAGCCTTAGAATTAAATATCCTAACCTTACCCAAGTTATGATTCCTGATGCAATCCAATAGAGTAAATGGGATTGGGTTAATTTTATTTATTTAAAAATGCAGATAATTTTAATAGGGAATAAATTTAATGTGATTTTTCACGGATTTGCATTTTAATCAAGCGAGCAAATAAACTTTCTACAGTAGTCTTAAAATCTTGGTTTTAAGAGAGGAGCAAGTCTCTTCAGATGTAGCATTGGCTTAGCCACTGTATAAATTATGTAGAGAACTCGTTATAATTTTCGAGAAAAGAGCCACTCCCATCAACAAGAGTCTTGTCAATCCTAACAGATAAATAGGATTAAGTGTTTAACATTTTGTTTATCCTACATGCACGACAAAGAAAGGTGCAATTCTCTTCAAGCTCAATAGTTAATTATATACTCTACTACATGAAACCCCTGCATTACTAACACTAACATGATTGAAACAAATGTAATGATCATGTGTTTCACAATTATATCATTTACAGATGTAATTAGGACCTCGGCTATCTACAAATTATTACCCTACAGAAGCAACTGATGAAAAAGTGATTTTACTTTATTGGGCACATCACCGCCCATCAACCTGCGAGCCCTACATGGCAATATTGCACATTAACCAATCTTGCCACTGGGATAATCTTTTGACTTTTAAAAATATTTATGAGTAAATGAACATTGCTATATTAGCTTAAATGGTTTGCTTAAAATCAAGTAGCACTGTGTAAAATCAATGTGTATGTGGAAACTCCTGCTTCGTCTTATATTGGAAATAAAATCATAATGCGTATTACACAAAGGGCGTGAGACTTTTATTAAGTACTAGCTGTGCCCGGGACTTCGTGTGCAAATAATAGTGACTTCGGGCAGCATTATTTTTTATATATCTGGCAATGCAAGTGCTGCAGTTAGGCGTATAATTGAAAGAAGTAGAACAGACTCTTGGGAAGCCAAATGCCAGCTATTCGATGCACTGAGTGAGACTGAGCTCCTTTATGTGGCAGAAGTCTGGGATTCGGCTTATTCGAATGTATTAGAGAGAAATCAAGTAAGATTCTTTAAATGGATTCTTGGTTTACCAAAAAACACCCCTAATGCATTTATCAGAGTTGAAACTAACAGGTGTCATGTTCAACTGAAAATTTTTAAACGAATATTAAATTGGTGGAAAAATATCCTAGAATTACCAGAGAATGACCTCACAAAAATTTGTTTCCTGAGGTTAAATGACCTTAAGACCTGTAACAACCTGCCTTTTAATTGGAGGAGGGAGCTTCAAAATTATTTAAGTAAAATGATTGACATCAATAGTGCGCAGTCTGTCTCTGAGAATTCTAAACACCTACTCGAGGCATACCGGAACATGCTCCTGTTGGAAGACATTGAGTCGATCCTCAACAGTAGATATAACCCAATCTACAGACTAGTCAGTACGCTAGGACTAGGCGAGGACTATCTATCAGTGAAGTTACCTCTGAAGGATCTCAGGGTTATCGCTCAGCTCCGTCTCATGAGTCACAAGAAGCACAGGCTACTTCTCGAAGGACAATTCTGCCGTTTCGATCCTTCCATTCTCTGTAGGCTGTGTGGAGAAACGGAAAAGGACAGTCTCATTCACATCCTTACTCAATGTACAAGCCTCAGAAGAGGAAGGGAAGAACTTCATTTAAATGCATATAGCGAACCAGCTCATAAAATGGAGAGTCTCTTGTCTAACCTTTCTCATAATAAAATTAAAAGTATATGCACATTCTTAAAACATTTTAAAGCAACTATCTAGGTCTAACATAAGAGCTAAAAAGAACAGAGTTTATTTTTATAAAGGATTGATATTTTTATGTAGTCGAATTTAGTTAGTATTATTAGATATGTATATATATTATTGTATTTATGTGTGTGTCTATGTATATTGTTGTGAGTTTGTAGGCATTATTATAAGTTTTCCTTCCTCATCTTATCTTATTTATTCACAAATATATTCAATTATTTATTTATTTTTTCTTTATAAGTAGTAAGATTGTATAAGTAGGGTATTTATTTATTATTTTTTTTCTCTTCATGTAAAGATGTTCATTGTATATAGTGTAAATATATAGTATTTTGTTTAGTTTAATTTTGTAATGCTTCTATATTTATTTCTTATTGGTATTAATCTTAATCAAGTGTGGTAGACTCCTTGCTGTAAAATTGTAAATTTTTAAGAGCAATAAAGTATTCATTCATATTTTTAGGTTTATTTTGGTTTCTAAACCCCGTTATTTGGGAATTTTAATTAATCCACTTTACAGTAATGCTTCTTTATACACGATATTAGATGTATAGCCATCAGAGATCAAAGCATACAGGCTGCTAGGATTGCCAACACGTGACAGAACTACAGAAAGCTGACCGTGCAAAAAACAGCTAATACGTAAATCCACACCCACAACTTTTAGTGTCTGACCTTGGGCTTTATTAATCAGCATCGCAAAACATAGGCTAACTGGAAACTGGACTCGTTTAAAACTAAACGGAAAATTGTTTGGAATGAGAGAAATCTGCGGAATAAAAACACTATCACCTATTCCGTACTCTGTTAAAATCTCTGCCTCTATAAGGTTTCATTGTAAATTGGTCACTTAAATGTTCAATGTGATTCTTTACATTGGAATGACTTTTTTATTTGTGAACCGATTAACATGAAACAAACACTAAATGTTAAGTGAAGTTTACCACAATATATTCGTGAAAACCGCATCTAAATCAGATAAGCCGTTTCTGGGATTAGCAAAAACAGACAGACAAAAATTCTAACTATTATTGTTTTGGGTTCTATTGCCTTGATAAAGGCTCCAATAATATTTTTTCTCATATATCTTCCATGTACAGACAGAGATCCGTTACATTTTTATTATATGTATAGGTAAAGTGAGTATTTATGTCCCAACAACATACTAATTAATGCTGGCTTACAGACTTTTAAGAGTTTATTCCTGCTTAGTCTGTTATCATGTCACGAATGCATTTTTTTATTTTTCTCTCTTCACCGCAGTACCTTAGGTTGTCTGCCTTTTGCAAGCTGTAACTTTGCAATTATTTTTAAATTTTAATTTATTCCTGGAGGGTATCTATTGGCTGTAACAGTCACTATTAACTCCCTCCAAGCTTGATTACTGGACGTTTTGCACTAGTCAAATCACGCAATGGGTGCCAATGCCTCAATGGTACCCTTCCTCCTAAGTCTAATAAGATAGATCCTTCTGGAAGTCACCTGAATTTCTAAAGTACTACTGTATAATTTATATTTACTTACTCTCTTCTTTCTTCATTTTACTCCTAATGTAGAATAAATTCATAAATAAATTCATCTTAGATGAATGTTCTCTACTTTCTTGACAGAAATTTGTAGTATTTAAAACAAATTACAAACAAAAAAATTTAATTTAATACAGAAATTTATTAATTTTGAATAAAATATGGATTACTTTATTCTAAGTCCTATGAATACTACAAATTCTACAAGTGAAATTCTTATAGACTTCAGCTGAGTCCAATGATTTGAAAAACCGATTGAAGTTGTTAAAACAATTAAAAAATGTTGACATCTGTAACATGTCATTGAACTGAAATATTTGTTACAAAAGCTAAAGTTATAAACAAGTTTATGCTCATCATCATGGAATTAATTCCAAGGAATCTAAAAATATAACTTACACTAAAAAAAAAGTGAAACATTAAAGAAACATAGGGTGGTGGGTTCCCACTGGCGGCCCATGTGTTTCTGAAGCTAATATTTGAAAGTGGTTAGAGATCGTCATTTCAAAACCAAATGAAGATACCATAGGACATCAAGAAGGGACTGAAAGTTATACCACAACTGAAAAAATTGGTCCTGCTATACCTACCACATATTTTCCATTAACAACAACACCTCCTGGATATCCAAAGGGAATCCGTTTGGTCCATCTAGCAACGAAAGCCGCCCTTGGCTTAAGTGCTATACTGGCCAGAATCTCCGAAAACAAACATTCAAATTATTCATTTGTCACATCACATGTCATTCATCACAAGTAAACGATGAAAACTATTGCTGGAAGCCAATATAGAAGAAAAAAGAAAAAGAAGCAAAAAAGGTTGGAGTAAAAACAAAAGTAAAATTCCTAAAAGGAAAATTAACCAGACCAAAAAAACTAACCTTATGTTTCAAATGTGGCAGTATAGTAAAAGTAATTTATTTTGATTGTTCATTATGTTTAAAAGTATATGAACACATTTCTTAAAAGTGACGAGTCTGATGAATTTGTCTGTCCTGCGTGTTACATCCTGGAGTTTGATGGAGATATAAATGAAGATGATGAAATGTAAATTAATTATTTTATTTCATGTTACATAATACCTACCAGCATTTTTTATTTATTTTTTTTTTTACTAGTTATATTCATAATGTTAAAAAAAGAAGAAATATTTTAAGTTTTTTTTTATATTACATTAAAGTTTATGTTATGTTTGTGATATTATTTCCTTATAATGACCTATTATAACATTAGAAAAAAAAATATTAAGAGTACAAGGGGCGTCAATAACCCATCCACAGGGTGTCAATAACTAGTTTTTGCACTTTTTACCATAATTATTGCCATATGTTAAAATACATTGAACTTTTGAACGTAAAATCCACTTGAGTCTTTCAAAGGATAGATAAAGATGAGCTATAGCAAGTTTCAGTTTGATCCCTTCATAAAAAGTATTTTTTTTTTTTAATTTCGCCGCAGAAATGTAGTCTTAAGGGTGTCAATAACTGTCCGGTTTACCCTAGGTTTCAGTAATCCTCCCTGAGAATAAATTTGTGTTTATTAAACAAATTAGAACTAAACCACAAGCTTTGTAATAATCTAATAAATAATTGCTATTCTCATAAGAATAATGTATAGAATTCGCCAACCTTTCATAATTCAAATACTCAATATAAAAAATAAAACGATTTCCCTTATAATTTGTGTAGATGTTCAATGACAATTCGTAGAAAATTTAATTTAAAAAAATTTGAAAGCATATGATGTTTTTTTTTGTAAAAAAACAAGACAAACAACGGAGTAAATATTATTGAATTGAGTTGATAATCTCTAAGAAGTACATAAGAATTGTTGGAATTAAAATTGGGAGATGACATAAAAAAATAGTAAATCCTGTGCCATAAGATTTCAATTATTTTGACAACGTTTAATGAAATACTACAGAAAGCACTAGTTTTTGGTGAAAAACATTATTAGTTAGTAAAATTCTATTGAAAAAAAGTGAGCATAACCTAAACATTATGAGTGATTTACATGAAATAAGTATTACGAGAGATTTAAACAAAATATGTAATTAGTATTAAAACATAAAGTTTTATAAAAGATCTTTAAATTCATTATAAAGCAGGGTGTCAACGATTTAAATCAATTGATTTAAATCAGCGATTTAAATCATGATTAAAATCATTTGATTTTTTTAAAAAAATCATTGATTTAAATCAATTGATTTCATTAAAAAAAATATTGATTTAAACCAATTGATTTTATTAAAAAAATTATTATTATATATTTTTTTTATGCTTTAGTTTATTTTTTTAGCTTAAATCTAACTAGTTCTGCCTTTTTTTCAGCCATTTCAACATTTCATCTTTATTTTTGTCCCTAGGACCTACCCTCACTTGAGCGTTCTTATCTATTCAAAGTCTGATTCTTTTATGAGTTCCTTTCTTGGTTTTTAATTCTGCAAATAAATCTCCTTTTAAGTTTAAGATAAAAGAGATTGTCAGGTAGTGGGCGAAGTGAATGCTTTAAATTGGTGGAAGTCTTCATCGGGCCTAAAATATTGTATTTCCTCAAAAGAACTGTTAATAATAGAGCAGCTTATGACAGGAAAGGTAACTTCTGCAGGGGTTGAAAGAATGTTTTCAACCCTTGGTTTTGTTCACAGTCAAATGAGAAACTACCTAATTAGATGTGAAAAGGCTGACAAACTGGCATTTTTCTTCAAAGCTTTAAATAAATAATATTACTGTTATTATACGTGATTAATAGGGAATGGAGGTCCATCTACTATATATTTGTCAAATACCATTAAGTACAAAAAATTTGAAATTTTGCTTGGATACTCCCTATAGAACAAAGACGCTCGCTAAGAAAGGATTTTTTGATATTCAAATTTTTAAGTATTTTTAGAGGGGTTTAAAGTTTTAGTTGGTTAGAGCAGGCAAGCCTAGGCAGCATATGTTGCTAGGATGATAAAGAACAGCTGTTACCGTACATTATCTGCTTCATAGTATTATTTTTAATTGAGGTTAATTTCAACTATGATGACAGACCTTGAATTACTAGAAATAAACTGTCCATCATAGAGTTTACGCTATGAGTGACAAAATCAGTTCAATTTGCCCCCCTTAGAGTTTTCGCTATACCTGGTGATGGTCCATCCGAGGTAATAATATCACGAACCCTTGCACAGCCTCCTCACCCATCAGCATCCCCAGTTACAACACTTCTTGGTCCGGTCCCAGGTACCATTTCCGGGGTATGGAATACTAACAGTTTAGAACTTCGAATAGTTTTAGGCAAATAAAACGCTCTTACAACTTAAATTAAATATTTTTTATGAACTACGTGATCTTATTAATTTATTTTTAAGGGTTTTAAGACTCATTTTTACATTCAAATCAAAATGTCGGAGGGGGGCTGCAGACCCCTCCCCCTTATATACGCCCATGACGGTGACCTATAGATAACGGGTTACCTCTAGGTTATCTGTTTCTTAGCACTGGCCGGAGCGCCCCAGTGTCAAGAAACATTATACTTTGATTACTTAACAATTGATGAATAAAATATAGTATGACGGAAACCGTGCTATAATAAACTGCAAAAAATTATGTAGTAACGTTAATTTTGCTGATACATTATTTAACACAATTAAATAACTACTTATCTGCCGTGACAAAGCATGGGTATTCGGCTAGTGTAATATAAAATTGAAAATATGTACATACAGTGGCTCACAGTCAAAATGATGCAAGATATTTACTTTTAAAAAAAATATATTTAATACCAACCCACAATTTATTCTGAAAAATTTTTGTTTACAAAAATACAGTAGGATCATTAGGCTAGAACATACAATAGTTACAAATTTATTTGAGATCAAATCATAAGATTAAACAAAAAATTTATAAATTAATATACATTTTTTTTTTTCTTTTTTTACGGCGCATCAACAAATCGTGGCTATTAGCGCCGACAACCAGGGTGCAACCAGGAATTTTCTCAGCGAGCCCTGAGATGAGAAAATTTCTGGCGCCGGTGGGGATCGAACCCACCATCTCCCGCTTATGAATCCAGCGCGCTAGCCACTAGTCCACTAATATACATTTCTAAGGTCACAGTGAAAATGATGCAAAATGTAAAACTTCAAAAAAATGTTAAATTTTAGTACTTTTTTGGTAATCCTTTATTATTATTTATCGCGTTCAAACAACTGGGCATGAATTGGACAAGATTTTCTGTGCAAGATAGGCATATCTTCTCCCATTCTTCTTGACGCGTCTTTATGAGATATTGTTGGTTTGATATTTTATGTTTCCTCACTTCTGTTTCTAATTAATTTCTTAAATTCTCTATGACGTTGAGGTCTAGTTATTGGAGGGGTGATTTTATAGTTTTGGAGATATTATGCGAACCCATTCTATTGCGAGATAAGAAGAATACTTGGGATCATTATGTCTATAAAAAGCAAAATAATTTATTATTCCGAACCTGGCTGCAATTTTTTCTTCACGATGTCACAGGATTAATGTTCCTCCATTGCTTTCTCAATAAAATGATGATGTCCTACCGTCGAAGCAGCCATACTCCCCCAAACCATAACATGATCACCGCAATGTTTGATGGTCGGGCGAAGATTATTCCCATGGAGCTCTAGAATCTGCCTTTCTCCAGTCGAAATTTGTTCTATCAGGGCCAAAAAGTGAATTTTGACTTATCCAAAAACAAATTAGTTCTCCAGAAGTCCATCTCTTCTTTAAATAATTCTTGGGAGAAATAATTTGCATCTTTTTATATTTCTCGTTGATGTAAGAATTTTGCCTTGGAACTCTACCATTGTGTTGCCTTTATTTTTTTAAATTCTTTGAATGGTTTCAGCACACACAGTTTTTTTAAACGTTTTTTAACTAATGTAGCCTTGTTTGCAGCACTTTATTTTGAATTATTTTTTATTTGGCACATGACCTTTTGTCATTGCCAGTAAAACGTTTTTTTTTGTAGTGACTCTAGATTTTCTTATTATTCTGTTTTCTTTTTTAAAACGTTTAATAATATTTTGAATAGTCACATAAATCCTATTGATAATAGAGGTGATTTCATGTTGTTTTGCCATTTTAAATTTGTTAATCACTATTTCTCGTTCAGGAGTAGTAGTATGCGTACCAAATTTAAGCAAATGCTCGAACAAGACTGATTACTTGTATTCATATTGTTTATTTTCGGGTTTAATATAAGAATGAGAAGTAATTAAAATATTAGTAAACTCATGTCCCCAAAAATTGAAGAATATTTATTTTCTAAACGAAACTAAACTTTGCTTCATTTTCACTGTGACCTTCGATTTCTATGAGTTTTAATGAAGATTTTTTTTTCTATTTGTATAAATGTTGTAGAGTTGATTTAATTACCTGAATTCAATGTATGACAATGGATCATTACGCCCTCATGTGCATTCGCATTTAAATTGTAACAAATTGAGAGTAACTAGCAATAGAAATAGAAATCTTGGTTTGCATCATTTTGACTGTGAGCCACTGTATATATTTAACTATTTATAATAAAATATGTAATAAAAAATTGAAAGTATTTAGTAAAACAAACACCTTTAACACTATAAAATATTGAAAAGAAAAGCATAAATAATAAGTAGGAACTCTGTTGTTATTAATGGAAAGAACTAAAGTATAGAACACAATGACTAAAACTGTTTAACATATTGAAAAATAAAGCATAAATAAAAATTAGGAATTCATTATAAAAGGGGGAAAAGTTGAAAATTTATACAGATGAACATTATTTTGGAAGATTGTTTGCTACAACTTGAATTTTGAAATTTTCAAACGTGAAATGTTGCCGGTCTGATCTGAGTATACTTTTGAAGCGACTGAATTATCAATTTTCAACATCTACTAAAGTCACTGGCGTGTATTTGAAGGCTACAATCAACTGCTCTGAAGAGTGGGATTCAGCTCAACTGTTAATCGTTTTGCCACTATGGATATCCCCAATAATGTGGATATTTTTCCATCCAGAGGTTTTTTCTAGACTGTCTTTTCCCTTTATTTTTAATTTATTCCCAGTATCTCCTTCTAAAACCTGGATTTTCTCTATTACTCTCATATGATTCTAATACTATCCACTAACAACATGCCTTTTGTATCTAGTATTGACATAGTATATATACAGCCGCCTTCTTGGAATTAGAAAAGACACAGTCACCTAGACTTAATGGGTAAAGTTTTATTTTCTTTCTCGGTTTTACTTTATTTCTTCAATTACAAAATAAAAAGAATATTAAAATATGTAGCAAACATATGTATTTATGGCAGAATATGTAAAAATATGGAGTTTTGACAAAATATGTAAAATAAAAAACTGTTTAAATACTTTAAAATCACTTAAAATGCGCAGAATTACATCAATACTTACAATTTACGAATCAGAAAAACATATGTAAATATAATAACATCCGTTCCCTTGTGATTAATATTTCTGTAAAGCTTTATTTCTTAAATCTTTGTTTTAAAATTTGAAAATTAAGTCATTATATATACAGGGGTCGAAATTGTCCTATATTTTGAGACCAGAGTTTCTGTACATTTAAATTTAATGTCTTTAATCGCCGAAAATTAATGATTTCGTCGATTTAAGTCCTTAAATTTACAGAAATTCCAGTCTCAAAATATAGGACAACTTCAGCCCCTGTATATATGATCCGTCAATTTTACTATGCTCCCAAATTTATCCACTTAAGACAAAACCCTTTAGAATAGTTATTTCATTATTTCCATTGTAAATAAACAAATATTTTAGTTACAGGTTTATATAATGAACAACTAGGTAATAACCAGCTCTCTATATAGACTAGTTACATTTAAAAAGTCTGATTTATTTTTTAAATCCGGTTTTAGTAAAAAAATTCAATATAAATCAAAAAAATCCGATTTAAATCAAAAAAATCTGATTTAAATCAAATAAATCCGATTTATTTGATTTTTTTAAAAAAATCATGATTTTTTTACACCCTGTTATAAAGAATAAATGTTTGTGATATATAATACAAAAACCATAATTTAATGAAAATCTAGGAAAATGCAGTTCTAATTAAAATATTTACTCACACGAATCTTAAGTCAAGAATGTATTCTTATGAAAAAAAAAGATGAAAATTTTATTCATTGAAATAGACTCTACTTAGGGATGAAAATCTTATGGGTATAGATAATCAGTTAGAGCATTATTGTAACAATAAAATTAGTTTCAAAGTGATGAAATTACTATTAAAAGTTTTGAAACTTCTATAGTAATTGTAAATAAAATAGAAAACATAAAAATCAAAAATATAATAAGTGATGTTTACTTTTTATATCAAAGAGGAGCAAGTTAAGGTTAGGAATGACTAGCTTGTTTTCCTTGTAAAGAAGTGAAAGGACTCATAAGTAGTGACTTAATCACTAAGAATAAAAATGCCCATTTGTTTTACAAATCCTCAGTTTATTGGTTGTATTGTTGAACACAATAAAATAACATTTTACAAACAAGGGTAATACATATGTTTGTGCGAATCAATTCCGGAATATAACTGCATTATATAAATTATTATGTTTATATATAAATTTATAAATATATCTTTTAAATTAAAACTTCATAAATGATTACATATACTAATAAATATTTCAAAACATTTATGCCTAAACTATAATTCTGATTATAATTAAAGACCTACATGGCTGCAACTATTTCTAACATACAAAAGAAATAAAATTATAGCAATAGAAAGATCTAAGTATGTATGATTGTTATAAAGTATGTAAGGATAAATGTAAGCAAAGAATGATGCAAATTGAATTCTTAAAAATATATACGTATATCAAAGATAGTGATACACAATATGCATTTATAACATAAAATATATAATATCCTATAAAGTAAACAATAATAAAATCCGAGATACTCTATAAAATAGTAAAAAGGGGAATATGAGCCTTTTTACAAAATCTGAAGCCCAACAAGGAAGTTATAGAAAATACTCTATACATGTTTATCACGAGTATATCAATGTTTATAATATACTTTTCTAATAAGAAAAACATTAAACAATTCCCTACCATCATCTCTGAAAGGTTCTACTTATAAAAGTTTTGGAATTTGACATCACGACTATATTCAAAAGAGAACAGTCATTTATAGAAATTTGAATTTGAGGGTTGATATACACTAATATGATAAAGTAATTCAAAATAGAGCCAGAAAAGGAGAATCAAATTGATTCTTGTTTACAAACTATATTTATTCAAAAATAATCAATGATGGTAAGCAGTTGTCATAAATATTGAGAAGGTTCCACTAAACGATCCAGAAGGGAAAACTTTTCGATGTTGAAACTGCATATTTGTACATACCATAAAAACAGTGGAGCCTGATACATAAATAGAGAATCCTGGATAAAACTAATACTCTTGTTGAACGCAAGCGCAACCTCAAAGAAGCTTACATTTACGGTTCCTCTTCTTCTTTTTGACTTGCAGAGCAGCTCTTGTTGCAGTTTCAAAGACTTGCCTGACCCCATCCTTTGTTTTAGCAGAACATTCAAGATAGTCGAATGCATTAATTTTATCGGCCATAGCTCTACCTTCTTCTGGTTTCACTGGTTCTTGCTTCATTTTGGACAATTCTTTAATAGTATTCGGGTCATTTCTTAAATCTTTCTTATTTCCAACAAGTATAATTGGAACATTTGGACAAAAATGCTTTACTTCTGGTGTCCATTTTTCTGGTATATTTTCCAATGAATCAGGCGAATCAATGGAAAAGCTCATCAAAATGACATCAGTATCAGGATAAGAAAGTGGCCTAAGACGATCATAGTCTTCTTGGCCAGCAGTATCCCAAAGCGCAAGTTCTACCTGTTTACCATCGACTTCGATGTCTGCAACGTAGTTCTCAAAAACGGTTGGCACATACACTTCGGGAAACTGGTCTTTACTAAAAACAATAAGCAAACAAGTTTTTCCACAGGCACCATCACCAACAATAACTAATTTCTTTCTTATCGCAGCCATCAGTAGCAACTCCCTACACTTCTAACAAGACATTCCAATCCCAGCAGCTGTTACAAGTGCTGGTATTATATAAAATAATACCAGCGTTAGTCTTAACTCTTTTACAATTTATTACTTTTAAATAATAGTAATCGATCAAATTGCTTATAAATTAAATTTATTTTCATTTAGTTAAAAAATATTTATGTTTGAAGAGAAAAATACAATTAATATTTTTGGGCGGAGCAACGAGGTTCAACAAAGAGGTCTAAACTACTAGAAGTCAGGAGACGAATGTTAGGTAGGAAATTGTTGACTGAAAGATAATCTTTATATTGTTATTTTGTAATTCTTATTAAGCAAAACTGGCTTGCCTTGATACAGTAATTGATAATAATTAAAAACAACACTGAAAAAAAAATTAAGCCAAGTGTCATCAATTCTTTAACTTTTTCAAAATTAGAATAAAAAAACAAATAAAAATGAAAACAATGCAATACAATTAATTTAAACACACGTAAATTAAGGAATACTATTTTAACTTGCAATAAAACAAAATTTAGATTGGATCTCCTTATTAACAAATTACTTTTATATTCTCAATAAGCTAAAGTCTGGAGGGTAATAAATTTGATGAACCTAGTGCTATTGCTATATTATTTTCGCATTTTATTTAATACGTCTTCAGGTTCAATCACTTAAATTAAAAAAAAAAATAAACTACAACATTATAAGCAGAATATGGACTTTGAACCAATCCTTTGTGAGGGAATGTCTTGTACAGGGCCTCCAATAGGAATTACAGGCCCCTGTCTAAATAACATCAAGGGGCCCTTTAACCCCCCCCCCAAATAAACATTATCAAAAACTATTAATGGAATTATTTAAAACTGACAATTCCCTGAACTGGGAACGGATCATTGACTGGGAGCCTGAACGGGAGCCAGTTCTCGAGATCGGTGCAACTAGTACGTAAGTACCTAAAATTAAATGCATTAGTAATTGAACGGTATGGAAAATGTGTTATGTATTGACTATTTTCTATCCTCGATGGACGTATTGATTGTGTTTCAGGCGATGCTTCCTGTACATGTACTGTCCTGTAGTCTGCAGCCGGTCTGTCTTCTGTCTATGTACTGTTGTACAATATGATAATTCTATATAATAATGTAGTGTCTTATTAAGCTCCAATATTGCCCTCGATCCTTTTCGGGAACATGTCATCTGGCGACGAGTTAAATTGGAAAAACGTTGGAGAAATTAATCCAATGAGTCACCAAAACTTTCCAGTTCCAACTTAAGGAGTCTGCGTGGAACCATTCCATTTTTTTTTTTGTGGGGGGGGGGGACTGTCTCTATGCATGAAAGTAATGAAAATAGAAGAACAGAAAGTGAATTATTTATCATCATTGTAAACATTGTAAAGTAGTGTTACAAGTGAAGGTCGGAGTGATGTTTTTCTGTTCATAAGTGGGTACAGTTTGGAGAGTCTGGAGTGTGCCTGTCGTAAATTTATGTTAATGTGTAGTTTCGAAGTGCAGTCCTTCGAGGCTAGACAATAGTAAATACATTACAACATGGTTGGTATATAAATTTGTTATTTCAAATTATAATGCGAGTAAAAAAATGACGCTGGGCCAACCTAAGACCACAGGCACCTAACCAATTGTCCTTCGTACGCCCCCCCCCCCCTCACGGAGGCCCGGTCGTGTGTGTCTGTTTTAACAGATTTTCAGTTGATTCAAACGGAGAAATGTGGTTATAATATCCAGAACAGCATGTTGGCACAAACAAAATGGGCAGTTGTTTTCTAACTAAGTTTATATTTCAGATTACTCATAAGTAAATTTCCATTTATAATTTATTTTTCAGAAGTTTTTAAATACACCAAACTCTGCAAAGAAATTAATTTAAAAGATAACAATTAAAATAATTTGATTGATTTGCTCGTTACAAATGTAAAAGAGCAAAACTATTCATGTTTTTATTTTATTTGGAGGCCCGGTGGCCGTGAGTGTTAAGGCGTGAGCACTTAATACTCCGTGCCAAGTGTCATGGATTTGATTCCCACTATGGGGTGCTGTCTTTTCTTTAGAAAAAAGAAAAGGCATCAGCCCTATCCTGGCTAGAAAAGGGTGGTAACTTATAGATAACCCGTCCTGAAATTCTTAGTTAATAATAATGGATGTTAAAATTTAAATAAATATTTTATTTATGTGGGTTATTTTAAGCAAATTATTCAGGAATGCAATCTACACTACCCAAATTCTTAGGAAAGTGCTCAGTTATGCAGCTGCTGCGTGACGGCCTTTTAGCACTTTCCTCCGAAGGAAAGTAGCTATTGAGGTGGGACTCATGACGGAATTTTTGAAAAATGTCTTCAAATCTTTATCGATCCTACCTAGTAGCCACCGAAAATGACCCCTGTTAAAATTTATATATATATATATATATATATATATATATATATATATATATATATATATATATATATATATATATGTGTGTGTGTCTGTTAACACGATAGCGGCCAGAGTTTTTGCTTTTTTGTCACGAAACTTGGTATATAGCATTCAATTAGCAAACGATTGAACGAGTTCGTTAACCACCAAAGTCGGTCCACCGGAAGGGGGGGTTTACCCCGAACCCAAAACACTAATATGACTATGTCAGCCGTAATATTTGTTATATTTCAACGAAACTTGGTATTCGTAGTGGTAATATAGAGAGAAAAGTGAGATATAAAAATTAACTAAATCGGTTCATTAGAAGGGGGGGGGGGTTTCGGACCCACAATACCAATTCGCCACTACCAGCCGTGATTTTTGGTATATTTCGACGAAACTCGGTATTCGCAGTGGTAATCCACAGGTAAATATGTGTTGTAAAAATAATCTAAATCGGTTCATTAGGAGGAGGGGGGGGGGGTTTACTCCGGACCCACAATACCAATTCGCCACTACCAGCCGAGATTTTTGGTATATTTCGACGAAACTCGGTATTCGTAGTGGTAATCTACAGGTAAATATGTGTTGTAAAAATAAACTAAATCGGTTCATTAGTTTACCGGTTTAGTTTCATACCGGTCGTTATGTCTGCTGTATTGTAACGAAACGCGGTATAAGTCGTGGGTAACTCATGAGAAAGAAGTGTTGTAAAAATGAGCTGAATCGGTCAATCGGAAAGCGGGGGTTTAATTTGTAATATATTTCAATAGAAAAGCCCGCCAGACGTAGGTTCACCAAGCCGCCGCAAGGAGCGCTTTCTACCACTAGAGTGACTGTATCCTGTTCCTGCGTTAGATCAAAATACGATAATATGAGGTTTTTTGTATTTAGTACGTAGTGTAATAGGTACCATGTCTAAACATAACTCTGGAAGCAAATTAATAATTGATCAGTTACTCATTACAAATTTAAAAGAGAACTATTCATGTTTTTATTTTATTTATGTAGGATATTTTAAGCAACTTGTTCTGGAAAGCAGTCTACACTACCCAAATTCTGAGGAAAGTGCTTAGTTATGCAGCTCCTGCGTGACGGACTTTTATATGAGAAGAAGGTATGAAACGATTCTTCAAGAATATTTCTAGGAGAAATGAGTCAACAGGTGTAATCATCACATTAAAATCAAGAATCAGTGTAAAGTTCATAATTGCATTGTTGATAATGCAAGATAAATCGTCATATAGGCTATTGGGAGATTGAAGTACGGTGAAGGCATTTTTCGGCTAGTGAGAAAATTCAGAGGAAACCGACTTATCACGTCGATCCAATGACGTATTTCAGAGTTCCTGATGTAAAATATCCACTTTTCAGACCTCATATATTTTATTTTTATTTTTTTTTTATTAGGAGATACAATACTCTTAGATAGATACACATTTTATCATATAAACTTAATTGCACATATGTCAATTAACAATTGGGCGTCTCCTTCACCCTCGTTATTCAGGCTTGGTAACGTAACAAGCCTGGTTACTGTAAGACCTAATAAATTGATCAAGACCATCTATTTCAACTAGTAACATATACAACATAATATTAAAAAAAAAAAGATAATGATACTTAAGATAAATAATAATCATAAAATAATAACAATAATCAAATTAACAATACCGTTAAAATAATACAAAAAAGAACAAATAAATAAATAAAATACAACCTAACATGGTCTAACTCGTATAACTCCATCCACTAGACCAGAGCTCCTCTGGAAGTATCTGTTGTGGTACAGATACAACCAAACATGGTCTAACTCGTATAACTCCATCCACTAGACCAGAGCTCCTCTGGAAGTATCTGCTGTGGTACAGATACAACCAAACATGGTCTAACTCGTATAACTCCATCCACTAGACCAGAGCTCCTCTGGAAGTATCTGCTGTGGTACAGATACAACCAAACATGGTCTAACTCGTATAACTCTATCCACTAGACCAGAGCTCCTCTGGAAGTATCTGCTGTGGTACAGATACAACCAAACATGGTCTAACTCGTATAACTCCATCTACTAGACCAGAGCTCCTCTGGAAGTATCTGCTGTGGTACAGATACAACCTAACATGGTCTAACTCGTATAACTCCATCCACTAGACCAGAGCTCCTCTGGAAGTATCTGCTGTGGTACAGATACAAAATAAATAAAACAAATCCACCATAGAGTCCCATTTAGACGCATTTCTGAGTTACTGATGTAAAATATACACTTTTCAGACATCCTACATATATTGAAGGCGTATCGCCCGATTTAAAAAACATATCTTTGAGAAAATCGACTTTAAAGTTTAATGTTCCGAAAAGTTAATTTTTTAAAGTCCCGGAAACAGCTGTAAGATTTAAAAAGTAATGAATTTATATTATTACGAGTCTTATATGAATCAGTTACTTTTCTACAATCAACATTTTTGACTACCGCGCACTGTGTCATAGAAATTAGAAGTATGTACTCTGTTATCTGTAAGCAAATGCTGGAACTGCACTGCCAGGCGTAAATTAAGTAGCAAAATTCATTTTTTATTTTTAAAAGGTGGGTAGACAGTTTAGGGTTCCAGATTCCCCACTCACGTTACTTGCGAGGCTTAAAAAAATACTTAAAACTCACCATTTTACTTCTAATTTATTTTTTTATTTTTTTTTACACCTATAAAACGTAAATTAATCCTTATTCAATAATGAGATTAATTAATTTGATGGGCTCAGTGCCAAAGGTGACTAACCCACAATTAGAACAAACTGAGAAAATTAAGGTTAAAGTTTAGAAGACTTTGGGAAAAATTGGTGTTGGTGACAGAAACTATTTTAATTGGTCTTTATTCATTAGATATACAAAATTCTTATGAATATACCATAATAATAAAAAGTTTATAGTTAGACATGATAATGAAAAACAAAAAGTATAGTCATGTTTGGCGCTTACATGAATAACAAATAACATACACTTAAACAATAGTGGTCACATATCCGGAGAATAATAATTAATGAAAAATTATTTTTCTTTAGATTTCTATGATTATGTATCAATAATTTAACAAAACAATGATTTCCAGATTAGGCTAGTTCTGTATTATGTGGAAAAGGAGGAATCTTAATTTTGTGTCCTTCCGGTGTTGTCCTTCCCAAACGTGGCTTATGAACGTTTCTTGGTGGTTCATAGACAGGATCAGCCACAGATTCATCAGAAGATTCAACTATATCACTCAAGTTGCTGCTTATCATTAACACAGCCATACCTACTGTGGTTTGGTCAAGTCTGCCTCTCAAATGATTTAGCTTTGCAGTAAGTTCCAAAACAAACTAACAGAAGTCAGTACTAATCAATGAGGTGTAAAGGCTGGTCATTTCTATCAATTATAAAACTTAAAATTCTCTATCAGGAAAAGTGAATAACTCAAATTTGTTAAAAATGTGGGTTAGTCACCTTTGGCACTGAGCCCTTCAATTGAGCAATATGATTTTTGAATGATTTGAAAATATATTTTGATTTTTTCCAAGTCTTATCAGGATTTGAATGTTCAATTTCAACGATATCAGTGTCGATATATATTTAGATAAAAAAATAAAATATTATTTTATGTTCAATTGTGAAAGATCGTGAATTATTCACACGTAATTTAATAAACAGGGGAAACAAAAATCTGGCCAGACAAAGATGTTCTAAATGTTATTAGCTTTCATTTAAACAAACATGCATTAAAATCGGTTAAGATTTAGAGGCTTTTTTGAAACACGAAATGTCGTTTGGCTCCAATGTGTGCCGAGCAACCGAGGAAAATTCCACCTAAATAATAATCTCTCAAAGTAGTTTTTATAAATTCACATCCACCTTCTCGGAGTTAAAATGTATCAAAATATTATTATTATTTTTTTTATTTTTTTTTGTTGACATTTTTCGAATTATCACACTACACTGTCTCCCCCGTCGGAAGTGGATGTAGCGAAGCGAGCGACTACCTCGGAGACCGCTGCCCGTGTGCCTTGTGGAAGGCGGGCGAGACCCCGACAGTGAATGGGGTGGGGGTAGAAAGTGGGAGATAGAGGGTTATTGATCTGGGAGAAGCAGTCTCCCGCGGGGAGCCGGTTAGCAAGGTTCTCGGCGTTGTGTGCTCTCTATAGACATGCCGAGTCAAACACCACCTCTCAGCATCAGTAAGTCTTCAACCCCTTCATTCAAACCTTCACGTCAGACCCGCAATGCTCCAATCTCAAACATGAGATTCAATACAATAAATATTTGTTACAATTTTTTTTCCTTTTGATTATTTTTATTCAAGATTTTTTTTTATCCTTTTCTTTACTACCCTGGAAATGTCACACCTCAACCCATTCCTTTAAAACCCATCTCCTTTTTTTATTCTTTATTTATTCGTTTACTGGATAGAAAACGGGAAAAACATTTGAGATGAGTATGGCGTTAAGTAAATTCACTATTAAACAAGAATCTTTTAATGGAACTATAAAATTACCATTTACTTTAAACCCATAAAAAAATAATCAAGATTTAAGTGCATACAGAAGAATTACATTACAGAAATCATCTTCTCTCGTTTCAAATTGTTGAAAATTACTTGTTACTTGAATCTCTTTTCTATAAAACTTTGAATGCTCCAACCATCTGGATAATGTGATTTATTTTCAAATATTGGGGACTTTCTTCTTCTCAAGCCCACTTCATACAAGTAAGTTCAACTTGATGTACACAATTTATTATTAAGGAGTTTTCTTACATTGAACAGACTCCTTACAAACTTGAGGTCAACCTTTCAATTTGTGTTGCAAAAAACCAATATAAACAAACAAATTATACTGGTGAGTATAATATAGTGCAGGCTTAACCCACAATGATGGTGGTAAACCTTATCTATAAATAGCTTTATCGATAATTTAAATTCCATCTCACCGCGTAAAGTTTACGATCATCTGTTTCATTAGTACTTTCTGTAGTAAACTGTTTGACTTAACGTGGAGGCATTCTAACCTGAAGTACGCCGAGAGAACCCAGCCTCCTTTTCCAACTTGATAAAAGAAACCTCCCTTCCGGTTATAAGGACACCACCTATCAAAGCCCCTTGAGAAAGTTCTTTGTGTTTATTGGCTCACAAAAGCGTCAACCTCTGATTAATATTCAGGCATAAAAATTTACCGTTTAATGTTTTGGGATAATTAAGCTACAATTTGAATAATATAACAAATAAGTACTAAAGAAATTATTCAAATCGCGTGTACTAAAGAAGAATTTATTTGACAGATCACTCTAATGTAATATACCACGCGTTTGTGTAATTTTAGTTACCCAATAAATCTAATACTTCTATTTAATGATAAAATTCAATGAAACAAACAAAAAAACATGATATAATAACAACTCTACAAAATTTAACTTTTTGTATGCCTTTCAACCGAATACTATATTTTTATACTGTTTTGATGTTAGTTAATACAAAAACATGAATAGATTTTTTTTAATTAGCTTTCATTTTGAAAATATACCCAATATTAAAAATTTGTCATTTAGTAACATGTTAAAGTACAAAACAATTTATTAAAAAAATCTATATTTATGTATTACTTTTTTTACTTTTTATATAAAATTGGGAATTTGGAAATATTAAAAAAATATTTAAACCTGTTTAATTAAGAATTTCTCTTGTTTTTCGTTTGTCTATAGTAATTTGTTTCATGGGTATCTCTTTTTTAAGTTCCAGCAGTAGTCCGCTAACATTGACGCATTCCATCGACCCTGGTATCTCTTACCCATTGTCTGGATACCTTGGTGGAATCCTTCACCATGTTCGGCACTTACAGCAGAGCAGTTAGAAGGAAAAAAATAAATAAAATGAATTTCTAGGGACATATTGCAACCCAACTGTTGATACTTTTGAGGTAGATTGTTCAACATAATTTTCATTTCTCTTATTGCCCAAAAAACCATGAACGACTGTTCCAAAGGATTTCCATACTTCTTTTCCAAAGCCCCCTTATTATCCATTAGGAATTATCATCAGTAATGTGATAAATCTATCGCACTCCCCGTATTATATTAAATATGGCACAAATGAGCTATAAGAGCAAACTATGAATTTTGTGTCTATCTATATTTATCTTCAGCGAGTGAAATACTATCAATATAGTATATTTTCATGTGCAAGGCAAATTTTATGTAGACCAGTGTAATTATAGTGCGTTCAACAAAAAATACAATAAAACAATGACCCAGTTCACGCGGCAACCGAAGAGATGACGTTGTTTTGACCCGCTTAAGGATAGGAGATTCTCGAATTACACATAATGGCACTTAATGACGAAACAAGATCAAGTACATACTGACTGCATGAGACGACTTCACCTAATAGTCTGTTCACGGGCTCGATGCTATATTACCTGCAAAATATTTGATTATCCGACATTATTTAAAAGCAACCAAACTTCCTTTGGAGACAAGAATATTCCATAAATGCCACAATATATTCCATGTGTAATGTCTGATGATACATAATATAAAAGTTTCCTAGAATGCAAATATAGAAAGATTTATGTTACATCGCTACATTTAGGTTTAAATCGCCAATATTCGGAACACAACAAATAAATAAACAAAATTTATTGTATTATAAGAACAAAAAATTAAATAACATTATTTAGCAAGGCAAGTTATGAACTTTTAAATGTCCCAGCTTAATCAATTATTTAAAAAAGAAAAATCTTGCTGATAAATATCCTCTCAATCTCGTCCTATTTTGTTAGTTTTATAATACATTCTTACCATTAATTTGAAATTTTAAATAGCTAATTTTGTTGAAAAAAAGAAGAAAAATTACGACTTCAAGGAACACATTTATATTTTAGTTTGGGATGATTAAAGTAAACCCCCGCTCCAAATGGGTCCGTTTTGATTATTTTCACAGTAAACTTGTTTACTACACACTACATGTACGTTTACTTTGCGAGATTCCCTGTAGAAAAAAAAAGATAGGCACTAGAGAATACTTAATAATTTGTATCAGACTAAACCCGCACACATTTTGACGATTCCATTATTTTCACATAATATATTAGATGTGTATGATATAAACCGAGCTCCGTCGTATTGACATGAAAAATACGGCTTATGAGGATAAATTAATAACTCAGCCCCTCACAGAAAAAAAAAAGAAAAAAAAAAGTTCTGCCCCAGAGAGCAGATCATGTTTATTATAGGTTTTTGGGGTCGCTGAATCCGAATCCGGCCCCCAGCACCACCTGCTTTAAGCCTAACCACAAAAAAACCTCATAACTTAAAAGCAGTATCATGTTTATTTTTGTGATAAATAAATGAAAATTATTCTTGATGACATTGATATTTAATGATTACAGTCTGCCTCACATTAAAGTTGAATAAAAAAAAAAATTACTTCCAAAATTATAAAAGCTGTTTTATTATTATTATGTAATATTAACTTTTTGAACAGTGTTTGCGATTTGAAAAAGACACTTGTAAAGATTAAAAGTGGATTAAACTTTAAATTTAATGTTATTTTCAAAAAGCAATCTAACGTTGAAAAATTATATGTACAAGGCGAGAAACGTAGGAGTTCTCTAGAAAAAACACTTATTTTTCTCAATACCTTTTAGAACGGAATATGTCTGCAACAGAACCAGACAAAAACTCGCTTTTAACTAAATTTTTGTTCTAGTTTCATTCCCTTCAGTATTGTCATCTACTTTTGAAACACCCTGTATACCTTTGCATACTCAAAAGTCTGTTGTTGATGCCTTTTAATGAAAATCCTCATCTCGACGACTTGAAGCGCGGTAAACGACATAATAAAGCAGTTAACCAAATTATTCGACATTTTCCTGTATGCTAACATTCAGTGCGCAAAAATACAAATTGTTTGAGACCTCAACGAACCCGATCGGTCTAGTTGGAACCAATTTACAGCCTTTTGAATACATGACTTTCAAAATTTTGCGTTTTTGCTTATGCTCAAACATAAGCAAACATATTTGATATGTTTTCAGATGCAAAACATCACTGAGTTCTTATAAGAAAATTGCCCCAAAGTCATCAGGCACTAATGCAATCCTTGAAAACCCAAAATGCAACCCTTAAAAATCTCACTGTTCGAATCGAGAAATATATTAATTAAAGTATAATTTAATTAAGGTAGTTACTTCCATTTTCGAACTATTTAGAACATTTTTTATAAATTTGCCTAGTTGTTATGGAAGTGTCCTCTTGCTGTGAAAAAGATTTGACCCTCCAAGTGGTACTCGTTTTCGAGAAATTAAGCCTCAAAGATTCACTTTTAAACATGGTCCATTTGGAGCCAAGTTACACTCCTTTGAATATATTAATTTTCTCACATTTTAGCATCTTTGCTTATGTTTCAGTATTTATTATGTTTTCTGATGTAAAAAATCTCTGAATTCTTATACCCTAGGCTATTGGTGGAAATTCTTGCACTGATGCAATCCTTAAAATCTCAAAATACAACCTTTTAAAAAAGTTACTGTTTGATTCGAGCAATGTATCAATTGATGCAAATGAAATAAATATCGTAAAATAAATAAATTATTTAAATTTTAACGTCCATTATAATTAACTCAGAATTTATATAAATAAATTAAGAGTAATTATCTTTTTAGCGTAATTATCTGTTCGCTCTCTCAGAAGGTCAGTAGTGGTCCGATTTTAATGAAACTCGTTAGTAGTTTAATTGATGGGGTAGTGTCAATGAGAGAAATAAGTGCTTAAAAGTTTTTGTTTTGTTCTTTTAAACCAATTTTTGTCTTTGTTTAACTGACTTTTTAATTTTTGTTTTGTTTTAAATTGAATTTTGCACTAAAATTAGTGTTTTAGTCAAATAAGGCGAGAAAATGTGAAAGGTATTAGTGATAAGCTTGGAGTGGCAGTGGCTATTCATGATGGCATATACATATGTTTGTTGTCAATTAACCAGCTGAATCCGCCTATCGGAGTGATTTTCGCAGGCGAAGTTCGTGCAAAAAAAAAAAAAAAAATCGTTGTGCCTAGGGTTCTTCCTTTGAAGGCTTCCAGGTACTTTTTTTTTAGGTTCTCTAACGTAGGTAAACGAATGAAACCATATTTAAGGCGATATCTGTAACAGTTTTCGAGAAAACCCAGTTTTTGTATTTAATTTTCGGTTTGGTTACTTACAATCATTGGATTCAGATGAAATATTTTCTATATGTTTGAAATTCATCCTAAGATTGGTTATGTTTGGAGTTTAAAAAAGCTTTAGAAAAAATTTATTTTATTAACAGACACGAGCATGTTTGAGATCTTCTTAAATATCACGAAAACGGTTGGAATATCATAGTAAGTAACAGTTTGAAAGCTTACTAAATGTTGTGCAAAAACGTAGAACCAGCAGTCTTCGTTAACCAGCAGAATCCGTCTACCAAAACATGGTTTTTGGAGTCAAATTCGCGCAAAACAAATTGTAAAGCTTACGTTTTACGGTAATCTTTTTCTTTAGGCTCTCTAACGTAGGAAGGTGACACCACCGGTTTCGCGAAAAGTGGATAAAAATAGTTTTTCATAATAATTTAATTTGATATATGATTTCTCATATATCAAATTCTCTTCTTAGTATTGGCCCTTGCATAAATTAATTGGGGTTCTTTAAATTGTGCCATTCTAAGCCATTTGGATTTTTCATCGATAATGAAATTGATTGTAAGTGAAGGATGTTTGGAAAAAATACATTTTTTTCAATAGCCGATGATAATTCTCCGCCATACATTGGTTGAGGTCACACAGCAATGGAAGGAAAGGTAGACATGATGGTTCCAATCTGTAAACATCACCGAATGGGACAGGGGGCAGAGTCTGCCGGGGGGCAGAGTAATTATTTCTGTAGATGAGTGACTTAAGCTCCTTAAGAATTAAACATAACTTGTTCCTAAAGTAGTTGGAAGCTGATCTTTTATCTCAAACAATAAACCTGTCAAGGAAATATAATAATGTATTCTAACTTTGTGACTAATTTCTTGGAATTGGTTTATTCATGACTTTAAATTCTAAAACTGACGAAAATGATAGGTTTTGTGGCCTCTCACTCGTTTAACCTTTAGCTGGTATCACCTTTTCAGGATTATACTAGTGGGTCAAAAGTGACCCAGATTTTAAATAATCTGTTATGTTTTTTTTCTTAAACTTTTATTTAGGTACCTAACATTTTGGTGCATAGGTAATATTTTAATTATAGAAATAGCAAGTTGAAAATATAAATATAAGTGTTAGAAAAATATGATTTTAAAAAAAGTGATTTCATTTTCTTTAGTTGTCTTCAAAATTATCCTCTTCTTATGATTTTTTTAAAATCAAGTATTCCAATACGTTTTGTAAAACTTTAATATAATTAAAATCACCTGAAACAAAAAAGTAACAAATGAATGAGAAAAAATCTGACAGGGGTGAAAAAGAAGACCCCTTAACAAATGCTTACCTCGGATAATACTTTTGTATTATTATTATTATTAGACGACATTTGTGGTCCGCTGCATGTTTTGCAATGCATTTTAATTGCGGCACGATCTGTGAAAATAGTGCGAGAACATTTTTTGACAATTTTTTGTGACTTTTGGAGTCACACAAATAGCATCTCTTCTTTTCTTGTTTGTCTGACTGGTTGATGGTTGAGAAGTCCCTGGAGTGCAGCATGCACCTTTCACCATATTCCTTATGACAGGTCTTAATTTTCTCCATCAACAATAAACCTCGGAGAGGTCATTACACTATTGTAAATACACAAATATACAAGTTTTTTTTTTTTTAACTCCGTTGAAAAAATAAGAACGCACGTAACTAGCATTATGGGTCATGAATGACCCGACGCGAGCTAATACAAGAAGACAGAAAATAAGGTCAACACTAGCTGACTGCCTACTTCGAGACCACGTATGTACATGAGAATACAAAAAGTATGGTGGGATTGCCTGTCATACATGTCGAGTACTAATGAAATAGCGGGAACCTTCGGGTCATTCTAGACTCATAATACCATTTGAAGGTTAACAAATTTGTACGAAAGCCTTGAAAGATACAAAGAGAAGGGAGTGTAGAGAGAGCAAAGACCCTAGCGAAGAAATCGAACTCATGAGGTTAAAGGGAAGTAAACATAGTCGATCAGCTGGCAAAGTAAAGAGCATAGATATAAAATAGTTTGCTTATCAACGAGTTTCGCTTAGCTGTTAGAAGCCTTAAGCGGCCCCTACACGTTCAGTAATAATGACATTATCAGTGATGTCATTACTATTCAACTCTCGTCATTCCATATCATCATTACAATGAACACCTTACACCGTCATTCCACGGATCATTTTTAATGTCATTACTTTTCTTCAGTATGCATTGTGATCTCCGTGACAGAAGCGTTTTGTCACGGATAATGGATCCTCGCAAAGTCGCCTGTGTAGCTATAATTGCGACACTAGCCAAAAAAAAACATGTGAAACGTTCGTAAAGGCCTTATATGACACATATCCTTCCAATCGGGGCGTTTTTAAGTGTTCTGGGACCGACGTTATGTGCAAAATGTTTACATTTTATTTTTATTTGGATAACCATTTTTCGCAAGTACCTTTTGAGATAATATAATAGTCATTTATATGCTCAGAAAAAGGTGTCTTTCTTCTTTTGAAAGATTTCAATGACATAAAAATCGGATTATCTCAAGGGGAGAAGATATTGAATTTCAAACCGTCACATAACTTTTTCGCTTACAAATTTTTAGCGCGGTTCCTCCCTCCCCCATAGGGAGGAACCCCGCTTATAAGGTTGATACAATGAAACAATCCGGAAGTGCCGACAAGAAAATTTCGCGTTTCAGAACCCCTAGAGACCGAAAATAATGGTGGTTCAAATTTGTATATATATATATATATATATATATATATATATATATATATGTATATATTTATTTTTATATATATATATATATATATATATATATATATATATATTTGTCTGTTCGCTCATTTCTGGCTTCCCTGATGGTCCGATTTTGATGAAATTTGGTACAAAAATCTGTCGTCCAATTTGAAAGGTCAAGTTCGTTAACCAGCAAAATCCGCCCACTGGAAGATGGCGTTTGGGGCGAAATTCGCGCAAAAAAAATCGTAACGCTTACGTTTTTGAGTTCATAAGCTTGTAAGTACTCTTTTTATAGGCTTCTTGGGCTAGGAAAACGAATGAAACCATTTGCAAGGCGATAGCTTTAACCGTTTTCGAGAAAATTGGAAAAATAGTTTTTGAATACCGTTTTAGGTTTGGGTACTTAGAATCACGGGATTCAGTTGAAACATTATCTGCATGTTCTACTCTCATTAAAACTAATATGTAGAAAGTTATGTTACGTTTGGAGTTAAGGAAGGGTTAGAATAAAATATTTTATGAACAGACATGAAAAGTTTTGGTAACTTTGTATACTTTCCTTAATATCTCGAAAAAGGTTGAGAATCTTGTTAAACAAAAGATTACCATTAGAATGCTTACTAAATGCTCTACAAAAAAGGTTCTAATGAAAGTTTTGATTAGGCGATGTCAATCGGAGAAATAAGTGCTTAAAACTTTAAAGTAATTGATTTTGCTTATTCGAACTGTTCTTTTTGTCTTTGATTTTGGTACTTAGAATCATGGGCTTCAGTTGAAACATTTTCTCCATGTTTGAATTTTATCAAAACTAATATGTTGAAAATTTGGTTACGTTTGGAGTAAAGGAAGGATTAAAATAAAATATTTCATTTTTAGACATGAAAAGTTTTGGGAACTTCGTATATTTTCATTAATATCACGAAAACGGTTTGGAATCATGGCAAGCAAAAGATTACCATTCGAAAGGTTACTAAATTTTCTACAAAAAATGTTTTGAAGACATTTGCGATGGGATGGTCATATTTGGAGAAATAAGTGCTTAAAACATAGGTAATTTCGTTCATTTGAACGAATCTTTTTGTGTGTTTCCTACAGTTTTTTTTTTCACTGCTCGTTATTTTTGTGATTGCTTATAGTAGTCAAATGTATTAGTCAATAAAACAGGATACGTATATATAGAAACAATATTTTGTTTCAACGGTATCTTGGAATTCGAAGATGCCCTATGAATATCTAGATGACTGTACTGGTGTTGATTTCATTCTTTAGAATTGTTTTTGGTATTCCCTATTTTCAGAAGTTTTTATCTATTTATTATTTTTTTTTTAAATTCATTGAACGAAATCATATGAATTCGAAGGTGAGGAGCTAGGAAGGTTAGGGTGGGGGGCGTTTTCCCTGTCCCCAGGTACTCTCGTCTCTCTGTGTACCCTCGTCATCTTCAAGTCTTTGTCTAGAGTCATAAAGATAAGCCTCCAAAGAACTGTAGGAATGTAGGATTTCTAATTTTTGCCAGTATCAGAACAGCCGCTCTTTACATACCACAGTGGTATAGACGTACCGGTCTATACTAGTTGCACTCCACACGGTGGTAGTACTTGGTGTATGCCACAGCGGATCGCTCATTATAACCTTATTTTATACGTATTAAATAGGTACCTAAAAAAAGTTTATTTGTGTATAAGTGTTGCGTTATTGGGATTAGAATAAAATATTTTATTAACAGACATGAAATACTTCGGAATCTTTGTATATTGTCCTTAATTTTTTTTTTCTTTTATGGTGTATCGAAATCTGAGTCATTAGCACCATTTTTTCCTTATGAGCTTATATAATACTTAGATTTAGCTAGCAACAATATTTTACACCGCAATTAAAGTGATTTGCTCTTCTTATAAACATAATATTTATATTATAATATAAACATAATACATTAATTTGTCTGACAAAAAAAGTCCGACCCGCAGGAACTGCTTCATCTTAGCGCGGTTCCGTTCTTATCTCAAGTGCGATTAGTGAAGGAATATAGCAGCTATCGGTAGCTATTAGCACCATTTTCCCCCCTTAATATCTTCAAAACAGTTAAGAAATCGTGGGAAGTTCGATTTAACCATTCAAAAGCTTACTAAATTCTCTAAAAAAAAAGATTCTGAAGCAAATTTCGATGGGGCAATGTCAGTCGGAGAAGTAAATGCTTAAAACTACGAAAGTGTTAGTTTTGTTATTTTAAACGGGTTTTTGTCACTGTTTACCTCACTTTTGTTTTTTAAGTTTATTTAACGGTGGAATGAGTATTTCATTAAAGCTGAGAAAATAAGAATCATATTGGTCATAGAGTTTTCCTAGAGTGAGCGTCGCGATGACGGGAGAGTCCCATCCGTTTAGAAAACTGTCAGTTTCCATATGTGGCTCTTTAAGCTTCCTTCTCTTTGAGATTTTATTTTATATTTTTAACGACAGATCAAAACCTACCGATAGCTGCTACTATTCCTTTACTAATCGCACTTCGGATAAGAACGGAACCGCGCTAAGATGATGCAGTTCCTGCGAGTCGGACTTTTATTCTCTTCCAGACTGGGAAAAATCATTATTTTTTGTTTTCAATATTATTCACCACATTAGGGTTTCTTGGGGTGCAGATTTTCAATCTGCTATTATTTTTGGTGTAAAAAAATGTATAATACTAGTTTACTTGAAAACGTAAGCATATTTTTGATTATATTTGACGAAATATAAATTATAGTTTAACGATTATATTTTTCTTCTAATCTACTCTATAAGACAAATGAATATATATTTTATTCTATGATAAATTTTAATTAGACTTAATGCGGATTCGTTACTTTGATATATATATATATATATATTACTTTTATAACTATTTTGTAACTATAATGTTACCAAGGTAGAGTCATACATTTCAATTCATCTTATTTTTTGCCCTTTGCTACTCAATCTAGTTTAAAGTTTACTTCTGTTTCAACTAGTTACAGTTCGAGATAGACTGAGTAATGACGCATTAATGATGTAGCGCTCCCTACACCATCATTACTAATGACAATATCCCTTCCACTTTCAGTAATGATGAAGCCGAGATCAGAAAATCCGGATTCACATCATTACTGTTCGTCATTCCAACTCTGTCCACCTTACTCTATCATTATTACTGTCATTTTGATAAGGTAATGTCATTATTACTGACCGTGTAGGGGCCGCTTTAGAGATAACATGTAAAACACTTATGTATACGGAATCTGAAATGTTGTAGGTAATATGGAAGCCATAATACAATCATTAATCTAGTGTTATTTGGAAAGCTTAGATTAGAACATTCAAATATTCCGCCTTCAATGAAACGGAACCAGCACATTTAAAATTGTAAGCAGAATTTTCTACAGCAGAAAAAGTTTCATTTTGTTTAGCGTTTCAATGAATTTCCATACACATACCACCATAAATCAGCACCTCTGTTGATAACACGTTTTTTCCTAATATTTTTTCTAAGCTTAACCAATATTTATATATGTATTTTAGCTTCGATGATTGTCAAACGTTGGAAAAAATCTTCAGCTCGAAGAAATACTGTTTTCTTTCCAACTTATCTCGAAACCGATCAAAGATATCACATTGGAAGTGGTTTTATTGTATGCCAATCGTCGAATAAAAAGGCATATCTGGAAGCCTATTAACGAAAATCCACCATTTATTACTTCGAGTTTTTAGTGGATTTCGTGGCGAAAAAAAAAACATAAAAAAACAATGCTCTTGAGGGCGTAAACTGGTTGTCAAACGTTTAGGTAAAATTCAGAAGAGATCTTTGACTGTTGAGGTTAATCAGTACGGAAATAGTTGGAGGTTCGGGTATGATAATTAATAAAACTAAATTTACAAATAAAAATTAGTTTTTATTGTTAAACTAGCTGTTACCCAGTGTGCCATGCTAGACCTACTTTCTGCCTATGACTCTCCCCGAATCAAGATCTAACTGTAAACCCAGTTTAGGCGAAATCGGTCAAACGGTGTGTCAATTCGTTTATATCTGTCTATATATTCGCGAAACAGCCAACAGAAGCCAGCACCACAGCAATCCATAAAACAGCCTACAGAGGCCAGCACCACAGCCTTCGAGTAGATAGCTATTATCAAAGAAAGGCCAGCGCTCCTTAGTTAGACAGTGACTGTTGTTATAAAATTGAAATAAACTGCATTACATTATTATATAATGATGTAAAGTCATCAATGAGTTCGAGTTATTCGATATATCAAGAAGACCAACAAATAAATTTGAGACATTATTCAAAATGGCCGTCGATTCAAAATGGCCGTCAGAATCTGACGTCTGAATGGTTCAGTGTAGCCAATTTTTCTTGAACAAAACTTTTGACCTTTTGACCAAATTTTAAAACTTGACTATTTTGACCTAGCCTTGGAGATTTCCCGTATCAAGACCTACCTGTGTGCCAAGTTTGGTAAAAATCGGTCAAACGGTGTAGATTTGTATAAGGAACAAACGGACAAACAGACACACTCGTGATTTTTATATATATAGATTATCGGCTTTGCTTTCAAGCCTTCATCGCATTGGAAGTGTAGCGACTACCAAACGGATCAGTTTTTCTTTCTTCTCTTAGCCCCGACGAAGGCTTGAAATTATTGCTGTTACGTTGGCAATAAAAACTGATTTTTATGTTTTTGACTGTCGTGACCGAAAATACCGTCTATTTCCCCAATGATTTTAGGCAAAGTATCTTTCGTACTTGAACGACCGTTTTTTTTCGTTACCAAAAAGTTATGAAACGTCAGGACTTCGGGACCGAGTGCCATTGGGTCGACGTTATTAGCCGGTTTCCGGCCTTATATGAAAGGAGGAAGCGTAATTGATAAAAGAAAATCTGTTCTTTTTTAATGATTATGACGATCAATGACAAGCAAACAACATTTGGGGAAGAACGAGAGCGTTTGTATGGATTATAAGGGTTATAAAAAACATTGGTCTATGACGATAGCCCTTAAAAGCGGCAGTGAGCACTGTCTTGAGTGAAATGTCTGAAAAAACATCCTTCAGCAATATGAATATTGTGAAACACTAATAATCGAATGCAGGAAACTCTTTATACAAATTATTTATTCACGTTTCAAGTGGATATTCCCATTAGAAAGTACTACAGTAGAATAGTCCAATAAATCCATTATGGACTCATCTTCAGGAATATTGTCTATTGAGTGAATGAGATGATGCAATAAAGTAGAGGGGTGAAACAGTGAACTACCTCATTATACAGCAATGATTGCGGAATGTGTTACCTTCTCTATAGGTTTTGCTAATTGGAAATTCAAAATAGCTTTTTTTTTTTTTTTTTTTTTTTTTTTTTTTTTTTTTTTATTGTTCTCCTCAATAAAAATTCAGTGCCGGAAGAAAGGAGTATTAAGGGACTATAGAGGAGTTTAACATATATTTGCATTCTATTAGCATTATTCGAATTGAAAAGGCACAGTTATAATCTTTAATATGTCAATTTAATAATTTTTTTTGTTTTTTACTTTTTATATACACATACAAATACATTAATAATCGAATATTTTTCGTATTTTAGAGAGTAACATTAAATAGTCTATTATGTTGGGAAAGGAATTATGGATATCATCCCTTTACAAGATAAGAATTATTTATTTAAATTTAAATTTTAACGTCCATTATTAATAACTACGAATTTTGGGACGGGTTATCTATAGGTTACCACCATTTTCTAGCCAGGATAGGGCTGATGACTTTTCTTTTTTCTTAAGAAAAGCCACCACCCTATAGTGGGAATCGAACCCACAACCCAGCACGAAGTGCTAAGTGCTCACGCCTTAACCCTTACGGCCACCAGGCCTCCAAAAAAGAATTATTAACGGATAAAAAAAATTACGGCTTAAAATGTATTCTTCCCAAAATCATCACACAATTATCAAATTATTGTAGAAACGTAAATGAAGAAATGGCTGAAAATTGGTCAATGTGAGGTAAAATTAACGAAGAAACAGTTTAACGATGGGCGGATTTTGCTGGCAATTGACTTTTCCTTTCATATGAAACTTTTTATAAGAGACAATATTTTTTTTTTTTTTTTTTTTTTTTTTTTTTTTTTTTTTTTTTTTTTTTTTAATACAAAATGTTGAGAACTAACCATTAACCTCCACCATTGACAGCAATAGTTCAGTTATCAATCACATATCACCCGGCTCAGATAAGGTGATTATTCTGTACTTCACGGGTCTGTTGTGACAATCTCGACCTGCGCAGTTGCCTCTAGTCTACAGGTACTCATACAGGTATTATTCAGTGTACTTCAAGAGAGTCTCAGATTGCTTGTCGCTATCTGTAATTATATGATTCAGAGATTACATAATCTATTTATCGTTTTTTATGAATCACAGCTCATGATAAAACCAAGTAACCCAATCGTTCTTTTTTCCTCTTTATCCGTATAAAAGTGCGTAAAAAGAAACACAATTTACTTTTTATTTCATTCATGAACTCTGAGTCGCGTTTTATGAGCAGCTTCGTATAATGCAAGAAATGCCTCTTCTACTGCTTCAAGGATCTACCTACGAATTTCTGGATAAACTAGAATATCTAAAATCTTCTGGAAGGAATAGTTAATCTGACTCCTGGACTCCCTTGATGTCTTCTCTCATAAAACATTACACAATAAAAAAAAAAAAAAAAAAAAAAAAAAAAATCTGGACTATTAGCGCCGACATTCATGGTGCAGCGAGGAATTTTCTCAACGAGCCGTTAAATGAGAAAATTCCTGCGCCGGTGGGACTCGAACCCACCATCTTCCGCATGAGAATCTAAAGGGGCCCTCACACTGGCAAAACATTTTCTCAAAATTTTGAGCACAAACATTGAGCTTATTTTTGTACAAAATATTGAATGGTCGTGGACCCCTCACACTGCACAAATTTGTATAATTGTATAACAGCCGTTATTTTTTAAGGCAGTTCAAGCACTTGGGTCATTGTTGCCTATGTATATACTTGCAATTGAAAATTCATTGACATAAAAATGCAGAAGAATGTATTATTTGAAACAAAATATTTAATCAAATCAATGTATTTTTATAAACAGGAAAAATTAATGATGAAAAAAGTATATAAAATACTTCAAAATGTATTGTAAACGAAATATTTTGTCAGCTCCCTCACACTACGCTCTCATGCTACAAAATATTCACAGGCCCGCAAAAATTTTCCGACCTTTCAGAAAACGTTTGAACGCCCCACAAAATATTGAATACCCCTTTTTTTGCACAATATTTCTCCTCACACTCGCAATATTTTTGCACAAAACCGACGTCTTCAAAATGTATACAGTATAACATTACAATAGGTACAATATTGTTCGCCAAATAAAACTGAGAACAACTGCAAAAATGTGCGATTCCTGGAATCCGAAGTGTAAGGGCTAAAGGTTTATTCCAGGGCAGAACGTAGCCTCTTCGAAAGAGGTAGGGGCAACAGATGCGATTATTCGCTGATGACGGTACAAACGTATTCGCGAAAACTCTACACTATAAGTGTATCTTACTCTGGATTACATCCAGAATATGGGCAACGGGATTTGAACGACAGGTGTGCAATCCTTATTTGCCAGTAATCTTATTTATCTTAGGAACAGCTTAGTATTTATTCCTGTAGTGTAATTCCTACTTAAGAAGCTTATTTTCTGCTTATCTATTAATAATCCCGCTCATTAAGAAAGGTTTAATAGCATCTTTAATCCTCTAGCTTAGCGGTTATTATTTGTTAGGGAAGTCATTTTAACATTAGCTGATAAATCAATATAAGAGAAATATGACGTATCCTTGAAGAATGATACCTAGATACATACTGGAGGAAAACTTTATTTAAATTAAAAGGGCTGCCCAATTAAATTGGGTTGCTAGGTTCACAGTGTGCTCATCCATTAGGAAATGAGGCTAATTAGAGCGCTGAAGATTTAAAGAGTTCGAAAGAAGGAATAGAGAATATACAGGATGAAGGCAAAAGAAGTAGGCGTGGGCGATAGTGTATAGTTACTATCGATCAATAGTAGCTATCGATAGTCATGAACTATCGATAGATATTTTACTTTTTTTCTAGAATTAAAGTTCTCAGGTTCTGGAGGGCATCTGGTGAATTAAATGCCGAAAAAAACCATCTGGTGAATACAACCAACTACATAATGTAGCCAATAAATACCTTTGTGTTCCAGGCTCGTTTGTAGCCTCAGAACGTGTATTTATTTTATCGCCGCTGGAAAAATCATTTCTGAGCAGGGGAACAGACTGAACTAAAAAAAGCGGAAATGTTGGTTTTCTTTTGTGGTAATATGTGGTTCAAGGAGCACAACTAAAACGGTTTGAAATAATTGCACTTTTTTGTGTCACTTGATATTTTTTCTTTGGAAATGCATTTTATAAATTTAAATAATTTCGTTTTTAATTTTAAACCTTTGTTTAATATTTTTTTTTTTTTTTTTCTTTTTTTTTTTTTTTTTTTTTTTTTTTTTTAACGGCGCATCTACATCTTGGCCAATAGCGCCGGGCTATCTACAGGTTGCCACCCTTTTCTAATGCCAACAGCACGTGGTCGGTCACCCATTCAGGTACTGACCACGCCCGACGTTGCTTAACTTCGGTGATCTACGGGAACCGGTGCACTCAACGTGGCTATGGCCGTTGGCACCTTTAATCTTATAAATATACGTAATCCTATAAGTAATAGATAATTCAATTCAATAACATTAAATTCTTCATTTGACAGGTATGTAAGGAATAAGGAAAGCCACTATCGAATAACTATCGATAGTATCGATATATTTTAACCGATAGTATCGGCCTATCGATAGTGCTGAACTATCGACTATCGCCCACCCCTAAAAAGAAGGTAATAGTGATGGATTAAAAGAAATTAATATAATTGAAAACATAGTCTTAAGTATATAATGAATGATAAGCACTCAGTGACTGTTGATGTGACTTGCGATTATGCCTAGTGTGTCCACATGGACTCAGCTAATGCTGCCAGGTGATCTGTTGAAACTCCGAGTCCTTCAAGCAAGACGACTGTGCTGTTCGAAATGGTCCCTCTTGATGCGAACAGCATTCACCTTTTCCTGGTAGTGTGCCATTCATTTGGAATAAATGTTTTTATTTTCGGTATCTACTTTTTCGGACTCAGTGTTGTCACAGGTTTCGAAGCGTACCGTGGCATGGTATGCCGTTTCCTCGTTTTTAGGGAATGCTTTGATGATGGCGTATCATGGTGTCCTTCTTCATCAATTACGTAGACCTCATCAAACCAATGAAATTCGTTTCCTTTGAGGTGTCCCCGAAGTGTCGGGTGACGAGGAGAATGCTGTTAGGATAAATAGTTTAAACATATGTTTTGCTCTTTTATATTCCTCACTGGGTTCGATTTTCAATTGGTTTGATGCTTTTTTAGCGCTTTCCTCCGAAGGAAAGTAGCTATTGAGGTTGCACTCATGTCGGAATTTTTGAAAAATTTCTTCGAATCTTCATCGATCCTACCTAGTACGTTACACACCGAAAATGACCGAAAAATGAGTGGAACCTCCATAGCTACAATCCTCTGGAAAAAGCTAAAAGTATGTCATTAAGAGGTTAAATTAACTAAATGGAATTCATAATAAGGAACATTACTCAGGCTTGGTTTAATGCTTCATTGAAAAGCGATGATTGGTCGCGCTTCAATGAATCCCTCGACTTGAAAGAAAGCAACGGCTCGGCGAGAAAGGAATATTCAGCTATAGAGTTTATTGGTCTTCAAAGGAAATATAGGTGGGGGGAAGTGCTTTTATTCTGGGATAATTGAAAAGTGTAGTAGCCAAGGGGAGGATGTAGCAGGGATCCTAAAAAGCCCAATGGTTGAAAAGGAAGATACTAAAAGCTATTTATGATTCCACTTATAATTACTTATCTGCTTTTCGTACCTTTATAATATATATCAACCCAAAATACTAAAAGATTAGCAAGGTATCCACTTATACTCCCATATGAATGTATAAAATTATCAAAACAGGGACCACTAAAGACTTCGGTTGTCTGAACAAACAATGTAAAGTAACAAAAAAAATGTTTTATTTTATTTCATAAAAGAGGCAAGGAATTCAAAATTTATTGAGATGGATTTTTGTAGAAATTTCATTTAATAAACTATTTTTTAAATATATTTTTTTTTACTGCCACTTTCGAGGATAAAGCCCAAATATCTGCAAATTCTGAAACTAATTTGTTCTTCCTGAGAAGATTACGCTCAAATGCGCCAATACAAATATATCTTGGACTCTTGTGGAACTGGGATTACATATTTTATTCGAACAAAAATGGTGTAATTTTGATTAAATTTTGCTAACAATTATGTTGTCTAAAAGGTATGGTTAAATTCATTTACCAGCAGAATCCGCCAACCTAAACCCCAAAATGGCTAAATGAATCGATTTAGTTTAGTTTTACAACAAAAGTTTCTCTTTAGATGACCACAACGATTTAAGAGTTTAGTTGAAATATAATAAGAATTACGGCCGGTATTGATAAGTTGGCAATTCGGGTCCGGTGGAAACCCCCCTCCTAATGAACCGATTTAGTCTATTTTTACAAAGAATTTTTTTTCATTATATGACCAAAACGAAAACCGGGTTTCATTCCAATATAACAAAAAATACGGCCGGTATTAAAAAATTAGTAATATTGGTCCGCAGTAAACACTCCCTCCTGTTAGACCGATTTTGCTCGTTCAATAAATAAGCTTTGGGAATGCTATATTTAAATTATCGGAGCGGAAAAACAAAACCTCTGGCTGGTATCGTGTTAATGGAACACACACACACATTTACACACGTTTTAAAATATTTCGACTTATTCCATTTCGAACACTCATATATTTGTATTAAGCAAAAAGAAGTAATTTTTTATAGATAAAGTTTTAATACTATAGTGTGAGAGATATAACATGTCACTGAGGGAAAGCGTCCACGTTGCCAATTCTACAACCCTCTCAGGCCCCCCCGCTCTGCGTGAGGCGCAGGACAAGGAGAGGGAGGATTGGCAACATAGCAAGGCCGTCATTGACTAGAGGCACCCCACCTTCTCAAACTCGTCCACAGCCAAGTGACAAGTTATACCTCTCACACTATAGTATTTTTATTGCTCAAGTTTTTTTTGTATTAGTTTTATTCATAAATCAATTATGATTTACAGATGGTGTCGGAGTTGGCTGAGTCGCCATGCCGTAGTGGCTGGCGAGAGCCGGCAATATGGTGGACCTCGGTGGCTACGTCATTATTATATGCGAGACCAAGGAGAAGAAAATCAAACTCTATGGTAAGGATCTTTTAAATGCATAATATGTTATCACACAAAAAAACACACACACACACACACATATATATATATATATATATATTTGTCTTCACTCATGCTACTAACAATAAGTAAAAATAAATAAACGCAGCATTCGTGGAGAGCTGATAGATATTAAGTTCCCGGTGATGTTGAATTGTAGAAAGAAAAAAAAAATTATATTTCACCAATTTTTCTCCAAGTTGATGAAGGTGAAAAAGGATGACAGGGCTTTGAGTATTATAAATTGCCGGGAACCCATTTTCATGGCCCCTAACTCTGCAACCCCCCTTTAACCTCCTTCTTTCTATATACATAATATCGACATTTCTTCCACTCATTTACCATCCTTCGGGAGAAAAATATTTTAATATATATGATAGATAGATATACAAAATATGAGTACACATATAAGTATACAATATATAGGGACTTAAAATACAGTGATTAGTTAAAGGATAGCTCCTAGTAGATAAAACGAAATAATTCTGCCGAAGCCAAGGTGGAGACGGTTTGTTCATGGTAGGTAATACAACTATATTTTGAATTTTAAGCCTTCATCAGGGTTACGAGAATAGCATGAATTGATCCTTAGTGGCGTCATCTACTGGTTGCGTATACGAACTTGCGCTACAACCTACAAGCGGCTACGCGCTACAGGTACACCTACATTGAATGCTATGGTGCATCCTCTACTGGGCTCCAGCCCTCACCCCTCCCCCCTCCCGAAATTGTGATTTATTCGGTAAAAATGTGCTATAGAAACCTCAAAAATCTACTATATATTTGTCAAATACCACTCACTCAATCACTGACCTATCATCGCCGAGCCCAAACCACTTGACAGGAAAATTTGAAATTTTGCATGGACACTCCCTATAGAATGTAAACACTCTCTAAGAAAGTTTTAGTTGGTTGGAGCAGGCAGGCCTAGGCATGCTTTGCTAGGACGATAACATGACAGCTGTTACCGTACTGTATCTGTATCATAGTATTATTTTTATTTGCGGTTATGATGGCAGGCGTTGAATTATTAGAAATAAACTATGATTTTGTCCCTCACAGAGTTTATGCTATACCTGGTGATGGCCCATCCAAGGTAATAATATCCCGAACCCTTGCATAGCTTCCTCACCCATCAGCATCCCCAGTCAAAGCACTTCTTGGTAATGGTCGCAAAAATAATGGATGTTTCCAAATGACATCTTGGAAACATACATTTTTAAATTTTAAAGTACATATCGCACTATTTTATTTATTTATTAAGGTTTAACGGCGTTTCAACATTTGGGCTAGTAACGCCGGGCTATCTATAGGTTGCCGCCATTTTATAATGCCAACAGCACGTGGTTGGTCACCCAATCCAGGTACTGACCACGCCCGACGTTGCTTAACTTCGGTGATCACCGGGAACCGGTGCACTCAACGTGGCTACGGCCGTTGGCATATCGCACTAGTATTTCTAAAGTGACACAACTCAAAATAAAACTCAACTGAAAATATGTCACTCTTACCTATGGAGGGGGCTTAGCATTAAGACAGGAAGGGCGAAACAAGTGCCCTCTGGTGCACAAGCTCTGAAGCTGTAGTACATGCAGAACTGCATGTACTACATGTAAGAAGTACATGCAGTTATGACGGTTGATAAAGATATATTTACCATGTCTTTCGCAGCCATAACTATGACGGAGTGAATAAAACCGATTTTTGAGTTGTGTTACTTTAGAAATACTAGTACTATATGTACATTTATTATTGACAAAGAAGTTTAACCTATACTGATTAAGGTCGATTCACACTATACGTACCGTCACCGGCAGGCCACCGTCCAGCCGCCGACCGGCAAGATGGAAGCCAATTCATACCATACGGATCTCCACCGACAGGCCACCGTCCATCAAAGCCGAGAAATCATCTCTCAGTCTATTGTCTATGCGGGTTGACTTAGTTTCTAACAATCTCTAAATTAAATAATACAAAATTAGCAATAATTGCTTTATTTCAGGCTATGAGAGATTTATTGTAAGTTGGAGAAAATAAATTGTTTAATTAATAAATAATTTGAATATGTATTATTTTTATATTTTTCTATTGCCTCTATTCTTCAGAATCATTGGCAATTTTCAATAAAAATCCAAATAAAAAAAGTGTATATATGAACTATTAATTTCTATAACGTTACGTTAAAATGTATTCTGGGCTGAGCAAAATAGCAATAATTATGAAAAATGGGGCAAAAAATATAAATTTTGTATATCATTTTATTCGGCAACTTAAAGTGCATTTAGGTCTTTCATATTCTAGGAGAATAATTATCATAATCTAATAAAACAATCCACTAAATTTTGTTTCAATTAGTTTGCTAGATTTTGCATAAATAATTTCACAATTGAGGTTGTAACGAAATAATTAATATTTTTCCAATTGTGCCAAAATCCATGTCACAATACATATTTTAAATATTTAAAAAAAAATTAGCCCGACCAAATTGACCGATTTTCAATCTGTAAAATGTTTTTGAAACATTTAACGCCTTGGTTTTTTTTTTAAATATAATAATTTAAAAAAATGTTCCGGTAAATTTTCAAATCACGTATATCTCTATAATGGTAGTATAATGACTTCCAATGATATTCCTGCAAAAATTAGCTTGTCCCTTTCAACGTCGAACTATAACTACGTTTTTACGGATTGGCCCACATCCATTACATATTAATTGAAAAATAACTTTAAGTATGACTGAATTCACAAGAGAAACGTACATGATAATCAAAGGACAACTCAAATTAAATAAATTATGCAAAAATAAATTGAAATATTAAACAATTATTAACTTATAATTATTAAATTGTAACAGCGATAATTGTACGTCTTGTAGTCCAACCGAACCCATACGTAAATAATAAAAAGAATTATAAAAATGCATGCATGAATAATGAATATTAGTATTAAAAGTAATAGTTATAATTTTGAATATAGTATGTTGTCTGTGCGGGTTGACTTAGTTTCTAACAATGTCTAAATTAAATAATACAAAATTAGCAATGATAGCTTTAAAATTGGATGAAGAAGAGGAAACTTCTAATGTAAATAAGAGGCCGTGAATGAAGAATTATTATCAAAAAGAAAGTTGGTAGGAAAACATTCAAAGAGCTGCAAGGTGATAAAATAATATTTCAGAATGTCTGAAGAACAGTATTTTATAATTTTATCAAAAATATTAAAAAACAACCTTTCGAGAAGCATTTAGTCCTGAAGAAAAGGGTGTCTAAGGGAAGGATAAATAAATAAATAAAACATTAACATTTTCATATTTATTTTTATTTATAATGTAAAAATATAATTTTAGACAGAAAAAAAGATAAAAGGTATAAAAAAAGATACAAGGTACAATTTATAATAAAAAAATACAATTTATAGAATATATGTTCATATATCTTATTTAGACTTGAGGTTTGAAATTCTCATAATAATAACTCTTTTTAGAACCTAGACAGCGAAACTTATAACAGCTTTTTTAATTCTGCTAATGGAGTATTCCCCTGGCAACATCAATACATTTGTTTTCTAATTAATGATTTATTAATAAACTATGTCTCATGCCTGCTGTGATGAAATCCTTTCCAACGTGATGCCATTTTTTATCTTTCTGTAAATTTTCACCGTATTTATAATCAGCCATATTAAACAGTTCTTCATGTTCGATGAGTTTTTCGTCATCCATATTCATAAATAAATAAAAATATTCACTTAAAATAATACGCAGTAAGAAAAGAACCTTCTCTAAGAAAGGTAAGAACCGAACTGGATGTGCCGGTAGAGTGATCACACACACCGTGCAACACCGACATGCACAGACCTGTACTGACATGTCAGAACATTCTTTCCGAGAATCCTACTTGTTGCCTGCCGGTGGGCTGCCGGTGCCCTGTCGTTGACGGTCCGTTCCTGTGTGAACTACCTCATTGGAAATACATTGAAGAATATTTTGTCGGTCGGCTGCTGGACGGTGGCCTGTAGGTGACGGTATGTACAGTGTGAATTCCACCTATGCAGGACGTCTCGGGGAGAATATTCTGACGTGCCGGTCTCGGTCGGCGCCTTGAAATTCTTTCTTAACTTTCTTATAAAAGTTTTTTTTTTTCTTACTGTATATCATTTTATGTGTATTCTTACATTTATTTATCAATAATATAATTTGATCATGAGTTTTTGAAAAATAATACAATAGACAATGTATTTTTGTACCAAATTTCATCAATACTGGAGCATTTTTGAGCGTATGAGAGGCAAACTTTTCTGAAATCATTTTTTTTTTCTTTTTTTTTCCAACAATAAAATAAATAAAAAAAATTACAAACATTTCTGACCTTTTGAAATGTTAATATATATATTCTTCAACAATTCAAGACGAACTTTTCTGAAATAATTTTTTTAAAAACATTTCTGAAATCTTGAAATATTAATTTTTTTTTTTTTATTTTTTTTTTTACAACAAAATTTTAATGCTAAAAAAAATAAATAATTCAACTTTTCAAAATTTCAGAAATGTTTTTAAATTTTTTTTTATGTATATATATTTCTGTTCACTCTCTCAAACGCTCGAAAATGGTCCGATTTTTATGAACTTTGGTACAAAAATACATTGTCTCTTTTATAATTTTATCAAAACCTGATTATAAAATTAAATTATTCATGAATAAATGAAAATATACACGTATAGTAACATGCATTAAAAAAGAATGCCGGTGAACTGCCGGTAGCAAGATTGGTCAGCCGGTGGCCTGCTGGGGGCCTGCCGTTGACGGTACGCTCTAGTGTGAACTACCTCATTGGAAATACATTGAAGAATATTTTGCCGGTCGGCCGCTGGACGGTGGCCTGCCGGTGACGGTACGTATAGTGTGAATCGACCTTTAAACTGCTGATACTGCTAACGTATAGATGACGGGTTATCTCCACGTTATCTGTTTCTTGACAATGGTCCGGAGCGCCCCAATGTTGAGAAACATTATACTTTGATTACTCATGAATTGATGAATAACTTATAGTACGACGGGAACCGTGGTATAATAAACTACACAAAATTATATAGTAGCGTTAATTTTGATGATACATTATTTAACGCAATAAAATAACTACTTATCTGCCGGGGTCTCCCGTGGTCTAATGGCTAGCGCCTTGGATTCATAAGCGGGAGATGGTGGGTTCGATTCCCAACCTCCGGCAGGATTTTCATCATCCCACGGCTCGCTGGTAAAATTCCTCGCTGCACCCTGGATGTCGGCGCTAATGACCTAGATGTAGATGCGCCGTAAAAAAAAAAAAAAAAAAAAAAAAAAAAAAAAAAAAAAAAAAAAAAAAAAAAAAAAAAAAAAAAAAAAAAAAAAAAAAAAAAAAAACAACACTTATCTGCCGTGATGAAGCACCGGTAACCGGTATTCAGCTAGTAAATTATATAAGATCAGTTAGTTCAGAAAAAAATATTTTTTTGGGTATAATATAATTGTAGTGGATAAATATTCCAAGTTCTAGGTTGTTAGTATTCCATACCCCAAATCGCCTGGTGCTCCGAGCCCTCCCCCCCGTAATTATTTCCTATATACGCCCCTGCTACGTAGCTCGGATATGTTCACTTGAAGTAAAAACTGGTTCATGTCATCATAGTTGAGTTGAAGAATATTATATAATAAGTATAAGCAGCCTTAATTTTTAGATAAAGGAAATTATTTAGTATTAGTAATGGATAAAAATCGAAATGTGAAATGAATGACTCAAGGGGAAACCATCCTGCTTGTGACTAGTGACTAATGATACCTTCTTGGGGTAAGGAGGGACCTAGATGAGCGATCAGCTGTTTCTAACACATTCATCACACCCCTGAAGGGATGATGTAGTCGCGGATGGGAAGCTACGCATCTGGATCCTTGACAATATTATTCCGAGAATGACAAAATAAAATTCGAATTTTCTAAGATAAAAGAAAATGTAATTAAAATTATAACATTCGCAAACTGGGACATTCAATACGGCTAAGTAGATCTATAGATTACAATGAGTCTTACAAGAATATAAACATTATATTGTAGCAAACTGAACGAAATTAGAAACAAAAAGGGTGCTGCCAACGGCTATACCCAAGTTGAATGCACCGGTTCCCGTTTATCACCGCAGTAAAGCGACGTCGGGCGTGGCCAGTACCTGAATGGGTGACCGACCACTTGCTGCTGGCATTATAAAAGGGTGGCAACCCGTAGATAGCCCGGCGTTAATTGCCCAAATGTTGATACGCCGTTAAACATAAAAAAAATAAAGGTGCTTTGCTAAGTCATACATCATTATGGTTGTGACTTGGATCTCGAAGACCGGGTACGGATAAAAATTATATATATCTCTTAGTATCGTCATATGAGATCGGAATCCCAAAAATTCCGCCGGCCTACCAAGCGATTACTGGGCAGCAGGAAAAAAGAAAATGAAAAGTACTGGATGAAATGAAATAAACCAACAATATCAAAACATCAACAACAGTTTTCTTTGATTGAGGACTTACCGTCAAAATTTGTGATTATTATTATTTTTCATAGCACATTTATTGCACTAAACACGATTTCTCAACAGTTTTTGAAAAATTAAAAAAAATATACACTCATGCATGTCAATATAAAACTTATTGTAATACTTTGCCTTCCTCAAACGTAACCCATATATATATATATATATATATATATATATATATATATATATATATATATATATACATATATATTTAAATAATACTTGATAGTTTACATAAATGTAAAAATATTCAGAACTGTGCTGTTTCGGGCACTAAAGTGGGCTTCCGCTTGTAAATTCTTATTAGGCTTCAATACGCTGGAAGCCTATTGAAGCCTAAGCGCTACGATTTTTTCACAACAAATTCACCCGCAAAAAAATTTCCAATTTCGAGCGGTTTCTATTCGCTATTAAACTTGATCTTTCGATTCATGAGAAAACTATATTTGTTTCTTATTTCATCAAAATAGGACCATTTTTGTAGACGGTAGAGTTCGAATAGACAATTACACACATACACACACACTCACATATAAAGATACGTATGTAATAAAAAAGTTGACAACAAGGACTAAGGACGTCTGCACGTAAATGTGTATATAAATAAAAATCAGTCCCACTAGGGAGTTAGTGTGGTCAGTTCTATACTCCGGCCGTCGGATTTTCTCCTTGTAGGTACCGATTAACGGCTGAGAGAACCTAGAGAAGGTATTATACCCTGACTCAGACCCACGAAATACGACAGTACATGATAGAATCTTCAGCGCGCCCGCGAGTTTCGAACTAAGGTCCGTAAAAATATGAGTCGATTGCTCTATCACCGAGTGTTTCTCGCCCGCCATATACAGGAATTCAGTTTTATATATATATATATATATATATACATACAGACTAAGCCCTGAGGAAGCTGGCAGTATGACTTGCGAAACGTTGGCAAAGGAGTTTGTGACACGGTCAATACCAGAAGACTATAATATTTGTAATAATAAACAATTTTTTATTTATACGAACAAAAAAATCCTTATACAGTAAACAATTGTTCATCGGTAAAAAACGATTTGCATTTAAAAGAAGGAATTTCTGTAGCACCATTATTTCTTGTTATGAAAAAAGGTTTGCCAGGTGTGGGGTTCGAACCCACGCTCCCATCGGGAACCAGAGCTTAAATCTGGCGCCTTAGACCGCTCGGCCAACCTGACTCGTTGTTGCGGACCAGAATATTATCATATTTTGCCTTCAGATCTAGTCTAAGCGATTACCTAACTAATAATAATATTTCAGAAATAATTTTATAAAGTAGTCTTGCTAAACTCAATTAATTTGTTTTTCTTTTTCTCAACTTGCAAAATGAAAAATGCTTTGAACTGAATATAATTTATATTGTATTTATACATAATATTTTATTTTGAAATAAATTAGTCCTGTATTCAATTAAGCCAATTTACAATGTATTCCTGGTTTCTTAGAAGACTTACCTCAGTGTGCTTATCTTCCACGGAACGAAGCACATAATTTTATTGTTATTTATTTTAGTTTTTTCATCATTTGATGATAAAACGAAATCTTTTTCCCTAGAATCTTCTTACTATCCGGTAAAAACTCTTCTTATTTTTCCATGTAAAAATTGTCAACAAGTATGTTAACAGTATTCATGAATGTACTGTGTTCTGTTCCATTGACCCAACAAAAAGAGAGTACCTTTTTTTTGGGCTAATTAACGAAACCCCAATTTCACTAAATTGCTTTGGTTATCTTTTCTTTTTTAAATATTGTCGTAAAAATTTGCATGTTTTAGGTATTTCATAAGCTCATCAATGTACTGGCTACCATAGTTTAGTAAGTCGGTCAAAAAGAAGGGTAATTTCAATTTTGTCCTGAGTCTACACTCTGTCAGTATGTGCTTTATTGATAGGAGAGTATTGCAGTATGTGCATGTCGGTCTGTCCTGTCTTGTCATAATGTGGGAATGTGTCAGTCGTGTATGGCCAATCCTTAGACGGCATAAAACCACTTCTTCTCGTCTATTTGATCTTTTACTCGATGACCATTCGTGTACAGTGTGCTTGATTTCTCGAAGCTTGTTGTCAGTCGTGTTGTACCAGGATTCTTCCCATCTATCTGTTATGTATCTCTTAGATAAGGCTTGAAGATACTGGTATGTCATGTAATGTACGTCTGGCGCTGGTCGTCGAGTGGCTAGTTTAGCCTGTTCGTCAACTGCAGTACTTTGTCTGATGTCTTCGTGTCCGAGCATCCGGTACATTGTGAAGTAGGGATGGGCGATAGTCGATAGTTCAGCACTATCGATAGGCCGATACTATCGGTTAAACTATATCGATACTATCGATAGTTATTCGATAGTAGCTTTCCCTATTCCTTACATACCTGTGCTATAAAAAATTAAATGTTATTGAATTGAATTTTCTATTACTTGCAGGATTAGGTATATTTATAAGATTACACAAAGGTTTAAAACGAAAAACGAATTTATTTAAATTTATAAAAAGCATTTCCAAAGAATATAATATCAAATGGCACAAAAAAGTGCTATTATTTCAAACTATTTTAATTGTGCTCCTTGAGCCGCATATTACTAGAAAGGAAAAATAACTTTTCCGCTTTTCTTTGGGTCAGTCCGCTGCTCAGAAATGATTTTTCCAGCGGCTGAAAATACACGTTCTGAGGCTACAGACGAGCCTGGAACACAAAGGTATTTCCTGGATACATTATGTCGTTGGTTGTATTCACCAGACGTTTCCTTTTCAGTATTTAATTCACCAGACGTATCAGTATTTAATACCAAAGCCCTCCAGATGATGAGAACTTCAATTCTAAAAAAAAGTAAAACATCTATCGATAGTAACTATCTACTATCGCCCATCACTATTGTGAAGTGTTTATTGGCCTGATATATTATTTCAAAAATGTCACATACTATGGGGTATGCACTGCAGCAGTCATGTAGGGATTGTAAAGAACTGAGTGTGTCCGTGCTTATGAATACGTTCTGTGTCTGGTAGGCTGTTCAGTCCCAGTTTTATGGCTTCTAGTTCACCTGAATAAGTGCTTGTGTCGTCTGGAACTTTCCGGGAAAAGCAGTGTTCACCAATAATTGCAGCTACGCCAGTCCCATGTGGAGTTTTCGACGCGTCATTATGAACAAAAAGAGAGTTACTATTTTCTATGCAAAAGGATTGAAAATATGTAAAAGTGCCCAGAAGTTGGGTCATCCTTTTTGAATTTCGACAATGATAGATTCATTTTCAAATTTTCCAATTTCCACGGGATATATGAACGAGTAGGGCTCATGAGAACTGGCGTTGTTGTTACTATTGTACTGGTCGTGTAGTCCATGGATCGTAAGTGTAATTGTCTTTGTCTTTTTGGGTGATGCTGATATTTGTTTTAGTTCTGTTTCGTTAGTGGTGTTTGGTGTGCAAGGGGAGTTTAAAAATGTTGCTTTTAATGAAAATTTTATACAATTTAACATTCGTCTATACTCCAATGGATGTTCTCCCGATTCAGCATACAAACTGATTGCTGGGCTTGATCTGAAAGCTCCCGTGGCGAGACGGAGCCCAGTGTTATGCACGGGATCTAGCCTCTTCAAGGTACTGGGTCCGGCAGATGAGTACACTATACTTCCGTAATCCAATATGGACCTGGTGTACGCTCAGTGGAAGGTTAGCTTTAAGCTTTCGTCAGCCCCCCACTGGGTATTACTAAGGATACTTAAGAAATTTAAAGACTTTTTACATTTTTCAAGGACTTGTTTTAAGTATATTCCATACGTACAGTTTTGACACACTAGTCCGGCGCCATAGTGTATCGTACGCTCTTTCAATGTCGAATGAAACAGCTATGATACATTCCTTGTTAATAAATGCATTTAAAATTTCATTTTCTAATTGAACAATATGGTCCATTGTCGAGTGGTTCGATCTGAAGCCACATTGATATTCTGAAAGGAGCTTTTTTTTTTCAAGGAACCATAAGAGCCGTTTGTTAATCATTCGTTCGTATATCTAGCCGATACAGCTGGTAAGAGCTATTGGTCTGTAAATAGTAGGGAGAGTTCTATCTTTGCCCTTTTTCAATATGGGGGATGACTATTGACTGATTCCAGCTACTAGGATATTCTCCAGTCTCATATGCATTATTAAAGACAAAAAATAGATAATATATTTATGACCCATTATTGAACGTAATTTTTCTCACGCAATCATTAAACTTATAGTAATTGAATGTAAACTTTGTAATAAAAGTCTCACATAAGAAATTTCACTATATTTTAAGTTTTTTTTAAAAATTTATTTATTTTTTTAAATTTATTTATTTATTTATTTTTATTATTTTTTTTTACATATAATAAACTAAACTGGCAGTCTTTCTAATACTACTAAATATTTCTTTAGGAGCATCTTGCAGATCAAATTGACTCAGTATTTGCCCAAGGATTGATTCCGTTTTCTTGGATTTATCCACATTTTTTTTAAATTTTGAAGAAAAAATAAATTTTATTAGGTATTTGATGGATCTGAAAATAAAAAAAAATAAAAATCTTTGGAATCAGCAAATTTCGGCAAACTAAGTTGCCCTCGGTACATTATACTTGAGGTAAACTTTAAGCTCTAAAAAACTTGCTTGTGAATGTTTTCTGGTGAAGTTTTTTTGCTATGGTCTATCAAAATTTTGTACTTAGGAAAAATGTCAAAGATCAATGAAGAATAATTCAGGATAAATAATAAGGGAGTAATTACCCATAATCAATTATATCAGATAAAAAAGGAATAGTTTTGACGTAATTTACTTCGGATCGCTTTATACGAACACTGTTCTATCTTCGACGGCAGAGGTTCAAACCGATTGTTAGTATGAAACAGGTTTTGAAGACTTTGCCTTGTTTATAATACTGCTAATGTGTTTGTTGATCAAAATAAAACTAATATTTATTGGTTTTATACGATTTTAATTCCTCGAGTAGTTTCTAAACTTAGCTAGAGGAATTAAATATAAGAAAACAAAAATTCAGGTTTTTGTCCATTGGACGTTACACCGTGCAACGGCTCGAATAACGAGATTATAGTGTAAAATAGCCTAAATTATGAGTTTTTTTGTGGTTATACCTAAACCAAGAGGTGTTGGGGTTTTTCTGACCCCGGAGTCGGATTCAGCGACCTCAAAAATATATAGTATTTGTTTTTTTTTTTTGTATTTTTTTGTAGCTTTGTATTTAATGATGGGCATATTGATATAAAACTTTTCATTTTATTCATTTAACTACGCATCTTGCGGATATGTTTGGTGAATGCGGGTATGATGGTTTATCGACTAGAATCAGCTGACAGGTTGACGCCATTGGTCATAGCTTCAGTCATTACGTGGCCCGGATAGTGGAAGGTTCCCTTGTTTACCGTGGCTGTAAATATTTCTAACTTTAGCTCTTAAAGTACATGTCCTTTAGTGCATTAAGTAAATGTCCTTTAGTACATTATCAGCTGTACTGATAATGTACTAAAGGACCGAAACTAGTTGAGCGGTGATTATTAAATCATTTTTATAAGTTGACATGCTTTAATTGTTAACCTTATCCCTGATAAGAGAATTAGTGGATTATATAGGGTCGCTTTCCAGAAAAAGTTTTTTTTTACCTATTGGTTTCAGAACAACAAAATGTAAAAGAATGAGGGAATCAATCATAAAAACATAGATTATAAGACCTTTTCCGTCGAATAGGGAAAATGTTTTACAATTGTCAGACCATGCTTACCATGGGAGGTTTAAAGCAACAATTTTTCAAAATAAAACATATTTTCAAACAATGACGAAAATGTTGGTACTTTCGTACTAGTTGCACCGATCTCAAGAAGTGGGTCTCGCTCAGGGATCCGGATCATGAAATGAGAACTCAAATGAAGCGTTTCTATTGGTTCATTCCTCCGGGCAATTTCATTGGCTGTCTTTCTTCCGTTCCAGTCATCGTTTTGTGTTCACTTTTTGTTAGTTTTGTGTTTTTACAAGTTATATTTATTGTTTCTTCTTTCACTTCTTAGTGTTGTAGTGTTCTTTGTGTCCTTTGTGCTGTTCTTTTGGCAAGGTACAATAAGTATTTGGGATTTACCAACGACTGAAAAAGTACTCTTTTTAAGCAATGTTAAATTGTATATCGGCCCATTTTCCAACGAAAAACCAGTGATCTTTATTACCAACGAGTTGGATTTACTAGAGTTTCGATATAACCTTGAGCGAGCGTAGCGAGCGGAAACGCATAGCAATAATGCAATTAACATAATTGCTAATGTTATATAACCTAGGAAACAAGTAGCACTTCTGTTAATAGCAATTGCTATGCGTTTCCGCTCGCTCAAGATTATATCGAAACTCTAGTCAATCCAACTCGTTGATAATATTAATAAATGGTCGCCATATTGCCTGATCCGGATCACTGACTGGGAGACTTAACTTGACCCACTTCTCGAGATCGGTCCAACTAGTACGTAAGTACAAAAATGTTTTATAAATACTGCTGAATTTACTTTCAAAATACTACTGAATTTACCTAAACGAAAATGAGTAATTAATTAGTTTGTATAGCATGAAAAGAGGGGGAAGCCCAACTAGTCAGGTTGGCCGAGCGGTCTAAGGCGCCAGATTTAAGCTCTGGTTCCCAATGGGAGCGTGGGTTCGAACCCCACACCTGACAAACCTTTTTTTAAATCAAATAACAATAGGGTTAACAAGATTATTTCCTTTAAACAATAAAGTTAAACAATGGAAATTTTAAATAATTATTTTGAGGCTAACAGATTTATTTTTCTTGGAATAACTAGAAGGAGTTGCTCACCAAAATTGTAAGTTATAACTAAATTTTTTAAAGAATTTTGGTTCTTCAATAATCCATTGATCCTTCCCCACCCTCACCTTCAAGTTACAAATTTATTTTTTGAATTATCTTGCAATAAAAACTTGACTCGTCAACGAGTATCGTCCCTTGTGTAGTACAAATCTTTCTACGTTGAATTCCTGAGTCAAAAATTACTACAATACTTTGAAGTTTTTAATTAATATAAATGGTTTACCTAAGAAAACATATGTATTTGGTTGGGAGAAAATAGCTAAAAAGAATGAGGCTAACATTTATAAATGTAAGAGAATATGTAAAATAAATAAATAAGTAAGTAATAATATCAAATTAATACAGCCATGGGCGTATTTAGAAAATAATTTCGGGGGCTGAGAACATTCGGGGGGGGGGGGGTATGGAATACTAACAATCTAGAACTTGGAATAGTTAGCCAATTAAAGCGCCATTATATCCAATAAAAACTACTTTTCCTGAACTATGTTTTTTTTTTTTTCTTTCCTTTTTGGGTGCATCGACTGCTGCGGCCATGAGCACCATCTGTTATTGTTTCTTTTTTAACAAATGAAGAAACAATTCTTACTTAAACTGAATACTAGACTATTTCAATTTTAAAATATATTGGAACTATTCCTAATGCTAAACCTAGTCTATATACACTATTAGTTCCTTTTTAAAATATATTGGAACTAAACTTAATGCTAAACCTAACTCTAAATCGTCGACTATTTACATATTTACAGTAACTCATCCATTCATAGAACATTCATACAATAAATACATACACACTCACATGCTACATATGTTCACATGCATACATTAAAAAAAAAAAAAAAAAAAAAAAAATTTGTAGGAAAAAAAAAATATACAAGAACATTAGGAAAATCTGAGATTGAATAAATTTAGTGAGAAAGGGGTGTAATTTTCAGTCTTCAGGTGGAAACTAGAAAACTCCGGCAAACAACATTTTTTTTTGTATTTGTTTTTCGATTTATTTAGGTTAATTTAAAAGGTTTTGAAGAATCTTATTCTTCTTACCTTAATTATTAAACCTTTGTCAATTCTGGAATAAATATAAACAATTTAAATATTTTAGACATTTAGAGCAGTTTTAAACTTATAATTTTCCCGTTGGTTTGGTGTTTTTTAATTATATACTTTTGCTGAACATTCTCTGCTCAATTGCGTTGAAAATCAACATAAATTTTGTTTTGGTATACATGGATGCATAACGAGCTTTGGAGAGTCTACGTGATTCAAGATGATAGAACTCCACATGAAGATTCAGCAACTTAAGGGGCCCTCACACTGGCAAACATTTTTCTCAAAATTTTGAGTAAAAATATTGAGCTTGTTTTTGTACAAAATATTGAATGGTCGTGGACCACTCCACGACAGTGCGCAAAAATATTGCACCAATTTGTATAATTGTATAAAGGCCGTTATTTTTTTTAAGGCTGTTCAACCTCTTGGGTCATTGTTGCCTTTGTATATATGTACAATAAAAATGCGGATGAATGTATTATTTGAATCAAAATATTTAATAAATATATTTTTATAGACAGGATAAAATAAAGATGAAAAAAGGATATAAAATACTTAAAAAAGTATTGTAAACGCACACACGCTAAATGACACATACCCAATCGCGTAATATTTTGTCAGCCCTCTCGCACTGCACTCTCATGCTACAAAATATTCGCAGGACTACCATGAGTTGTCACATTTTCTGAACATCCATTGTGGATCTCATCACTATGAAGTCAACCTGTCATAGTGGATCCGGCGAACTACCCACATTAGGGTGCACCTACAGTGGTCCCTATCCGATAGCCACCAACTGTTGGAAGAAAAAGAAACACATGCATCTCAATGGAGGTGCCTACATTGGTCCCGACCCGGCCCGATCTTAATCCCGAACTTGTTTGTTTGTAGACCGATTTCGGACCGTCGCAAGCTCACAAAATGATTTTAAATATTAGCGTTTAATTTTATTTAATATTTTTTTTATTTATAACTGAGAATAATAAGTTAACGGCCACTTTTTTATATCACTACGTAATTGTATACGTATATATATATATATATATATATATATATATATATATATATATATGTATATATATATATATATATATATATATATGTATATATATATGTATATATATATATATATATGTATATATATATATATATATATATATATATATATATATATATATATATATATATATATATACAGGGTGTCCCGATTTTAAATGGCAAAACTTCGGGAGCGTGTAGAAGACCAAAAAACTAAGACAAAAAGTCCTAGGACTTTTTCTATAGGTATAGAGATTTGCTCGTTTTTGTTTCGTTTTGTAGAAAATCGCAAAACAAGAAAAGAAACAAGTTTTCATTTTTGTACAAACTTATTTAAATTTTTAATGGAAAAAAATGTCATTGTGAATTTTTTCAAGAGAAACCAATTCCCGAAATTCAATTTATTGATGCTGACATAGTTTTCGTGTACGGTTTCTGCAACGGTAATGCTTTAGAAGTGGTGCGAGAGTTTCTGCAAGAGGGAAACATTTAATAATTAAACTAAATAGGTGATAACTTAAAAAAATGTAAATGAATAAAATGACCCAGTCTCTCGTAGTCTATTGATAGTTAACTAAAAGACTCGTCAAATAAGCACTCCTCTATTTGGAATCGGCACATACTCTTGCACCGCTTCTCTGGCATTACCGTTGCAGAAACCGTCCACGAAAACTATATCAGCATCAACAAAACAATCTTAATTACAATCTTAATCGTAGTAATTGGTTTCTTGAAATAATTCGCAGTGACAATTTTTTCCTATTGAAAATTTAAATAAGTGTGTAGAAAATTGAAAAATTGTTTCGTTTCTTGTTTTGCGGTTTTCTCTAAAACGAAGCAAAAATGAGCAAAACACTAAAGGAGTTTTTTTCTTAGTTTTTTGGTCACCTACACGCTCCTGAAGTTTTGCCATTTAAAATCGGGACATATATATATATATATATATATATATATATATATATATATATATATATATAGTAAAAACTAATTAAAATTAAAAAAAAATATATATATATATAAAGCAGCAATTTAAAATGAAAACTTATCTTTTCATAATAAGTCCCCCCCCCCCGAAATTTAGATTTGATGGTAAAAATGTGTCATAACCCCTTCAAAATAAATTAAATATGATCACTTAGTTAATAAAAAATAGTTTACTTTAGTTGTAATACCGTTTTAGTTGCCTAAAGCTATTCCAAGTTCTAAATTGTTATTATTCCAAACCCCGGAAATGGTGCCAGCCCCCCCCCCCCCCCGAAATTATTTCCTATATACGCCCATGCAATATATATATATATATATATATATATATATATATATATATATATATATATATATATATGTATATATATATTGATATTTGATAACTAATAACTATCAAACTATTACATTTTTCAACCCAAAATTTTAACAGTAGGTCGTACTGTTTATAGAAAAATTCTTTTCTTGACAAACTACGTTCCACTACTGGAAAAAAAGTTATAAAAGTCTTAGCGCAAAAAGCGGTTAATGGCGTTTGAAACTACACATTTTGAATTATCATATATAAAAAAAAAAAAAAACACTCTGGCCTTCTTTGGCTATCATAAAAGTTTTGTCCACAGAAAAGAAAGTTTTTTATTTCTCTATAAAAAAAAACACCTGTTTCAAATACCATATTTTTTGTATTCCATTAAAATCTACATCTAATAAGCGCATAAATAGTATATATATACCCCTAATTGTTGTAACCATATAATAAACTAAATTAGAAACTGGTTGATTGCACTGCAGAAATGCCATCGGTAACTAAATACATATGTAAGTCGAAATTAGACTGAACAGTTTCTCGCATATTTTCCCCAACTTCAAGGGCCCCTAACTTTCCAATAACCGAAGATAATTAGATAACATTGTGAATTCGCTTTACCTATAGGATCTCTAGTAATATAATCGACTTAGATTTATGATCTGTTTACTTGAGTTTTGTCCATCTACTTATGGGAATTGGTCCACTGTGCGACGACGCAAAATGGCGCCAAACGACATATTGTGTTTCAAAAAGATCTACACTTTAACCGATTTCAATGCATTTTTTAAAATGAAAGCTAATAAAATTTAGAAGAACTTGGTCAATTCACATTCTTGTTTTTTGTTTATTTAATTACGGGGAAAGATGTTTATAACCATCTAATGTTTATAACTTTCCAATGTTTATAACCTTCCAATGCTTATAACCTTCTAGCTACCTTTCTTATAAATAATTTTAAAATATGAATACTAATGCTTCTCTTATCGTTGTGTAACAGTTAATAATTAACTGTTACTTAAGATTTATTTTTCGGGACTGATATACTTCCGGAAGATTGATTGGCCTCTCAACTCCTCCTTCATACCTCCAACATTCAAACTAATCGAAGGTTTCTGTGCTTATTAAGTGGTCTTTCTTAAAGTAATCACTCATTTTCACATCACTACGAGGTCATTTGTGACAAGCTGTGACTAGATCGAATCGGGTCACGTCGGCCTTTGCCAGTCAAACGAAATCGGATCGGGAGAAATATGGGTCCAATGTAGGTGCACCCCTACCCGGAGATCCAATTTATCTTAATATTCCCACCGCAAGTTAAGCAACTGTTTGTCAATTTCCTTAAAATGATTTGTGAATATTGAGATCATATACTAGCGAACAATTGAAAATGAATATATTTTTTCTATAATATTGTTATCGTTTTCAGGTTCGCCAGCTGACAAGGCTGACCTGGAGGTCGGGGATGAGATCCTCGAAGTTAACGGCAAGTCACTCGAGGACCACACCCATACAGAAGTCATCTCCCACATACACCAGGTCTGTTCAAATATATTTCATATGTATTGTAATTGTGTTATAATTATCAGATAGTCAATCATTAGTTTCGTGTATTATGATTCAATGGGATGTAGGTAGAGTAAGGTTGAATAAAGGAATATAACAAAGATAACAAATATGCATGTAGGAAACTCATCAAAGACCTTTCTTTGAGAAATCATAGCACCCAAATTCAAAGATTCATATTTATTCTCAGATAGTTCCATATCTCTTGCTATCTTCTTCTTATGAAGACCCCTCCTTGTGTCATGGCTTCCCTCTTGGTGCTATATTTTTACTATGGCTGTTTAGTGGAATCTCGAGGCCAATGTCTTGTAAATTGTTTTATGCTCAGAATCACCAAATACCCCCACATATCTTTCTTCTACCATGAGTTCAACCGGCTGTTCCTTTTCAGTAATTCACTTTACCTGTATTTTTCAATTTCTCAAATGTACTACTGAATGTGCTGATCAAGGCCTAGATGCCAAAAATCTGGATTACATAAATATACAGAAACAGGACAATTTTAAATGAGATAAATTTAAATTTTACTGTACATTATTATTAACTAAGAATTTTAGGACAGGTTATCTATAGGTTAACACTCTTTTGCTAGCCAGGACAGGGCTGATGCCTTTTATTTTCTCGAGAAACGCCACCACCCCATAGTGGGAACCTAGGCATGGAATGTTAAGTGCTCATGCTTTAGCACTCACGACCGCCGGGTCTCCAAAGTGAGATAATTAACTTAATTCTAATGTGAAGAAAAAGAGTTGTGATGTCCAAACATTTATGCCTGATATTCCATTACATTATCATCTTCATGATAAGCCAAAGTTTAAAATATAGTTATTGATACTTAATTAATAGTTTAAATGAGACTTTATTTTATTAATGCCACTCAGAAATCAGTGGATAAAATGTTCTTAGCATTAAACATGAATTTATACCTTTAATAATAAATATTTGTGCCACAACCTTTTTTTTATTGTTGAATTCATTAAAAAGTAATGAATAAACTTGTTTTACGATTGATTTAGATTTTGCTCAGAGACCAATGGGCATGAATCTTAAATACAATAATTTATGACTTCCTGCCCTAGATTTAGTGCCCAATAAACATTAAATTGTAGAACATCATATTGAAATTGCCTTTGTTACATAAAAGTACAGATAGAGCACCCAACACGCATACTGAAAGACGAATGAATACTCTACGCCCAGACTAAAGATTTTATCTTCTACCGAGCAGATTTTATTATTTTGTTATGTTTTGGGAATGAGGGGAGCGAGGTTAGCTCAGTGGTAGAGCACTGGACTAATAAGTTGGAGGTCCTGAGTTCAAATCCCAAGCAAGCACTAAAGCTTTTTTCTTCTAGTGTCTTCGTTCATGGATTGAATTCGGCCTCTCTGACCGTTCCTAGGCCAACCCAGCCTTTAATAATGGGTACATTGGGTGCTAATGACTCTAGCAGTCGAAGCAGCCAAGGGGAAAATCAGGTGGCCGGAGCATAGTACTGACCACACAATCTCCCTAGTGTGCTGTATGGTCATGAATCAGATACCTCAGATTTGTCCACTGACTTCATCCATGCACAAAGCTACTAAATCTGTAAACACAATTGGACTAAAGTTTGCAGCTGTTTTCCATTACTATTTTTTTCAGGCAAAATATCATTAAATTATGGTATGTGTATTTAAAAATGTGGCATATGTAAACTCTTCGAAAAGGGTCTGGGAGGCTCAAAATCAGTTTGAGTGGAGAAATAAAAAAGAAAATGTGGAAGTCGTTTCTTTATTTTTGACCATAAAGGCTGTGAGAGGAAACTGTTTTAGAATCATACAAGATGTCAGAAGGATATATATATATATATATATATATATATATATATATATATATATATATATATATATATTTTTGTGTATCAGAAATAAAAAGAATGGAACTTAAGAAATATTTATTAATAGTAATTTACCAATTTTTATATTAAACATTAATGCCCTTGCATCATTTACTATTAATTGTATACATATGTGTGTACTATAACACCATTGAAGCAACAATGTTTGTACTTTTGCCATAAAACTTGGCATACAGTATTCCCACATTAAACAATTTGATCATTTTTTGTCAAAAAAATCATTATTGACTTTAAAATTAAATTAGAAAGGACTTAATTAATTAGTTGTGATTTTCTTTTAAATCTCTGTTTATTTTCAATGAACTTGTATTTCAACCTACTTTTGTAAAACCCATACGATTATTTGTAAGAATATTTTGATCTCAACAATTAATTTCTGCTAATTCACGAGAGGAATTAAACACGTGTTGATAGTCCTATTTTTTATTTGTACAATTATTTCTGGCCGTTAATTTCTAATCTATTGAGTAGCATTCCACAAAAAATGTCTCACTTTTATACATAAGAACTAAAGGTCTCTCATATTTTTTCTCTTTTAATTTTTTTATATTTTTATTTATTATTTCTTTTATTGTAATTTATATACTTTTGTTTTATTTTTTAACATTTATCATATAACTTATTTTATTATTATTACTATTACTTAACTGATTTATTTATAATTAAGTAAAAACTGACATATTTATGATACATAAAATTCTTATTAATCTTTAGTAAATACTATTTTTAATATTATAGATATCAAAAATTTTAATTATTATGAAATAAACCATTTTTCATTAAGGTGATTTCCTTTCTCAAAAATTTGCAAAGCTTATGTAATTTTCTGAAATGGCATTGCTTGTATAGTGAAACCACTGACTCTGAAGATTACAGAGATCATTATATAAATAGTCTCAGGATCTGCATATTAAAAAAAAAATCTGAATGTAGAAAATACTTATCTCAATGCCACGGGTTTTTCGAGTGGTTTATGCGTAGTACTAGATTCCAGTATAGTATTCTATTCCTCCAGAGTCATTACAGGACCAATTCGATATGCAACAGGAAGGAGTGAAATTTGAACCCTCACTGCACAATTTAGTCTTCTTTAGTGTGTTTCTTCCCTCCCTCCATAGGGAGGAATCCTGCTTATGAGGTACATATCATGACACAATCCAGAAGTGCCGACTAGAAAATTCAACATTGGATTGATTTTGATGTAATTTGGTTCAAAAATACTTTGCATAATTTGAAAGGTCCTGTTTGCTAACCAGTAGAATCTGTCCACCATAACGTGGTTAAAAATCATAATGCTTACGTTTTTGTGTTATTAGGCTTACAGGTACAAGTTTTATGAAATGAAATAATAAAACTGAATAATATAATGAAACAATTTTCAAAGCTATATCTATTACAGTTGTTGAGGAAAATGGAAGGAACTAGATTTTTCTTAGGATTTTTGGAGATAGTCTTATATATATGGGGGCGAGGTTAGCTCAGTGGTTGAGCACTGGAGGAACTGAGTTCAAAACTCAAGTGGGCACTAAAGATTTTAATCTTCTAGTGTCATCGTTCGAGGGTTGGGTTTGGGGTCCCAGATCACCCCTAGGCTCACCCAGCCTTTAATTAATTAATTAATGGGTATCTGCAAAGGGAAAAATCAGGTATCCAGAGCATAGTATTGACCACACTATCTCCCTACTGTGGTGTTTGGTCAAGGATCTGATACATCTACAGCATCTGCCCCTCTGGGCCCTTGTGGCCTGTTACAGAACTGATTTATATATATATATATATATATATATATATATATATATATATATATATATATATATATATATATATTAAAACTGGTTGGGAAATCATTTGCATTCTAATATTTTGGAATAATTAGGAAACAAAAATAGAATGTTTGTAATAAAACTATTATTCCAAAAGTCTTACTCTCATATGTGTGGTCTTTTAAAAATACATTTTACTTTGAATCCTGAATTAGTTTTTAGAATAATATTAAAGTTTTATAAAATAAGCTCCTCAAGAGGTGTGAAAACCTTGTTGTCCTTGGAATGATGAAACTACGCTTTAATTATTAAATAAAATAAGAATATGCTGAATTGTGAAATTATAGAAAAAAAATAAAAAATAATAAAAACAAAAATAGGCAAGCTTAGAGATATTATTCTGAAAAACTTCAGTTGGATATTTTGAGCTTGAGATTGGGATGCCACCTCTCCTGGATTCGGGTGCTAAAATAAAAACCATCATCTACACGAAATATTTAATAATAATTAAAATTTGAATGGAATTTGAAGTTTTACAGACATGTTTAAAGAAGAAAACTCTTCTGTATTGCTTCTGCGTATAATGCATATTTTAATCACATGAATAACGTCAAATTCCTTGAGAATTATTTATGTTACTAATACAGAATTAAATGGCATCATTATTGATATTCATTTGAAAATAAAAAGGATACATTTGTTCATAGCTCAATGAAGGGTCATTATAAAAAAAATATTGAGTAAAACTGACAAGTCAGCTTTCAACAGAGAGGCGGATATTTTTTTTCAGAGGTGTTTGCTCAATAATTGATAAAATTATAACAGGTGATTAGCTTCATATTAAAATAGCTGACCCGGCGAACTTCGTACCGCCTAACAGTCGATTCTTTAATTTTTTTTTAATACTTATTCTGCTATTCGGGACACCGGGTCAGCTAGTAAGATAAAAAAAGAAAAAAGAAAGTTAATAAATCAACAATAATATACAAATTATAAAACACTTAAAATTCTTTTAATAGTCTCTAAAAAATCACAATGAAAATTACAATTTCAGATTTCTTATTATGATACCTACTTATTATATTTCATTTTATTTTTACTTATTCTAAATTAAGTTTCATTTTTATTGTAGTATTTTATGGTACACAATATTTTCTCTTTGATTACCTGGCGTGTAAACGAACAGAGCATATGGTTTTCCACGGGAACAGGCAACATAGAATTGACCATGCGAGAAACATGGGTTTTCTAGATTAATACTACAAACACTTAATGACTGCTCCTGGGATTTGTTTATTATCAAACTGAGTTCATAGGTCCAATAGCAACACAGTTGTAGGCACTGTAATCAATTGACATATCATAACAGAAAGCAGCGAGATTCAAACCTGCACCATTATTAGTCGAATGTCGCGCTTCACGGGTCTGTCTTAACCGAATTCTTTCACGTTCATTGCGATCTTCTCGTTCCTGGGCAGTACGATTAGATTGATAATTAATTTGATTCGATGTATTTCAGGTTCTTCTGCCTAAATTTGTCCGCCGCCTTATAGGAGGCATATTTAGTAAGTCACAAACAAACAACACTTTTGTAATTTTATAGAAATTTGTGGCATTTACATTTAGTAATATTATAGATGCACTGCAAAGACACGTTTTCATTTCAAGTGACATTTTACCACAGACAATTTAAATTTTACCATAGACAATTTGTTTTTGAGTAATGTTACCATCGTATAAATATTGACAAATATGAGATTAATATTTATACGATACTAACGTCACTCAATTGTTTTGCCTTCCCGGAACCCCTCCACTAACACTTAAACTTTATGGTATGGTATTAAAGTTCAAATTGACTTTTAAGTATTATTACGATTTTTTGGATGGGAATATAGAAAGGTGGGGTATTTTTTACTTTGTTAACGCAAATATAAATTAATTTAAATTGCATTATTAACATGTGATTCTATTGCCACCCAGTGATTACATGTTCTTATTTATTAAAATGTTAACGTCCATTATAATTAACTAAGAATTTTAGGACGGGTTATCTATAGGTTATCAACCTTTTCTAGCCAGGATAGGGCTGATGCCTTTACTTTTTTCTAAATAAATGCCACCACCCCTAGTGGGAATTGAACCCACGACCCTTGGCACAGAGTGTTAAGTTCTCAAGCCTTTACACTCACGGCCACCTGGCCTCCACATGTTCTTATTATTACTGTTATAGTTATAAACTTAAATAAAAACGTATTTATTTTAAAGCAATATAAACAAAGAGTAAATTTTTGCTTATACACAAATAACCTTATACGTTAACTGTTAAAAATATTTTAATTGAGAACATATGTTTTTATTGAAAAATGAATTTGCGTCAACAAAAAGTCTTGTTTTTAGACTTTTTAAGGAAATTTTTCTCTCTGTAAGAACCATCCTCGTACTTCAAAGGATATTATAAAAAAAGAATTAGCAAAATCGGTTCAGGTGCTCTCGAGATTTGCGCTTAGCTACACATTTAGCGATTCGTTTTTATATTATAGATTCTAATAGTTTACTTAATTACTTACTGATGGACTCAACAGTCCAGGGTGGGCCTTGGCCTCCTTCACGTTCTTCGTCCATTCGTCCCTATCCTTCATTCTTCCCCTCCATTTTGCCACTTCAATCCGCTTTAGATCATTTTCCACGTCACTTTTCCAGCCTTTCCTCAGTCTTCCTCTTTTCATTTTTCCAGGAAATTCCTCCATCATTATCTTTTTTGTGGCTGTATCATCGGTCAGTCTATGGGAGGTAGTTGAGGTTTGCTCATAATTGTTGTATAAGACTGCATTTTTAATTAAAAATAATTTGTATTTGTTTCGGTGTGTTTTTCAAGCATTTTTGAGGGCTATAAAACAGACATCAGCAGAATAAGATCAATAATATATGTAGAATAAATAATAACAATGCGTACATATAAATAACAGGCAATGAATATGTTAAAAAGTTAAGACTGCTATTTATATTAATACATTATTTTATAGATGTCATATCTGCTTCTATGGCCATCAATGCCTTCATACATTATTATTACTTATTTCACATATAGTCCCTTCCATGTCAAACAATCAAATATGAAAAATCCGGCTCGTTGCAAATTGTCGGAACTCTAACCCCGCTTTAGAATAGCCGTTAATGCCTCAAATAAAGTATCAAATAAGACCATTTTTAAATATATTATTTCAATAATGTGTTGAATATGTTCGTGCGCTTGTTTGCTCTGATTTTCTTATTCAATAGTTTGACATGGTAGGGACGATATCTACTGTCTGTTTTTGTTTTATAAAATTGATAAAGGCTTGAAATTTAAGCAAAAAAAAAATATATATATAAATTCATTTTTAATTTAAAAATATATAGTTTTATACAATCCCTGTCCGAAATCTATCTTCATCTTGGTAATCCTCACATTCAAAAATTTATTCTGGAATCGTTGATAACAGTCAGCTTGGAGAGTGCAAAGGCAGGCTAGTTAGTCAGGAATCTCCTAAAGATTTCTCTTTGTTAGATATTTCTGTATGTTTATCGATTTGGCTTCTGCAATAATTTCAAGTAGGAAAATAAGTTAAATTAAAAAGTCAACTATGTCCAAAAACGCCTTTTGACAAAATTAAATTAGACTTTACTCTCCTCTTGTTTAAAAAATGATATACTGCATGGTTAGGATGTTCTTGAACTGAAAATCCAATATCTTAACCATGCATTGACTCAAATAACAATCGGGGTCGCCAACAGCCATAGCCACGTTGAATGCACTAGTGCCCGTTGATCACCAAAGTTAAGCAATGTCGTGTGTGGCCAGTACCTGAATGGGTGAATGACCATGCGCTGTTGGCATTATAGAAAAGGATGGCAACCTGTAGATACCCCAGCGTTATTAGCTTCATTGTTGATACACCGTTAAAGAAAAAAACAATCGGGTCAAAGCACTACCTTATGGTCAGATTCGACTATTACAACTATGTGAACATGATTTATAAAAATAATTGTTAGCATGTATATTATATTTGTGTGTGATGCCTTTAAAAAATATTACTTAACACCTCCACCATGAACTCTTAAAGACAAAATGGAAATGCATCACCCCCATTGAACCTATAAAAGTGGTAACCCAAAGATCCATAGAGTTGTGCATAATTATATATATATCAGTCCCATAACAGGCCTCTTGAGGAGCTTATTTTATAAAAATTCAATATTATTCTAAAAACTAATTCAGGATTCAAAGTAAAATGTATTTTTAAAAGACCACACATATGAGAGTGAGACTTTTGGAATAATTAGGAAAATAATAGCATTACAAACATGCTATTTTTTTTCCTAATTATTCCAAAATATTAGAATGCAAATGATTTCCCAACTTGGCATGATTGTCCCATAACAGGCATAATCAGTCCCATAACAGGCAAAATCAGTCCCATAACAGACAAAATCAGTCCCATAACAGGCAAAATCAGTCCCATAACAGGCCTCGATGGTCCGGTTACTGTAGAGGTATCTTATTCTTGACATACATATAGAAATCAGTCCTGTAACAGGCCACAAGGGCAGATACTGTAGAAGTATCTGAACCTTGACCATAAGGTACACTAGGGAGATAGTGTGGTCAGCACTAAAATTCTACCACCTGATTTTCCCCTTTGCTGGTCCCCATTAATAAATTAATTAAAGGGTGGGTAGGCCTAGGGACGCCCTGGATCCTGAATACAACTCACAAACAAAGACACCTGAAGATAAAATCTTTAGTACTTGCTCAGGGTTTGAACTCAGGTCCTCATGAAAATTAAAATGTATGATAAATTGTCTTCAATTTGATTTTAATTTATTCCTAATACACAAAAAATCACAACCTTTTTTGTGAATGCATTTATGTTCACAAATTATAATGTGAATACATTTATATTCATATATTTTAATGTGATTGTTTTCTTATTTACTTGGTTTAGTGTGAATATTGACATTATTTGTGAATATTTAAAATTTTCCCTGTGATTTTATTTGCATTTACAGGTAAATTTGAGAATACAAATAAATTTGTATGCACGCTGATGAATACAAATTCATTTACATTCATATTTACAAATAAGTGAAGTACGAATACATTTGAATTCATATTTATAAATCAAATTATTCACAACAATGCTATAGATTCCATCAAGACATCAGTTTTAAAATGGTTTTCCAATTTGGAAAATTTTTTTTAGGGCGAAGCACAAGAGCCTAAATAAAGAAAGACAGATCAGTAGCATATATTTATATTCCTTTTGATAAATACTCCTTTCAAACCTTTATCTCATAGAATAATTAACTCGCTATTCTAGGATCTGGACCCAGATCCTCCTCTTGTATGCTCGTTGGCTCACCAATATAGCCGTGCTCCATTTCACAGACTAGTTATCTCATGAATCTAATGCTTCAGATAATATAGTGTGGCTTTGCATTTATCTGAAGCCTTATTATGTTACTCTCACACAAGGCTCTACAGTAGGCACCCCGTATGATTTTAATTTATTAAACCACTATATATTCACAGGATATGATATAATTGTCATTGCGTCAATGATATAATTTTCAAATACTTGTTTTTTTAGAACATGAACTCGCTAGGCTGTAATTTAAACGCAAATCCTTCTGTTATAAACTCCATTGCCGAAGCTTCTACAGCTAGTGTAAAAAGTGTAACACCCTTGAATATTTTACTATTTTAACATTTGCAACTATTGTAGTGGTGCTTTAGTTAAATAGAAGGCATCAACAAAGTGGTGATAGGCTATATTTTAAATAGTCCCTGAAAATCAACACCAAACAATTGTATTTGTGTTATTAATTTACGTTATAACAATAAAATACAATATTCAATGTGTAAAAAGTATTAGAACACTTATACATTCTGCAATTTTTTACATTAGATAGTTAATGTTATGTTTTTCTTCCAAACAAAGGATAAATTAATGTTTGGTCGGGCGACCTGTATGTTTTATAATGTATTAAAGTCTTCTCAGCATTGATACCACTGAATTATGAGAAGTATCAGAGGAAATGCCATCCTTCTCTTCTTAAATCACACTTTTTTATTGATTTAACTTTTGATAAAACTGATGAAGAGCATCTTCAGCACCGATGCTTTTCAAATTTTGCACTATAACGTATTTTGATGCACTAAACACGAATCCGTTAAAAAAAAAGTTGCTCTCAGCTAGGAAGGAAGTTATTAAGCACTAAAGTTAACTGTTATGGAGGTTATAAAAGTTGGTGAAAACAGCATTTTAATAAACATGCATATTAAGAAGAAAGTATAGGACGACGTATGGGCAGACGCACTATGCGTTTCCGCTCGCTCAAGAAGATATCAAAACTCTAGTCAATCTAACTCGCTGTTATGGATAGAATTCCGATGTTATGGAGGTTATAAATGGTTTATCAACATTTCAAATGAGAGTTCTTTGTTTCCCAATGTTAGATGTCTGCGCATGCGCATGTTTTCAAATATGCTATTTATGCCAACTTTATCTTCAATAACAGTGAACTTCAGTACTTCTTTCCTAGTTGAGAGCAACTTTTTTCTTTAACGGATTCGTGTTTAGTGCATCAAAATACGTTACAGTGCAAAATTTGAAAAAAATCGGTGCTGAGGACGCTCTCTTTTTTTTTTTTTTTTTTTTTTTTTTGCGCCGACATCCAGGGTGCAGCCAGGAATTTTCTCACCGAGTCCTGAGGTGAGAAAACTCCTGCCGCTGGTGGGGATCGAACCCACCATCTCCCACTTATGACTCCAACGCGCTAGCCACTAGACCACGGGAGACCCCTCCTTCAGTTTTACCAATAATTTTAATAATAAATTAAATAAGATCACTTAGTTCAGAATTAATAATTTTTTTTTTGGGTGTACTAGCGTTTTATTTGGCTAACTATTCCAAGTTCTCGATTGTTAGTATTCCATACCCCCAACTGCTCTCAGCCTCCCTAAATCCCCCCCCCCCCCCCCCCCACCCGGTGATTATCCCACTACACTGTTTATGAAAAAGATACACCTATTCTTTTCTAGGTTTGTAGAAACATTAACCTTTGAGCCTATAAATAAATATTTTCAGTTTCGATAAGATTACGCTGTCTTCAGATTGTATCTATTCAATTTACATTCCCGTAATTAACATAATAAAAAATAATAGATAATGCAGGGTTGGGAATGGCTCTGCAAACATGTTTTCAAAAGCATTGAGCCTGATAATCCAATAGTTGCAATATTTTGAAAAGAATGAAACCTTTATGTGAGCAGATGGGTGATTCATCACAGCATCCTGGTATGACCTAATGCTATTACCTCATATTCTTTTTGATGATTCCCAGAACTAACATTGTGTAATATACATATATAAAATTTAATAAACATAGATATTAACTGTCTGAATACCAGTTGCTAGTGAAATAAAAAAAAAAAAAAAGACAAAATTTAATATTAAAATTAATTAATGAAAGGGTGATAAACAAATATAATAATTTCATTGAATTTATTGATCTGAATACTATAAACAAAGAAAATAGATTGATAGATCATGGATTGAAAATAGTTGATTTACATGTCATATCTTTGTGCGTAGAGAATTTTGAACATTTAATTCGAATAGACTTTGTTTACTTTATAAGCATGATTAAATAACTTTATAATATAATTAAATCTTTACTCTTAAAACTTAGTACTTCATAATCTTTCTTAATAAATGAAAATTTCTATTTCTAACATACAAATTATATTAACATAAATTGTAAAATAATTGTTAAAAAGAGTGAAAGCACAATAATGGAAAAATAATCATGATATACAATAAAAAATGTGCCGAATAAGTCATCATAGCATAGAGTAAATGAAAACACATTTCTCACAATTATTAACAAATAAGATACACATATTATAGCTTAACTAATTTTATAAGCCGAATGGTTAACAAAATAAGAAAAGGTGAAATTCTATCATTTATACTATCAAAATTTACAAAATAAAGACATTAAAAATATAAATAAACAGTCTAATTTGACAAAGTTTTGACAGTTCTGAAAGGCAGTTTATACTTTCATTTTTAAACACAGACAGAAACTTCATATGTTACTTCAAATATTACACTGTTTTCCAGCCTTGAATGTTGTTAGTCTAAATATCCTAAACATAGAGCTATGTTACTTTTATGTTAATATTACGAATTAACGAAAGTACATAATGCCTGAGAAAAATATTTACCTAAAGATAAAGACTTCGATGTTAAGATAATCCAAGATTTAGATGCTGTTGAAGACGAAACAGATTACAGACATAGAAGAAAACTAGTAATAAGCTGTTGCTGCTCGTTTTTTGAATTCAGAGCAGCCTACATCTTTTTCGCCCAGTATCCTTCTTGTTTCGGAGCGCAGCTCTAGTAGCTGTTTCAAAAACCTGCCGAACACCTTCTTTTGTTTTCGCAGAACATTCAAGGTAGTCAAATGCATTGATCTTTTCAGCCATAGCTCGACCTTCTTCTGGTTTAACGGGCTCTTGCTTCATCTTTGCTAATTCTTTTATTGTATTTGGATCATGTCTTAAGTCTTTCTTATTTCCTACTAGGATGATAGGTACATTTGGACAGAAATGTTTCACCTCAGGTGTCCATTTCTCAGGTATATTTTCCAAGGAATCTGGCGAATCAATGGAAAAACTCATCAAAATTACGTCTGTATCAGGGTAAGAAAGTGGCCTAAGGCGATCATAATCTTCTTGGCCAGCAGTATCCCATAAAGCCAATTCGACTTGCCTGTTATCAACTTCAATATCAGCTACATAGTTTTCAAAAACAGTAGGAACGTAAACTTCAGGGAACTGATCCTTACTGAATACTATCAGTAAACAAGTTTTCCCACAGGCACCATCTCCAACGATCACCAATTTCTTTCTTATAGCTGCCATCGCGAAAAGCACAAAAATTAACGATCACTTTGTATAAATAGTCCCAGTATGGACTATTTATACAAAGTGGGCCACGCCTTAAAACTCAACAACACTGACTCACTTGGTTTGCTCTATCGATAGCCACACTACGCGAGTGCGCTGAATAAATGTAAGCAACGGAGTGGTGGAAAAATCTATTCAGCAGCGTTCATACAGACTTACAGTCACGTAAAACATCACTCAGGGAACTGATCAAAACTAACCCGAGAACCCGAATGCAGACGAGCAGCTGGTGTCAGTGCCTTGGGAATCCTAGCTTTTGAAATGCCCCGCCAGAGCTCACTGCCTTTCTTGCCGCCTGTCTACCATCAATTGAGTTAGTAGCCCTATAAATTCTATCTCATTAGCAGAAAAACAGAACAAATATTTTTTTCATTTTAGTCGTATTTATTTTTAATCTTGGCAGAATATATAGCAAATGGAATCTGTTACCTATTAACATTATTTTAAATTAGTTAACAATATATTTGTACCCTAGAATATGTGGTTGCAAAATATGCTTTGAATTTCAAAATTTCAATGGATATTAAATGAAGGCTTTATTAAATCTTGACCACAAATCACATGAGGGTTTATACACAGATAAAAAGCATATTGTAATTCCAAGGCGAATAAATTTTGTTTGGTATGAAAATATTTTTCTTTGAATGGTAAGAAAGCTGTCGCCAAAAGTGATCAGCGATCACTTGAGTATGACTTTTTTAAAACCTCCTTGATGAGAAAAAATGAGAGTCACTGCATTGTACATTGGCATTGGGACAGTCTTTTTTTTATTCGGAAACGCGTTGTAGTGAGATTAAAAATGACAGTCGCCAAATAATAATAATTATTTTGGTGACACGGTGGATAGTATTACGGCGTGCACACTCCATGCCTAGTGGCTTTCCTTTTGAAAAATGAAAAAGCAGTATCTTAGGTAGATAGGGGTGGTAAGTTTTGGATAAGCTGCCCCAAAAATCTGTGTATGAATAAGAAGACGTTAACATTTTGCAGATGTCCACTAAACCAAATAAATAGACGAACGTTTTCAAACAAGTAAATTAAGGACTTTTTTTTTAAGCTTAAATAAGATCTGCCTTTTCCTTTTTATTAAATTATTTTAACATCTTAATATATTATTTCCACATCTGCTGCCAAACTATTTTCTTTCCCCTACCCAAGGTGATAATTTATTACATATATTGTATTGTGGGTTTTGATTAATGCCATGAAATAATAATGAAATCAGTAAAATTCATTTTTGGTTTATGGCTCATCTTAATAAAGAATTTTTCGATTTTACATTACATGTTTCTACCTTTTGCCCAGAACGGTTCCAATAGGGATGTTAACGTTTGTCAGAATCTCATGTCCCTTCTTGGGTATTGAGAAGGTAAAAAGTCCTTACTGCCTTCACATTTTTTTTTTTTTTTTTTTTTTTTTTTTTTTATTACGAGCGCTAAGTGCTTTCAGCAACCCTGCCGCCATCACCTGAGCTGTGACAGAAAAAAATCAATAGACATCTTTGTTGCAAATAAATAAAAATATTAATAAAATATTGCGAATTGACATAAAAAAATTTAAAATATTTTCTTTACATGGCTAATCCTAATCAAATGACAATAAATAGATTTTTTTTCTTAAGTAACTGCATTTGTGTTTTGTTTTGTCAACAATATTAAGATTTCCCCTTTCTTTAAATTTGTTACCTGCTTTTTTACTTGCTTAAAGTTGTCTCTTATTACAGAACGTTTTGACTGACACTTCTTGGCGTGATTATCTTCTTCGATTATTGAAAGAAAACCGATCATCAAGATCATGAACGTTTTTGTAATATGTCCATTGTATTAAGCGGAAATGTGTTTCCGAGAAACACTCTGAGAATTTCTTTAATTTATTTATTTATGAGAATCCACAACTAAGGCTATTCGCTCAATAATAATATTAAACTAGCTGTTACCCGGCGTGCTATGCTACACCTACTTGCTGCATCTATAAAAGCAAAAATAAATTAGAAACCAAATAATTAATATTAAAATCCAATAACACAAATCTGTAACTATTTGGGTTCATTTTTTCGAACTCGTGATCTCCGAACTGTGAGTCATAGACGATTTTACCCTAGCCTGTGACTCTCCTCGTGTCAAGACCTACCTGTGTACCACGTTTGGTCAAAATCGGACAAAGTGCCACAATCGCTAACCAAAAAACAATAATCTTTTCCAATTTTGCGAATCAATTAACGTCTTCCCTAAAGGTTGAAGAGCATCAACAACTGAGTCCAAAAATCGACAAAACATCTAAATTTGACCAATTTTAAAACTTTTAGGTCACTATTGAGCAAAAATGAGGAAAACAGAAATTTTCTTGCAACATTTTTGGCTAGCGATTGCGGCAATTTTAAGTGGCTGAATTTGGATTTCGACCAGCTCATTTGACGCAGAATTTAATGTTCTTTAATAATAATGAGATAGAAGGTACTCCCTCTGAGGATAGGCCGTAACCTAGGCCTTCAAAAAGAATAAAAACCTAATTTAATTCCATTAGTTTAATATAATTTTACTCAATTAATGTCGTGTCAGTGAATAAATGTACATTCATGTTTTAGCGCTTTCCTCCGAAGGAAAGTAGGTATTGACCTTGGACTCATGACGGAATTTTTGAAAAATGTCTTCAAATCTTTATCGATCCTACCTAGTAGACACCGAAAATAATATATTAAAATTTATATATATATATATATATATATATATATATATATATATATATATATATATATACATATATATATATATATATATATACATATATATATATATATATATATACATATATATATATATATATATATATATATATATATATATATATATATATATATATACATCTGTCTGTTAACACGATAGCGGCCAGAGTTTTTGTTTTTTCGTCACGAAACTTGGTATATAGCATTCAATTAGCAAACGATTGAACGACTTCGTTAACCACCAAAGTCGGTCCACCGGAAGGGGGGGTTTACCCCGAACATTTCAGCCGTAATATTTGTTATATTTCAACAAAACTTGGTATTCGTAGTGGTAATATAGAGAGAAAACTGAGATATGAAAATGAACTAAATCGGTTCATTAGAAGAGGGGGTTTACTCCGGACCCACAATACCAATTCGCCACTACCAGCCGTGATTTTTTGTATATTTCGACGAAACTCGGTATTCGTAGTGCTAATCCACAGGTAAATATGTGTTGTAAAAATAAACTAAATCGGTTCATTAGAAGGGGGGGGGGGGTGTTTACTCCGGACCCAAATTCCTAATATACTCATACCTGTCGTAATTTCTGCTGTATTGTAACGAAACGCGGTATACTGAGCTGAATCCGTCAATCGGAAAGCGGGGGTTTACTTTGTAATATATTTCAATAGAAAAGCCCGCCAGACGTAGGTTCACAAAGCCGCCGCAAGGAGTGCTTTCTACCACTAGAGGGACTATATCCTGTTCCTGCTTTAGATCAAAATACGATAATATGAGGTTTTTTGTATTTATTACGTAGTGTAGTAGGTACCATGTGTAAACATAACTCTGGAAGCAAATTAATAATTGATCAGTTACTCATTACAAATTTAAAAGAGAACTATTCATGTTTTTATTTTATTTATGTTGGATATTTTAAGCAAATTGTTCTGGAAAGCAGTCTACACTACCCAAATTCTGAGGAAAGTGCTTAGTTATGCAGCTCCTGCGTGACGGACTTTTTAATTTACTATTTACTTTGAATGGAGTCATTTTCAATACAATGACTCCTCATATACAATATGGCCTCTAATATTGTTGCTTCACTGAAGAAATATAGAAGTACGGTGATAAAAATATCTCGGGCACAGGTATTTATCAAAAAAACAGGGTCTATAAAAAACATTTATGAATATAAGTCGTTAAAAGTAGGCTCACCACAGTTTTTCGCAAAATTGGAAAAAAATGTTGTTTTTGGCTAGCGATTGCGGCATTTTTACCTCGTGGAATTCGGACTTGACCAGTTCAGTTGACGCAGGATTTAATGTTGTTTACTCCCTATTTGAATTTATTCAACGGGGTTTAAATTAATGAAGAAAAACTGAAAAAAGTGCTATATTTCGCCTGCCAAAAGTTCTCCCCCCGTTTTTCCAGGTGGGAAACTTGGTTTCAGCATACTCACACCATTCCTAAGGATATTCGAAAAACAAAGATTTCGTTTAGAGCCTTCTGCTCATAATGCTTTAGGTCCACCCGAAAAATCTTTGTAATGTACTGTATAATATAGACTTCTTTTTCGTACATGGCAAATGCGCATGGGTGAACCCCAGCGGACACATTTGTAACGCCTAAGCCAACCCGACAAACCTATACAGTCTTATTTTTCTTACATGTCCACTGCACATACGCAAACGGCACTACGCATGCGCGAACGCCACTGCTCATGCGTGGTCGCCATTGCGCATGCGTGACCGCCAGCGGACGTTTTTTTTCCAGTTTAGTCACCGCTAAAGCATATTTATGCTAAAATTTTGCGGGGGAATTATTGTTAGCGCGACCCCCTTTTTTGTCTATTTTTTAAAAAATCAGTCCCGTTACAGGCCATGAGGGCCCTGAGGGGCAGATACTGTAGAGGTATCTGAGTTATGACCATACGGCACGCTAGGGAGATGGTGTGGTCAATACTATGCTCCGGCCGCCTGTTTTTCCCCTTGCTGCTTCGACCAGTAGAGTCATTAGCACCAAGGTACCCATTAATAAATTAATTAAAGGCTGGGTTAGCTTAGGGGTGGTCAGGGATGCCGAATTCAACCCATGAGTGAAGACACTAGAAGAAAAAATCTTAATTGCTTGCTCGGGATTTGAACTCAGGTCCTTCAGCATATGAGTCCAGTGATCTACCACTGAGCTAACCTCGCCCCCGACCCCCTTTTTAAGCCCCTATATACTGGGCTATAAGGGAAGGAGCGAGAAATGTATCAAGGTCCAAGAAATATCCCAGCGTCATACGGTTACAAATATATCTATTTGGAATGTTTCCTGTTGTGTTTGCCCTGTAACAAATGTTCGACAGCTTGAATCTTCTAAGTGTCTCTAAAGAAGGAAATTCGCAGCCTTTATGCGTCAATTTCCTAATCGCGTTTGTATATTTTCTATTATCCGTCTGTTGAATTCTTTTCGACATGAATTACGGAGCTTTATTTCTTTGTAACGTTATAGGAACTCGGGGAGAGTCTATATAAGACATAATTAAATTCAATGGCTGCTGATAGCTGACAGTAGCAGACAGCTTGGCTAAGGCTGGAACGGGCGTATCCTTCAATTGATTGAATTTATAGCCGTTGGAAATTTATCACTCTTGAAGAGTAAATCAATAGTCACGGGAATAACTTGGTAAGTTCGAAATCTTAACTTTTCAAGCTAGCTCGTTTACAGAGAAAATAAGCTATTTTTCCAACATCTTTATAAGCCTTAAATGCACGAGATAATTATAATGCACGTAATTGATTTTGGTATTCTTACCTCTTAACAACTTATTCCCCGTGGCCATCGAAATGTCTTTGCCATTATTAAAATTTTCGAAAACTGAGGAAACTTGGCGCGTGTGAAGTTGGAACCCATGAAAGCTCGTCTCATATTCTCTATGGTCGTTTCGCTGTTGTGCGGAGGGAGCTTGTAGATCTAAAAACGAAAAAAAAAAAAAATAGAATAACCAATCTTGAACGCAGCTATTTGTAGTTCTGGGCTAACAAACGGAAGCTAATCAGAGTATTTAAAACAAATTAAATCTATGATAATGAAATATTTCTTTTAGAATTAATGATATATATTAAATGTTACAATAAATTCGCACATGGTGCGTCATCTTCACACGTTTCTATTTCATACTAACTAAAATCTAAAAACTCATTATTGCCAAATATATTGAAATGGCTATTCAAATTAAAGTTCTGAGAAAAGTGAGTTTTCTCGTAATAAAATGGTTTTCATGGTCGCCTACCACTTATCAAGGATTAGCCGTTTTTGACATAAAATATATTAATAGTCCTAAACTGCTTACGCCTATAAATACATTTTTTTCTAACACCTCCACCACTCCAAATATAATAGAAATTTATAAATCTTAGTTTGGATGAATGTCAAACTTGTAAAAGTAAGTTTTAACTCAATCTGAATACCGGAAAAAGAAATTTTGATGAAATTTGGTACAAATATTTGTTGTATAAATCAATATTATATATTATCAGGATCCACAAAAAGTCCATCTCGCAGGAACTGCGTTATCTTGGCGCATTTGCCTTTTTATCCATATTGCCATTTGGAAAGCATAGATTAGAAACAGTTTTGATTTTCATGAAAAATATAAAGTGAAATCTCAAAAATAAAACGCTATTTGATAATTAATTTAATGATTAATTATCAAATAGAAAATTTTAGACGCCACAACAGAAAACTGACGTAAATTACTCCACCCGCCTCGCTCTAGGAAAACAGACAACTGAGTTGCATGAGAAACTAGAAAATAGTTTTAGAAAATTTTAGTCAAGTATATAGCATATTTTTGGATGTATATATGACTTAAGGAACAATATCATTACACTTTGAATTTTCTTTTCAGTGCATCCGATCAAGAACGATATGTCTCCGCGTCAAAAGAAGAAGTGCCAACCGATTGGGTAAGACATTTTTTTTTCTTATTTCACTTATTCATGTATATACTCCAGCTATAAAAACCGATTCTTTTGCTATTGTTTATATTAAATCATAAATAATAAATTTAATAAATTTTAAGTAATACTTGCACATTTATTGAGTCAAGCGCTTGTGTTAAATTGGATTAATTTATATTTGGCTAAAACAAATCAAAGGTCACTGTTCATTATATTTGGGGGACGATATGACGGATAATACCCAACTTTAACGGATAAACTCGCAAACAAGTTACTTTGCGGGTCTTCATAGTTGTATACCTTATTCCCAAAGTGGTAATTTGATTAGTCCTCAGAAATTGTCTCACCAGTTTGATGTATGTTTTCTTGGACCATGCCGATTTCTACATAGAGAACCTTGCCAGATTGGGGTCAATGATAGGAGTGACATCAGCTCTTCTTGCTTACATTCGTCATGGTCACACTTATGTTTTTTGTAAATTGTTTTAATATCATCCTACGAATCGGGTACTTAAGAATCTAAGACGGAGTAACAGTGAGTATGTGCATTTTTCTCTGAAAAAATATAATAAAAAAAAAGTTATTTCTGCTAACGTCAACCATTATTTGTACATTTTGACTGAGGGACTTCACTGTGAACTTCTGGAGGCTGAACAGAAGAAGGACAATAGGATAACCTACTTCGAGGAAGGCAAGATAACAGTGGGGGTAACCTCTCGGGAAGCCTCGCCTCCTTTCGTAGCCCACCGGACTGGTGACGTCCCTGCTTGCCTAGCTCCTTCCCCACCCCTCCTCTCTGAAGAAATCTCTCCAGGTGTGTAGTGGGCCGCTCGCTTCGCCTTGTGTTCGTCCGTCCGTCAGTTCCTGGTTCGGGATTTGCGGTGTTTTACAACTTACAGTGATCAGAAGGATCCGAAATCCTTCGACCTTTTGGATTACGTCTCAAGGACAAACACCAGTTCAGTTAGAAAGGTCAGTCGATGCAGGAAAACATCCTATGAACATTTTCTACGAATGGCAAACATCACCTTCTTTTGCTCATACCATATGCTGTAGATGGTTTCTTAAATATTAGTATCCAGAGAGCTTATTGTCATGAAATTAAACCAATTCTAAATACATTTAAAAGTCCCAAATATTTATTAGAAGTCTTATAGATTCATTTTTAGTTAAGCATATTCCTTCATACTTAACAGAATAGAATTTACTGATTAATGGAATTATTTTTTGCTCAAAATTCATACAAATCTGACCATGAGTCCACACCATATGTCTATGCGACTGGAACATGTAAAGGTACTTCTACTTATGACATTTTTTGTAAATTATTTTCACATCATATAATTAGGTGTTAATGCTCTTTTATTTCATCCTGGCTAGAAGAGGGTGTTAACCTGTAGATAACCCGTCTTAAAAAGTCAAGGTTATATGTAAATGGGCGTTACAAATTATTGACGTCTTGCAAAATACAAATAATTATTTTAGGTTTACTAATCCAAGAAAATTCATTTGAACCGTACGAATGATGACGTTCGGAACTAATATATTCTCAAAGTTTTGAGAAAATAATCCCCATAATTAATTCCATCAGCCTGGCTAGAAAAGGGCGATAACCTGTAAATACCCTGTCCTAAAAATTTGTCTTATTTAAAAAAACATGGACGTTAATAAGTAAATATGTGACATATATGCAGATCAGGAACGAAATATTTTATATATTTGCCGTAAAATATTTAAAAACGATACGAAATATGTCCAAGTATTCACAGGTTTTGATTTCAGACATTTCCCGTAATGGTTTTGCCATTTTTTGTCATTGGCAGCTTTGATTGTCTAACTTCACTGTAGGTGCGTATATAGGAAATAATTACGGGGGGGGGGGGGGGGTTGAGCTGGGATCACCGGGGGATTTTGGGGGTGGAGACAATTTTAAATATTTTAGTGTAAAATGATGAGTTTTGAGGTCCTATGGGCACCTAGTGAACCAGGGTAAATGTTGAAGAAATGTTTTCGTTTTTATAGCCTTTTTTTTACACGAAATGTTCTAACCAAAACAAAATTGGGGGGGGGGGGGCTGCAACCACCCTTCTTATATTCGCCCATGCTTCACTGTCTTTCAGGAAGCTTATTATTTCTTGTCGTCTCGTCAACTTTTAGAGTTAACTTTAATGTCGATCATGTACAAAATTACAGAAGAGAATAACCAAAACAGTACACAAAATTTAAATCATGAAAACAAGTTATAAAAATATTTCTTTATGTGCATATTAACTATCAAACATTTTTGAACAATTAAACGACTGTTACTTTATAAAGGACTCAGTTAAGGGTAAGAAAACACCTAACCATCTTAAGGCCCTCCGAATTTTATGATCAAATTTTATTACTATTTTTTTTTAATCGTTTGAACTTTTTTGCATTCCACGATTGTTTTCGACTGTCGCGCAGTATGTTTTACACGTGAATGAGTGTAGAGTTGTGAAGTGATGAGGGAGGGTGAATACAGTTTGCCCTATTCGTAATCCAGCCAAAACAACTTTGTCTCCCCAAGAGTGATGTAAAGCTGTTTTCCAAAATCCTCCGATACGCTTTTACCTACCTACCAGTATTTTTACCGTGATTGGTTCAGTCCGCAATGCTTATCACTTTTCAAACTTTTGATTTGTCTCTTTACATCCTGCAGAGTGACTTCACCAACGCAAGTCGGCAATAGATCGAACACAGTTTGCTTCATGGCCTCCTTGTTCATTAAAACTGATGTCACAATGCGATGGTACCCGCATATTTTAGTCATGTATTGTGTTTTTCTGCATATTTGTATTTTTTAAATAATAATAATAAAAAAACAAAACAAATATTTTTATATGCTCTAATGACTGTAGACTGGAGGCCCGGTGGCCGTGAGTACTAAGGCATATGCACTCCGCTTCTAAGGTCCGAAGGAGTTGCATAAGTACACGCCAAGTTGTAAGTATGATACATTCCTCAGTAAAGTGGTTAACGCCACATTCCTGAATAATGTCATAAACTACACTATATAAAAAATAAACAAATTTTCTCTTTAATATTTGTTATGAACAGCTGCTTCAATTATTATTTATTTATTTAATTTTGTTCTACAATATTTGTGAGATTGCACTTAATTGATTCGGAAAGTGCTATTAATTAATTAAAAGAGTTTTCGCAACTTGTTATTTTTGTATATTTTCGAATGTTGGGCGTTGATAATACATGGGCAATATATATTTTTTGAGTTTCACTGCTTGCTTAGCAGACAATTCATTTAAGATGCTTGAGTCCAGTGCGAGGCTTGAGAGTACGATAAATTTTGTTTTATGAGTAGGTAATTTAAATATTTCTAATCGCATATGCAAGTAATGAACTTCTACTAGTTATATTTCGGAGTGGGCTCACTTGATTAGCTCAGCCCAAATATTATTACTTTATAATTCCAGCACAGCACTATGAAAATTCTCAGGCTGTCAACATTCTAGAACAGATGAACAAATGTCCTTTATTTCCCTCACTCCATAGGGAGGAAACCCACTTATGAGGTTAACCTTAAGACGCAATCCGGAAGTGCCGACTAGAAAATTTCTCGTTTCAGACTTCATAGATCTCAAAAATATAGGTGGTTCCAATTTGTAAATATATATGGAAGCATTTAGGGGTATGGAATACTAACATTCCAGAACTTGGAATAGTATAAGTACAACTAAAGCGCTTCACACCCAAAAAACATTATTTTTTCTGAACTGTGATCTCATTTAATTTAATTTGAAGGTTTTTATGACACATTTTGACTGATGAAATCAAAGGTTCGGGGGGGGGGGGGGTCAGACTCCTTGGCCCCCCTTATTTACGCCCGTGGTTCAATGAAAATGATGGCGGTCTGCTGTGATGCACCAAGCACTGATCATGGACCCTCTCAATGCTTCTCTTGGGGACCTAATGAAATCATTCTGATAGAGAACTGATGTTCGCTTGATATGTATTATGCCAAACGCTTTCTAATTAAAAAAGGAATTTATACAATTTATTTTACAAGATATTTGCCTTATTAAAATTGAACTGATGTTTCTAGAAGCTATTCTTGATTTCGCCAAATGAAGATTTGAATTCGATTGTTATTATTAGATCCCTCCTAGAACTGAGGGAAATGTCCTTTACCTATATTTTTCTCAAATTTGGTTGGACGGCTTGTTCCGTAGTATTGAAGGAAGGGTATAAGGAGTTAGGAAAAAATCTTGTGAATAAATGGGTCTGAGAAATGGAGGTCGAACCCATCGCCTTCATGGGTGATTTTCTCGTTGGAGTTCTTTGTCGGCTAATACCATTATGAAGGGTGCACAAAGGAGGAACGGTTTCCTCAAGGAGTTAGTTCTGTTCTCTTCTTTACAGAAACTAATTCAAGAATGTGTTCAATCATCATTTCTACTATCAGTTTATAATTCTTCTTAAGTTATTTTGTTCATGTACTTCATTTATTAGCATTAATATGCTTTAGCAGTGACTAAACTAGATAAAAGCGCTACAAAAAAGTGTCAGCTGCCGTTCGCGCATGCGCAGTGGCCATGCGCAGTGTCCATGTACGAAAACGAAGACTGTATGTGTCACAAAAAAGTGTCCGCTTGCATTCGCGAATGCGCAGTGGCGTTCGAAAAAGAAGACTATATCTTATACAGTACATTACATAGGTTTGTCGGATGGATCTAAACCATATTTATGTTCTTGAATTTTAGCAGAAGGCTCTAAACGAAATAACATTTTTTTAAATATATCTATTTCAATTATTTAATAGAGTTACTCAACTCGGGCGATCAACTCATTACACAGATGAATTTATTAAAACAAGGAGTCAATGGAAAAATTTAGAGAAAAGAAAAAAATATATACGGGTGTCCCGTAAATGTGTGATCAAATTTTGGGAACAGATAGTAGGCCTTAAAAGGCACAAAAATGTTTTCATAATGCATGGTCCGATTCTTAACGGTAAGGGAGATATTAGAATTTTTCTTTTTTTTTATATATATATATAGATTGCTTACTTTTATGCAAACCAACTACTGTAGCTCCGCCCCAGTTAGTTACATGTATACATTTATCTTTTAGAGGAATTTTGATTTTTTTTCTTGTTCCATCGCATTCTTAATTGTCAAATAAAGATAGCAGTCTAGTCAACGAACAGTTATAGATGGAAATTTTTGGAACAACATTTTTGACTTCGTAACTTTGTTTGGGCTGGATAGGAGGTGAACATATCAAAAGTTCTCGCCCGTAGCCTTTGTGCCGGGGGGGGGTTTAGAAGGTCCCATTTTTCGGGTTTTCATTTATATCTTGGAAACCCTGCGTCCTAGCGACACGACTAGTCTATAAATTAAAGCTGATTAAATTTCCTACAAGTTCTATTCAATAAAGTTTTTCGAGATATCTTTAGTTTTCGAAATATCCGCTCTTGAAAGTCTGTCATTTTAGGGAAAAACACTTTTGCCGCATACTTTTTCCCGTTTTGGCGGCATAACTCTTCAACGATGTACCAAAATAATAAATAACGGTTATAGGGTTGTAGAGTATTGCATTCCCTTCAATAATATATATTACTTTGCTGTTTTAAGTATTTTCCTTCAAAAGTAAAAATAATTTCAGTGTTCATTGTGATATCAGAAATTTAGCGACTAATAGTCCAGGAAACTAAGAGTTATAGATGGAAATGTTTGGAACACAATTTTTAACTTCATAACTTTGTTTGGGCTACTTAGGAGGTCAGCATATCAAAAGTCCTCAACCGTAGCCTTTGTACCGGGGGGGGGGGAGGGGGGTTTAGAACTCATTTTTCGGGTTTTCACTTATATCTGGGAAACCCTGCGTCCTAGCGACAGGACCACTTTATAACAAATGAAAGCTGATTCAATTTCCTACAAGTTCTATTCAATAAAGTTTTTCGAGATATCTTTAGTTTTCGAAATATCGGCTCTAGAAAGTCTGTCATTTTGGGAAAAAACATCCCAGGTTTTTTTTCCATTTATTCCCAAAATTTGATCACACATTTACGAGACACCCTTTATATATATATATATATATATATATATATATATATATATATATATATATATATATATATATATATAAAAAATGAAACTTACAGAATACAAAAAATAAATAAATGAAATAAAGAAAAAAACAATGCTAAATTTAGGAGATATCAGATACGAAATTATTAAAAAATATAGTTGGTCCCCTTTAGGGGAAAAACGGTACCCTCTTGAAGATTGGCCTAAGCAGCTGTTCCAAGAGGGAATCATACCAGAAATGAGGGGTTTTTGGTGGGTGAGAGTCCCACACACTCGGGGTTTGCTATATATATATATATATATATATATATATATGTGCATACAAAATCATTTTAACAAGTCATTCTGCACCTCTTTCTATTATCCATTCCCTACCATTATTTTTTTCCCTTACACATGTCTTGGCCTAATGACGTTGAATGAAACAGTTAGACTATAAATCCTTGCTGATTTGAAGCACATGTTGAGGAAGTCACGTGCTCTCCATCTTTATTCAGTACCTCAACTATTCCAGACCATTTACTCTTTTTAATTAGATGTTAATTCTTACATTTTACCGCATAACTTGTATACCAGCTGTTATAGAATCTTCATTTCTGTTGCATTCATTATCCAATTTGCTAGTAATATTTATTCTTGGGGTCTCCCGTGGTCTAATGGCTAGCGCCTTGGATTCATAAGCGGGAGATGGTGGGTTCGATTCCCAACCTCCGGCAGGAATTTTATCATCCCACGGCTCGCTGGTAAAATTCCTCGCTGCACCCTGGATGTCGGCGCTAATGACCTAGATGTAGATGCGCCGTAACAAAAAAAAAAAAAAAAAAAAAAAAAAAAAAAAAAAAAAAAAAAAAAAAAAAATTATTCTTAAAAAAGAAAGAACTTAACTACCGCAGAGAAGATCTTCTTTGAAGATACGCTGGGTTAGGTTATAATAATTGAATAAAATTTCATTTTTTTACACAATGAGTTTGTATTTTCGCCAATGTCAATAAAATGATGAATATGAAGTTAAAAGTAAGTGATTATGAATATATATGATCAGTATAAAATACCATCAAGTTAATATGTTAAATATTAATGAATAAAAAAAAAATGAGTATGAAAATAATTACATGGAAGGCGTCTGTTTATGTAATTAAATCAAGATGATTAGTACACACAGGGAAATAAAGTTTAAGAACTGTGAGAGTAGGAAGAGTGGAAGAAGTGTGTAAGCATAAAATTATTCCAAAACAATAAAAAAAAAACAAAAAAAAAACGACTCGCGAGAACGGCGCCATCTTAGCGAGGTTGCGTTCATATCCTTAAGGCCGTTAGTAGTGGAATAGAAGCAGTTATTGATGGGATTTGATCTTTCGTAAAAAATATAAAATGACATCTCAAAGAGAAGGAAGATTTAAGGCGCCACAACAGGAAACTGACAGTGTTCAAAGCGGAAATTACTCCATACTCTGTCACTCTTGGAGACACTACACTGTTTCTCATATTCTTACCTTGTTTTACTAAATACTCATTTTACTTTTAAATTTAATTAAAAAGCAAAACATCCAATTAAAAGGTATGTTAAACAGAGATAAAACCCCGGGTACATGAACAAATCTGACACTTTCGAAGTTTTAAGACCTTATTTATCCGATTAACATTGCCTCATCGAAAATTCCTTTAGAACCTTTTTCGTAGAGAATCTACTATGCTTTCGAATGCTCACGTTACAATAAAAATTAAATGTAAAAATTGGATGATTCTATCCATCTTTTGAATTCTACCTATTTTATTTTTTATTTTCGGATGACCATTAAGATAAGGTGTTACAAAGGGAGTACCTTCTTAGGTCAGAATTTATTTTTGAGAGATAAATGCAAAATAAATGAAATGATTCTATTTCTGGAATTGAGGACTATCCTTCGTTTTTTTGGCGTTCCGACCATGGCAGATCCAAGGAATTGCTGCTAAAGCGAAAAAATATCTCCTTAGTAAATTAATATAAGCGGATTACACAACGCCCTTGGCACAGTTCGCATTCTCCGCCTGGAATACGTTCTTTTCCACAAGGTCTTCTATCAGCCACCTATTGAATACTTATTGATAATGTGCGCATAGGTTATTGATGATCAGACGCAGAAATACTGATGGTTTGGGACTTGCAATTCAACTCGTTTATACCTCATCCTCAGTTAAAAATATTTTAAGAAACATTCCTATCAAACCATCAAACCATATCACATCTACTGCAAAAACGAACAAGAGAACCAAAAAAAGCACGTATTTTGTGAAATTAGGCTCTTTGCTTTATGAAATATACCACATTACTACATCATTAAATAGATAAATAGAGAAAAATTAACTGACAATGAGATGAAATTCTAAAAAAATATGTACATTTGAAAATATGAAATGTTTTAGCAAGAAGGGAGTAAAAATTGAATTGTGGAAGTTTATGATGGTTATAGAAATCACAAATTGCAACCAACGTGACAAAAGTCCGACTTGCAGGAACTGCGTCATCTAAGCGCGTTTCCATTCTTATCCCTAGTGTAATTTGGAAAGCTTAGAATAGTCAATAATTTATTTATTTTAATAACAATAATTTATTGTTTTTTCATCATGAAAATTGTGAGCACATGTAAAAATTTAAAACTAAATTTCCAAGCGAAGCAAGATCTTAGGCGCCACAACAGGAAACTGACAGTATCCTGAGAGTAAGTTACTCCATTTACGCACCGATTTCACTGAATGAGATGGCTCTATCAAAAACCGGGTTTGTATTAAGTTTAATAAGCTTTCGAAGAGATGCTTTATGCCCTTTCAACGAAGGTGATCATAGTAGCTTCAACTGAAGATGGAGTGTATGGATGACTTAATCCTGTTGTAGGCTATATCTTAAAATTATATTTAATGACAAGCTTCGAGGTGGTTGTTTGGTCTGGGAGGAGTGTACTCCCGTTGGGACGTGGCCGAGCAGGGATGGCGGGTCGCCCACGTTAAGGTGGATATTTGGCGCGCAACAGGACCGGTTTCCGAGCAAGAGTTTTCTCTCTCTCTCTCTTTCTCTCTTTCACACAAACACGCTCTCTCTCTTACTATCTTACACACACTCACCATCCTTTTATTCTGTTTTGTATCGAAATAAAAATATAACAGTGACCCTGAGGTGAAGGCACTCAATGGGTATCGTCAGGATGGGACAACATTTTTTCGGAAGAATTGTTTATGTAAATATTATGTTACCGAAAAAAGTGGCAAGTAGAAGCTTTGCGAACCTATGTTTTGGCGGGTGAATTCTATTCAACATAGTAAACCCCCCTTCCAATTGACCGATTTAGTTAATTTTTACAACACTTCTTTCTCTGTATATGACCACGACGCATACCGCGTTTCGTTACAATACAGAAGAAATTACGACCTGTATGAGCATATGGACCGATTTAGTTTATTTATACAACTCATTCTTCTCTGTAGATGTCCATAACGAATACCACATTTCGTTGAAATATAACAAAAATTACGGCTAGAAGTGGAAAATTGGTAATTTGGGTCCGGAGTAAACCCCCCTCCTAATGAACCGAATAAGTTTATTTTTTCAACACATTGTTTAGTAAGAAGACGACAAAGAATACCGAGTTTCGTTGCAATACAACAAAAATGAGGGTCGGTATGGGCAAATAACTACTTTGGGTCCGGAGTAACCTCCCCCCTCCAGATGGACCGATTTTTCTGGTAAACGAACTCTTTCAATCGTTTGCTAGGGGGATACTATGTACCAAGTTTTGGGACGAAAAAAACAATAACTCTGGTATGTATCGTGTTAACACACACACACACACACACACACACACACACACACACACACACACACACACACACACACACATATATATATATATATATATATATATATATATATCGGTGTCTACTAGGTAGGATCAATAAAGATTTGAAGAAATTTTACAAAACTTCGTCATGAGTGCAACCTTATAGCTACTTTCCTTCGGAGGAAAGTGCTAGAAGGTGGCAACCTGTAGATAGCACAGTTGTTGATACTCTTACAAAAAATAATAATAATTAAAAAATATATAAGAAATAATAAAATAAAATAGATAGACGTAACAAGACACCTATATTGTGTATGTGAGAGTGTTTTCATATATCTAGCTACAAGTTTTAGTATGTTTGTAGATAAGCGTGTACATCTGCCTATTGGGAGTGGTGAAGTGTACTATTGCTATCCTCGCGATTTTTTTAATACAATAAAAAAACATAATTTCAGGTTACTAAATAGTGATTACAATCTATTTAGTAACCTGAAATTATGTTTTTTTCATTATAATTTAGGGTAGTAACGACCTACCAGTTTCTTGTTCATAATCCCCAAGTGACGCCAGGAATGTAATATTATGGAATTGGGCTTAGATGGCGCTGTTCCTGCGAGTAGGATTTTTTTATTGTTTACAAACTCGTATTAAATATTAATAATTTGCTATTCAATGGCTTGTTTATGAGCACTATGTTCATGAGTTTTATTTTGCGAAATCCTTGGGGTTATTCATTGCCTCGAACCCACGTTACCGTGATGTGAAGCTCCTTTGGTGTTTAGCCGGGTCATTGATCGGTCCGCTTCTATCCAGGAGAGTGTGATAGAGAAAATGCCCAACATATTAGCTAAAATTGGAGACCCATGTCTGTAACTTATATTAATAATAATTACAAGAACTAGACAATTAAAATACAGATAAAAGGATACTTTTCGCTTTTGTAATGGTTTTTGGTGTCCACTGAAACAATAATATTTCATCTAAGTGCTTAATAAGCTCAGTTACACGATTTTTCAATCAACAGCTATTTTTAATCGAGAACGCGTATATATATATATATATATATATATATATATATATATATATATATATATATATATATATAGCTAGTTACCTTCCACCCTTTTATAATGCCAACAGCAAATGTATAGTTGATATAATTCAGTTAACATTCACTTGTGACACACTTTGACCCACTTTTAATCGAGAACGCGTATATATATATATATATATATATATATATATATATATATAGAGCTAGTTACCTTCCACCCTTTTATAATGCCAACAGCAAATGTATAGTTGATATAATTCAGTTAACATTCACTTGTGACACACTTTGACCCACTTTTAAGTGATGAATTATTTATTTCATTGAGCAATAGGATTTCGCATGAGATAGGAGGGAGTTGATTTTTTTTAAATTCAAGCATGCGATTTGAAATTTAAATTTTTAAATTTAAATCTTGTCCAAAGTTCAAATTAGTTGATGCCACTTCTAGTTGTAACGATTTTTTTACATACATTAGATCAGTGTTCAAATCCATACAGAAAATATATAAAAATTTAAAAAAAAAAAAAATTAAATTTCTCAAATATTGTAGTATTGTGTTGATGGGCTGTTTTTAAGTTGGAGCTAATAAGTTGTCTTGAAGTCTGCAGTTAGTAAGTACGTGATTAAATAAATATTATGTATGTATTTTCAATCTTCCCATGGGGCTGATTAAATTTACTTCCATCATTCTTGTTTGGTTTTCATAAAAATCATCAATCATCGTAAATTTGTGTTTTTTCTTTCATTTATCTTAGTTTACATAGAGAGTTGATTTATTCATTTTGGAGCTTTGCCTGTTGTTATTCAGCCCTCTTCTATGTCGATTCATTCATGTTGCCGTTTTTTCCGGTCTTCATTTGTAAGTAAAAACAACTGGAGGATACAGCCATATACAACATTTGTATTATCATGGAATATGTTAAGTTTTGTACTGTTTGTCACCACTTGTCAATCTCAATGGTATAGATTACTGATTTTCTGATATAATTTATAAATATATATACCTTTCCTGAACAGTCACAGACGGTCTAATATATTTTTATTTTTCTCGTCTGTATATTGACTCCCTTAGGAGAGTCATTGACCCAAGTTGTACAGGCTGTTCTGCAGTTAAGACGTGTCCCTGATAGAGGAAGGTCTACTTACCTACGGTAGCTGGTAATACTTTTATGTTTAGCTCCTGATGAGGCACTGAAGGCGCGGAACTAGTTGAGCGGAGATTAGTAAATAATATGCGTCAATTCACGTTTTATATTTGTTGACCTTCCGACTGATAAGCGAATATAAAATCGTTGTTCCCAGTAAGTTGTGAGAGAGAAAAACGCTGCTTGTACTTTTGCAGTGGGGAACAGCGCGATACAACATGGAGACGATGCCATCTCGCTGACAGGATTGCTGGGCTAGATGCCAGCGTATACTCCATCCTTCAGACGTCTGTCCACTTTGTATTGTACCCCTCGTGCCGGTCGGTGAAAACACCCTCAGGGCAACAAACCGACTTCACAATGAATACCAATACTCTCTTGCCACTCCTGCTTTCGAATCTAGCATCCTCTCATGTACGTTTCGCTTTTCATTTAAATCAATGTAAGATGAATTCGAGTTGTATCATCGTTGTAAACACTCAGAAAAAAAAAAAAAAAACTTGAATCTGAACATGCAGTAAATTGGCCAACGATAGTCGAAAAAAGAATTAAAGTAAACACACAGAAACTTGAGGAACGGAAACAAATACCGTAAAATGGTGTCACATTAATACAGTGTGGTGAAATTTTTACAAGCCTTTACTACTAGGATATTTTCATTTAACTGACACCGAAGGGTCAAACTTTGCTCAAAGAGTGCGAACAGAAAAATATATATCTATATATTTGTCTCTTCGCTCTCAGACAAATATACAGGGTGATTCAGGGCTAAATAGCCACACTCTAGGAAGTCCTTCTAGACATAATTTGCAATAAAAAAGTTCATCTGAAGTATTGTTTGATTCCGAAAGGAAAAGATAAATGAATATTATTTATTGAATGAGAAAGGATTAATCAAAAACCATCATAAAATAGATAAAATTTCCTGTAAGAAAACAGCGATTTAATTTACGATCCTCGATGAATCAGAAAGGTTTCTCGAGATTTTTTTCCTCAGCCCCATATAGCCCAATAGATAGAGGGGTTTGAGCTAACATTAATTCCCCCCCCCCACACAAGATTTTTTTTTCTAATATCCTAATTTTTTTCTATAATCTAATAATAATAGTAAGTACGCTGAAACCAATTTTTCCAAGTCGAAAGCCGGGGGGAGAACATTTAGGAGGCGAAAACCGCGAAATTTTAGCACTTTTTTCAGTTTTTCTCCATTAATTATATACACACACAAATTTGAACCACCGTTATTTCGTGATCTATGGGTTCTGAAACGTTATATTTTCTAGTCGGCACTTGCGTCATGAGGTCAATCTCATGAACGACTTTCCTCCCTATAAAGGGGCGTAGAGATCGCTCTAAAAGATGTAAATAAATAAAAAAACGAAATAAAACACTTGAATACTATATTCATTAATTTATTTGGGATAAAATAAATAATATTGGTAAATTAATAACTAAAATTTTCCTACAATTTTTCATGATTATATTGCTTCTGGAAATAAATTTAAAACATTTGACTAATTGATTACTGATCAGCTGACTTAATTGAGCTATATCTTTGTTCGAAGTCTTTATAGTGGGACTGGAGGAACATTCTCCCCTGAAGAGACACCTCAATGGTCTGAAACATGTAGGGAAGGTAGGAAATATATATAGCCTAAGTGTGTAGTGAAGTTTTATTTACCTTCAGAATATTTTGGTAACACCTAAATATGTATCAGTAAATAATTATTTACTTCTTAATTATGGATTACTATTTCTACGCACACTGCTGGATAATGTTCACAGAAAGTTGGTAGTATTACATACCAACCTGCCGGTATGCTACTAATGTACCCGAAGCGGAACAAGATGTATAGGATACTAGCCGGAAACAGGCCTCTTGATTGCTCCCTTATCTATGGATGTTATCTCCATTCATGTGTCCGTCTCTATAAATCACTCAGAATTACCTAGCTAAATCACCATGTTAAATTGGCTTACCTGTGGTAGAAAGTGTTGGGGATATTCTCAATTTCGTAGTTTTCTCCTCTTGCGCTATTGAATATTGGAGATATTGGAGAGGAGATAATTCATTTTTTAGGACCTGAAAATGGTCCAAAAACGCTCCCTTGAAATGCAGATGAAAGCGTATGGTTGCGTCTTAAATTAAAATTTCAATATTTTTACTATAAGGATCAGAAGTTTGGCGAATTCCGCCAGAGAAGTGGTTGAAGGGGTCACATTCTTCGAGGAAGTCTCAGTTCCTGCCGTAAAATATTAAGTCAGGAAGAGGATATTATCCATTGAGACCAGAAACTCAACAATCATCTTGGATTTTGCTGTTAAACGAACTTTGGTATTATTTACCAAATGTCATCATAATCGGACAATTTTTGGGGAAGCTAGAGAGCGAATGTCATATAAATATGTATATATCGGTGTATTTATTTATTTATTTATTTTTTTTTTTTACGGCGCATCTACATCTAGGTCATTAGCGCCGACATCCAGGGTGCAGCGAGGAATTTTACCAGCGAGCCGTGGGATGATAAAATTCCTGCCGGAGGTTGGGAATCGAACCCACCATCTCCCGCTTATGAATCCAAGGCGCTAGCCATTAGACCACGGGAGACCCCCGGTGTATTTATTATTTACATACTCTATCACAATGAAGACGATCCAAATTCTTAAACTTGATTTAATACATTTTTAAAATTCATATAAAAAGAGGGTCTCATGAGAGTACTGACGCGCATGGCAAATTACAATATTATCAAATCAAATATCAATATGTTTGGGGACTGAAAAAGGAAAGTTGTAAAGAATGCATTTTAAATTGGGAGGAAGACACAAGATAACTTTTAGGTGATAGGATAAGTATTGAGTAAGAGTATGCCGAAACGTTCGAAATACAGATTTATCCAAAAATCTGAAGTTTTATCTCAGCCGAATCCTAACCATTTCTTGAATTCGGCACTTTCCAGTTGCGTCATGATTCCAACCCCATAAGGAGGTTTCTTCCCTTTGGAGGGAAGAAGTGCCGTGCTAAAAAGAATAGAAAGATAAACAAAATCGAGTGTACTGACGAATAGAAGAACGTAAAGACCGCCGCTTACAATAGAGCTTCAGGTTTTCTCTGTTGAGTCACATTGAAGGGTAGGTAACTAATAGCAAAGGGGTGGGGCAAAGCAGTGGAGCCTGATGGTGAGGTACAAGCGTATGGAGATACCAAGTCGACAAGTCTTGGAATAAATGACTGAAGGAAAAATGGTTATCTCACAGGAGGATCAGTATAACAAATAAATGAAACATGTTATGCCTTCATCATACAAGTGCTGAAAAAAGTTAACTAGCATAAAAATTAACATTTTAGAATTTATTACTTTGCTCGCTTGGAAAATATTAACATTACGTATGCAAATAAATTAATGGAGGAACAGACTACATTAAAATCAATACTGTTTCGCTTGTTGATCCGTCTCTCCATGTTGGTTTTGTCAGGAATCCTTTTCGCCACTTAGATCAACACTGTGCAACTTGTTGAATCCAGATTATATATTAACTAGCCGAATACCCGTGCTTCGTCACGGCAGATAAGTAGTTATTTTATTGCGTTAAATAATGTATCAGCAAAATTAACGCTACTACATAATTTTTTGCAGTTTATTATAGCATGGTCCCCGTCATACTATATGTTATACGTCAATTGATAAGTAATCAAAGTATAATGTTTCTTGACACTGGGGTGCTCCGGCCAGTGTAAAGAAACAGATAACCTAGAGATAACCCGTTATCTTTAGGTTACCAGCATGGGCATATATTAGCTGGGCTGAGGGGTCTGCAGCCCCCTCCCCCCGATATTTTTATTTGTTGGTAAAAATGTGTTTTAAAACCCTTAAAAATAAATGAAATAAAAAATAAATTAAATAAGATCACTTAGTTCATAAAAAATATTTCATTTTAGTTCTAATAGCGTTTTATTTGCCTAAAACTATTCCAAGTTCTCAATTGTTATTATTCCATTAACGGAAACGGTACCTGCCCCCCCTCCGAAATTATTTCCTATACACGCTCATGGTTAAGAGTAACAGCATTGTAACCGATATAGGTTAAATTTTGTTGTCAACAATAAATGTACGTTAAAAATAAAAATTTGTTTTTCACATGCCATTTGGAAACACCCATTATATTTGCGAGCATGGCCAAGAGGTGTTCTGACTGGGGATGCTGATGGGTGAGGAGGCTGTGCAAGGGTTCGGGATATTATTACCTCCGATGCACCACCACCAGGTATAGCGAAAACTCTATGGGGGACAAGTTGAAATGAACCGCAATTAAAATGGCGATTTTTCCCCTCATAGCGTAAACTCTATGAGGACAGTTTATTTCTAGTAATTCAAGGACTGCCATCATAGTTGAAATGAACCTCAATTAAAAATAATACTATGAAATAGATAATGTACGGTAACAGCTGTTCTTTATCGTCCTAGCAACGCATGCTACCTAGGCTTGCCTGCTCTAACCAACTAAAACTTTAAACCCCTCTAAAAATACTTAAAAATTCGAATATCCAAAAATCCTTTCTTAGCGAGTGCCTACGTTATGTAGGGAGTGTCCATGCAAAGTTTCAAATTTTTCTGTCGAGTGGTTTGGGCTGGGCGATGATAGGTCAGTGAGTGAGTGAGTGGTATTTGACAAATATATAGTAGATTTTGTAATAAAATGAATTATTAATGCTTTCAATAGGCTGTAGATTTAGGCCTTGACTTTGTTGTATTTGTACTGGACTCTCTATTGTGCTATTAAAATCCCAGATCTAGGAGTATCGATGAAATGGAGCAGGTGGAACAGGCCCTAAGTTAGGCCACGTTTACACGAGCTTAGCACTTGAACTTCTTATAAGCTTAGTGACAAATGACAAGTACACGTTGGTGTGTACGTAAACTCATCAGTAGCAAGACATTCATTCAGGAATGACGCATCCTCACCATGATGTGTTGATAAATGTTTTTAAACATTACTTGCAAATTGTTGTTATACGATTATGGAAGAATTCGAAGAGCTGAAGAAAGGAATGAGGATGTGAGCCAGAAAGTGGTTGCTACTTGCAGAAATTGGCAATTCAGACCAAGTGTTAGAAGAGCATGTAGCCAAAGATCAAAAGAGCTACAAACGTTTCATGAGAATGAAATGTTTGCGACCAGATTATAATTTCATTTAAAATTGTTACTCCCGACTGATATGAGAGGATCAATAGCAGCAAAAATAAAATTAGAAATAACTAGACTAACTTTAGGTTGTCTCTAAACACTTTTTGACATGGGCGTATAAAAGGGGAGCTGCAGCCCCCCCCCCCGAAATTTTGTTTTCTCATCATGATAATTATTATTGGTTTCCTTTACAAAATATTGGTTAACCATATATAATGGCCATGTTAATAATTTATATCCCTTGAAATTACCCTAACAGTTAAAATTGTTGTTATATTGTAACACTGTTTGACATGGGCGTATAAAAGGGGAGCTGCAGCCCCCCCCCCCGAAAGTTTGTTTTCTCATCATGATAATTATTATTGGTTTCCTTTACAAAATATTGGTTAACCATATATAATGGCCATGTTAATAATTTATATCCCTTGAAATTACCCTAACAGTTAAAATTGTTGTTATATTGTAACAGCACTCGTCGTCTATCGTTCCCAGCAAAAGTTTAAGGCTTGTTTTAAAAATGAACTAAATAAATCCATTAAGAACGGGTTTTCACTTAATAATCATTTTATTTGCCCATAATGCCAGTTAGTCTACCATGAAAGACGGTAGTAACAAGTGTGCGTTTCGCAAAAAAAAAAAAAAAACTAAACAAAAAAAAACAAAACAGTAAAGTAGGTCCATTAGAAATTGGGGTTTAATCGAGAAAAAATTGAGTCAGCTGTTAATTACAAGCATGAAAAAGCAAAACTAATCTTTTTTCCTATTTATGTAGATTACTTTGCCATTCTGTAGGGATGCGACCTATTCTAACATTCTTCCTAAGGAATTATCACCGTTATGCAGCTCCTGCGTGACAGAATTTTTCCTAAGACAGAAGGTCCAATTAAAATTTAATATATGTATCATAATAGGTCTCTTCGTGCTAGAGTTGATAGTGCGTCCAATTTGTTAGCAGATGGGGGGGGGGGGTCGAGTCCCATTTCATTTTTTTTTCATTTTTGGGCTCGCTGAAAAAATCCCTGCATCGTTATGGATGATTATAAGGGATGGTAACCTTATTAACCCCGCACTAATGTTGTAGATGCAGATGAAGAATTGTTTGAAACTAATTGTAAAATACCACTTATGCAGGGGTCTCCCGTGGTCTAATGGCTAGCGCCTTGGATTCATAAGCGGGAGATGGTGGGTTCGATTCCCACCTCCGGCAGGAATTTTATCATCCCACGGCTCGCTGGTAAAATTCCTCGCTGCACCCTGGATGTCGGCGCTAATGACCTAGATGTAGATGCGCCATTAAAAAAAAAAAACAAAAAAAAAAAAAAACACTTATGCAGTATGGCGTTAATGACCTGAGTAAATAAGTATAACTGTTCTCTAAAAATACTGTGGTTATTTTCACTCTTGAAGAGTCATTTGAATACCGTGCTAGACATACTAATTTGCTTCTTTTCATTAACTCTTCAACGCTAATTGGAGTTCATGTCTACAAAGACAATTTCTAATGTACAAAAGAAGTATGCAATTTTACTGTTGTAGAAAATAATTTGACTTCTTAGAAGGAAATAACATCTTACTAATCCGGAATACTAATTAGACAAATATTTTAAGTAAATTACTTATACATTGGCATTTATTTATTCCTTGTTGCCGTAATTAACAATCAATAACTCAGTAATAAAAACACTATTTAATCATTTCGATTTATTTATTTAAAAGGTTTCCCAGGTATGGCGATGAGCCCCAATAGAGGTTATAAAGAGGATATTTCATTTAAAATACGTAACATTTTATGAATTTACATTGAAATTAAAATAAAATATATATACATACATATAAAACCAATTTTTTTTTCCGGCGCATTCACATCTGGGCCATTAGCGCCGTTTTTAGATTATTAAAAATAAAATACGATCCAAATCGCGAAATCAAATCAAATTCATAGGCTAGGTGTAATAGTGTTGTGGCATGAGTATGCTGTCTCATACTCTGCAATCTTTCAGTATGTATTTTATCGTCAGGGCAACATTACACTGTGAGCACAAGGCCAGGCTTTATTTTCTTTTCTTTTTTTTTTTTTTTTTTTTTTTTTTAGAATTTATTGTGCGTCGACTACAATGGCCTTTAGCACAATACCCTACTGTTTAAGTTAGCCGAATATTATATAATGTTAGAATCATTACTAATGTTTATATTTTACAATACTATATTTTAATCCAAATTTCTATATATATATTTTTTATTTCAAGGGATGTTACATTTTTAGATATGTTTGTGTGCTTTAATAAATTTAAGGTAATCAATAATATTCTGATATTTTTCTGTTTTATTCAAAATGTCTCTGCTGTTAATATCAAACCTATCCCTGGCTCTTTGTAACTGGGAGCATTCCGCTAAAATATGATCCACGGTAAGTACATCACCACAATGATTACACGTTGGACGACGCCTACCGACAAGATGATGGCCATGTGTTAGACGTGTGTGTCCAATACGCAGCCTTGTTATTACCACTGAGTCTCGTCTACAAAGGTCATCGTAGACTATTGTAGAGCGAACTGAGGGATAAAAAGTCCTCAAGTGGGTTGTGCTTGTTTCCAATCTTCTTTGCCACTGTTCCCATAATAGTTCTTTTATTTGGCGTTTCACGTCTCTAGGGTGTGAGCCAGGCTTTTTATTATTATTATTATTATGATTATTTTTATTTATTTATTTTTCGGCGCTTCGACATCTAGGCCATTAGTGCCGACATCCAGGGTGCAGCGAGGAATTTTCCCGAAGAGCCGTGGGATGAGAACATTCCTGCCGCCGCACAGTGTAACGACCAATGGACAAAAATCTAAATTTTTGTTTTCTTATATTTAATTTTGAATCCTCTAGCTAAGTTTAGAAACTATTCAAGAAGCTAAAATCGTATAAAACTAATAAATATTAGTTTTATTTTGATCAACGTACACATTAGTAGTATTAGTAGTAGGTAGTAGTAGTAGTAAAGTAAATTTTATTTTATAAATGTACAAATAATAAGTCCTTGAGAAATTCACAATAAATTTACATAAGCTTGGATATAATCCATCAGCTAAGCGGCACCACATAATATTATACACATGAAAATTAAATAAAAACAATATGAGTGATTGTAAACAATATAAAAACAAATAAATAAGTAAAACAAAAATTGATCCTCCTTATTCCTGATAATCAAATTTAAAATTAATTGCTTCTTTAACGTAGTGGTATAGTTTTGCGTAGTCCTGGCCGTTCAAATAGTCTATTGCTTGCGTGTGGGTTAATCTATTTTTGAAGAATATGTTTAATCTTATCTTGGAGAGGATTGGGCATACAGCTAGGAAATGGATGATATCTTCTGGTTCTTTCATATTGCAAAGAGAGCAGAGGGCACTATGATCAGAACTCCAAGGCTTCCTATTCAGATTTAGGGTTTCTGTTCTGGCTCGCATGATGGTCCTTATCATTTGAAGGCTGTTAGTGTCGTTGATATAAGACAGCTGCTTACATTCAAATTTCAAAATTTTGTAGGTTGTGTGGAACTGCGCGTTCGTTAGCCTGTCTTGTAACTTTTCTTTTTCCTGGGAGTCAATACTATCTACTATGCATTTGACGGTTGCATGTATCTTGTCCAGTGGGGTTGAAAAAAAAGTTTGCGGTTCGAATCCTGCTTTGATACAGACATCACGCAAGTCATTGTACCAACCTACCTTACCCACAACCACTTTAGCTGCAAGCTGCTTAGTGAGCCTCTCTTCAGGCGCATTCAACACTTTTAGAACATACATGAGATGAAGCTGCAGAGTGTAGATGTACATGGATGCTCTTCCTGTTGCCAGCTGCAAAGCGTAGTTCGGCGTATTCCTAGGGAGGCAGAATAGTCTCTTTATAAAACTTCTTTGAACCTGCTCAACCTTGTCATACCTTCGCCCGCCCCACACCTTTGCACCATAACACAGAACTGCTCTAGTCACAGTGTCAAACACTTGCATTTTTGCGGAGATAGGCACTTCTTTCTTCATTATAAAACTACGCCAAGTAGTATGAATTCCGCGCATAGCAACAGGTACTTTCTTTTCCAAGTGTTTGCGAAGTGACAGGTTCGGTGTTATGACTATGCCTAAGTACTTGTATTCATTGACTATTTCTATGGGCTCACCATTGTAGTCATTTGTAGTATTATAAACAAGGAAAAGTCTTTAAAACCTGCTTTATACCAACAATCAGTTTGAGCCTCTTTCGTTGAAGATAGGACAGTGTTTTTATTGGGTTATCCAATGGAAATTACGTCAAAACTATTCCTTTTTTATGTGATATCATTGATTATGGATAATTACTCCCCTATTCTCCCTTATTGTTCTTTGACATTATTCTTAAATACAAAATTTTGATAGACCATAGCAAAAAAAATTCAGCTGAACACATCTCAAGTTTTTTAGAGCTTAAAGTTTACCACAAGTATAATGTACTGAGGGCAATTTAGTTTGCCGAAACTTGCCGATTCCAAAGATTTTTATTTTTAGATCCATCATCATTTTTCTTCCAAATTTGAAAAAAATGTGGATAAATCCAAGAAGACGGTATTAATCCTTGGGCAAATGATTCAATTTAATCTGCAGGATGCTCCTAAAGAAATATTTAGCAATATTAAAAAAACTGCCAGTTTAGTCCTATATTATATGTAAAAAATGTGGGAACGCGTTCACCGCAGAGAAAAAAACTCTTATATAAATACTGGTTGAAACAATATATCATATTAGAAGAAATTGTTATTAATTTTCATCAAGGAAAAAGATATTCACGCCCTGATGGTCCTTCCGGCTTTCTTAGAGGCAGACAAAAAAAAAGTTCGTCACGCAGGAGCTGCATAACTAAGCACTTTCCTCAGAATTTGGGTTGTGTAGACTGCTTTCCAGAACAATTTGCTTAAAATATCCTACATAAATAAAATAAAAACGTGAATAGTTCTCTTTTAATTTTGTAATGAGTAACTGATCAATTATTAATTTGCTTCCAGAGTTATGTTTACACATGGTACCTACTACACTACGTAATAAATAAAAAAACCTCATATTATCGTATTTTGATCTAACGCAGGAACAGGATACAGTCACTCTAGTGGTAGAAAGCGCTCCTCGCGGCGGCTTTGTGAACCTACGTATGGCGGGCTTTTCTATTGAAATATATTACAAATATAACCCCCGCTTTCCGATTGACCGATTCAGCTCATTTTTACAACACTTCCTTCTCATGAGTTACCCACGACGTATACCGCGTTTCGTTACAATACAGCAGAAATTACGACCGGTATGAGTATATTAGGAATTTGGCTCCGGAGTAAACCCCCCCTTCTAATGAACCGATTTAGTTTATTTTTTCAACACATATTAACCTGTAGATTACCACTGCGAATATCGAGTTTCGTCGAAATATACCAAAAATCACGGCTGGTAGTGGCGAATTGGTATTGTGGGTCCGGAGTAAACCCCCCTCCTAATGAAAGGATTTAGTTTATTTTTACAACACATATTTACCTGTGGATTAGCACTACGAATACCGAGTTTCGTCGAAATATACCAAAAATCACGGCTGGTAGTGGCGAATTGGTATTGTGGCTCCGGAGTAAACCCCCCCGTCTAATGAACCGATTTAGTTCATTTTCATATCTCAGTTTTCTCTCTATATTACCACTACGAATACCAAGTTTCGTTGAAATATAACAAATATTACGGCTGACATAGTCAAATTAGTGTTTTGGGTTCAGGGTAAACCCCCCCCCCTTCCGGTGGACCGACTTTGGTGGTTAACGAACTCGTTCAATCTTTTGCTAATTGAATGCTACATACCAAGTTTCGTGACGAAAAAACAAAAACTCTGGCCGCTATCGTGTTAACTGACGATGCGGCAGATATGCATATATATATATATATATATATATATATATATATATATATATATATATATAGATAGATATATATATATATATATATAAATAAATTTTAACGGGGGTCATTTTCGGTGTCTACTAGGTAGGATCGATAAAGATTTGAAGAAATTTTTCAAAAATTCCGTCATGAGTCCAACCTCAATAGCTACTTTCCTTCGGAGGAAAGTGCTAAAAAGAGTTTACAGCGTTGTGTGAGAGATTGAAAAAGCGCCGGGTTCTTCTGATATCTGGCCCAGAGCTTTCTTTACGGAGAAAAAATATAAAAAGGCAAAGCAAAACCAGTCCAGACATTAATGAATGTATAATAGAGGATAACATTAATAATGAAATAGATATTGATTTCGATATAAGTTTACATTCTCAAGAATCCAAAAACGATTCAGACTCGGCATTAAAAAAATATTTAATAATTTCAGAGAAAATGGTAAAATATTATTCTATAGCAATATTACTATAAGTATAATTTACTACTATACTATTACTACATTAGATGGTCCAGTTATAATATATTTTAGGGTCTTTTTGCGAAGACCACATCCAGTTACTTTTGAAGTAGCAGTAGTGATTTATAACAGTTACTCGTACTCGCTGATAAGCTTACTGATTAGCTTATAGGTGCTTTGCTGGTTATCTACTACTTCTTGACTCGTTATCTACGGTTATAATTCATATTAGATAATGGCAAGCAATATTTATTAATAAAAAGGTTAATATGATCAAAATCAATTTTCTCAACTATGAAATAAGTTATTAAGCTTTAAAGTTGACTGTTTTGCAGGTTATGAAGGATAACAAACAACGTTATTTGTAAACAAACATATTTTATTCCTTTTCTCTCTCTCTTTTTTGGATATTTTACATTTATTAGGCATTACATGCTATGCGTTTCCGCTCGCTCAAGAAAATATCAAAACCCTAGTCAATCCAACTCCCAATTAATAGAATTATATTAATTGTAGCGACTCTAGTCTATCCAACTCGCTAAAATTAATAGGATTCCATTAATTTTTCCCAGTAAGAAACCAATCCCCTTTACTTTGTCAGGAACATCGCGAACTAATTGTAAAAGACTCATTTTTCTCACAAACATAAGCAGAGCTTTTTCAAAAACAAAAGCTAATTCACTGTTGAAGGTTACTTTACTCCCAGCAAGAACGAATGCAATTGGTCATCCAATCCTCCAATAGGAAGGCAAAGGAGTTATGCGCATGCGCTAAATCACTGATACAATCACTACTGCTACTTCAAAAGTAACTGGATGTGGTCTTCGCAAAAAGACCCATATTTTATAATATTTTTATTAATAATATTGTTACCTGCTATATTATTACTATTAATATTACAACTAATATTATTATAGCCGTATAGTATGCATTATTATACTATTGTTCCATTGTTTTAACTTGATTTCAATTGATAAAAATGTTTATTTGAAAATAACTAGTGGTTAATGATTTTTGTCCATAAGCCTCACTACTTCATTACACTGTGCGCCGGTGGGGATCGAACCCACAATCTCCCGCTAATGAATCTAAGGCGCTAGCCACTACACCACGGCAGCCCCTATTATTATTATGATTATATTATTAATTTCTTATCTGTCCTTGAACAGTGTTTGATCAAATGTTGTGATATGTGTGTTCCTACTGATTTACATAAGTCTTGTGTGGTTTTAATTGTCCGATGTATGTGTTATGTCGTTTTGCCAAGGTGTCGTAGGCAATATGTGTCCTAGGGATACTGAGGATTGATAAAGAGACGGGAAACGGAGGGAGGGGATGCAGTAGATAAAGGCTCACTCCTAGGGATACTGAGGATGGATAAAGAGAAGGGAAACGGAGGGAGGGGACGCAGTAGGTAAAGGGTCACTCCTAGGGACACTGAGGATAGATAAAGAGAAGGGAAACGGAGGGAGGGGATGCAGTAGATAAAGGCTCACTCCTAGGGATACTGAGGATAGATAAAGAGAAGGGAAACGGAGGGAGGGGACGCAGTAGGTAAAGGGTCACTCCTAGGGATACTGAGGATAGATAAAGAGAAGGGAAACGGTGGGAGGGGATGCAGTCGATAAAGGCTCAACTCTTAGGGATACTGAGGATAGATAAAGAGAAGGGAAACGGAGGGAAAGGATGCAGTAGGTAAAGGGTCATACCTAGGGATACTGAGGGTAGATAAAGAGAAGGGAAACGGAGGGAAAGGATGCAGTAGGTAAAGGGTCACTCCTAGGGATACTGAGGGTAGATAAAGAGAAGGGAAACGGAGGGAGGGGATGCAGTAGGTAAAGGGTCACTCCTACGGATACTGAGGATAGATAAAGAGAAGGGAAACGGAGGGAGGGGATGCAGTAGATAAAGGCTCACTCCTAGGGATACTGAGGGTAGATAATGAGAAGGGAAACGGAGGGAGGGGATGCAGTAGGTAAAGGGTCACTCCTACGGATACTGAGGATAGATAAAGAGAAGGGAACCGGAGGGAGGGGATGCAGTAGATAAAGGCTCACTCCTAGAGATACTGAGGGAGGGGATGCAGTAGGTAAAGGGTCACTCCTAGGGATACTGAGGGAGGGGATGCAAGAGGTAAAGGGTCACTCCTAGGGATACTGAGGATAGATAAAGAGAAGGGAAACGGAGGTAGGGGATGCAGAGATGTGAACATTCCACTCTCGCTGAAGGTAACGGGTCACTGGCCTAGTTGGCCTTCTCCACCTTTATAGTCTTTCTTCGTCTTCCCGTACCAGCTGCAACATCTTATGGAGATCGGAACAATCAATGGAGAGATAGCGTTTGCTTTCATCATCAATGTAACTGTTCTCCTTCAAGCATTGCACTTCTGTGGAATTTAAAGAAGTAATTTTAAAAAGTTAGATTGGGTTTTGGTGTAATATCTTTTTGTATTTTATGTCAACAATGTACAACAAATCTCAAAGTCGGGAAGCAAAAAACAACAAACACATAGAAACTAAAAATGCCAATTGTGAATGACGTTCGTGCGCCCGCACAATTACTGAAGAATAAGTAATACTATGGAGATTAACAATTGGACACTCTGTACTTACTCAATCATATTTAATGACAAAGATAGAACAACCTATTTGCAGACAATGATTGTCATACTGACAGTGAAAGAATGCAAAACAAGAATACATCCACAAATACTTTGTGAATAAAAGAAATTACTGCCGGCTGTTTGTCCTTTTATTAACAGTATATTAATATTTTGAAGACACCATAACTTACACATAGCTATTTAAAGCCAGTATCAGTTCTGAATGGTAATCTGAAGCCTTAGTTAAAATGGGAGAAGAATATCTTCAATATGATAATTTTTCTTTTTTTTTTACTCTTTTTACTTTAATTTTCTTTATTTTACTAGGGCAGAAATTGTACAGTAAGCTTATAATTTTAAAAATAACGGATTATAAAAGAAGCCACTTCCCATATAAACAAGTAAGAAAGCGCGACAGCGATACTGATGAATTGAGACTGGAGTACATCACTCTCGTTGTGCGAACGGTTTATTAAAATAAATAAATAAATCATTAAGAATTATGATATTCGACCCCTTGAATATTTTATGACATATAGTAGACAAGAAAATTTTTCGTCTTCCTTTTTTTAAGAAATTATTGAATAAATGGGTCTGTAACTCCACATCTAAACTAAACATGAAACACATTAAGAGAACAAATTGACATTTCTCCTTGGGGAATCCTAACATTAATGGTGCCAAATGTCTTTGCTGAGTGAAAGCCGGATGCGTCTGCCTTGTGACCTTCAAGTATCTGTCTAGCTTTTAGGCCTTCAATGTAAAAAGAAATCAAGAAAGAACATTTTCCCTGGTAATTTCAACTCTCTATATCCTATGTAAATACTTGATTTATATTAACTAATATTAATATTAAGTCTACGTACCTAGTTTAAGTCAAAGTACTACTAATCTTATATTTTCATCCTGAGGACGTAATCGCAAGTAGAAATCTCAAATTATGGGTTTTGCTAGAAAACATGTGCAAAATATGTTTATTGACTGTTTCCCGGTTCCAGTGAGTGAAAATCAATAACAAATGTGAGAAATGCTATTTCGTTTCTTGGTTGCTGATCTGTTAGAACTATAAATCCTAATTTCAATACAGGACAGAGCTGTTAATAAATATAGTATACTAGCTACTACCCGACGTGCCATGATACAACTACATTCTGCATCTAGAAAAGCAAAAATAAATTAGAAACCAAATAAGTAATATTAAAATCTAATAACGCAAATCTGTAACTGTTTGGGTTCAGTTTCCAACCCGTGACCTCCGAACGGTGAGTCCTAGACGATTTTGAACAAACTGACAGACAAACTGCTGATAGACGATTTTGACCTAGCCTGTGACACTTAAGACCTACCTCTGTGCCAAGTTTGGTCAAAATCGGTCAAACGGTGTGGAGTTATTTAAGGAACAAACATACACGAAGGAAAGTCGTCAAAGAAAAATAGGCAATCTATGAGAAATGGATTCCCTTACCTAAAAGAGAAATTCTTAGAAGCTTACGGAGAAAGGGATTTCGAGGTAAGAGGTCTTTGGTTCGAGGCAAGAGGTGCCATTCTGTGCTTCCTAGACGATTTCAACCTAGTCTATAACACTCCCCCAAAGATGTCCCTTTCTATATCTATGCACTCCCCGTATCAATACCTACCTGTGTGCCAAGTTTGGTCAAAATCGGTCAAACGATTTGTATAAGGAACAAACATACAGGCAGATAGCTAGTAGACGTTTTTGATCAAGCCTTCGAGATTCCCCAGTTCTGATCTACCAGTGTGCCAAGTTTGGTCAAAATCGATGCTGAAATTTTGATTTAGTCTGTAATGATTTCTTGTGTAATGATCACGGGTGAAGGTGCCATGCCTTTTTTGATTACTTTATTAAATAATGTAATATATGGCAACACTGATGTGAAGAAATTTTATTGTTTGTTAGTTGTTCTATTCGTTAATCTTCTATTTGGTTTGTTATCTTTAATACGATTAAGATCGTTTGCCCCGAAAGAATGATGCTTCTTAATCTTGAACTTGAATTTACTTTCCGGGTCACAGGTTAGACTCCTTTTCCCAGGATCTCTAGGCCTCCCGGGGATGCGTTAGGACGGAGGAAACGAATGTAGATAAGGCAAGTCTGCTTTTCTTATCTTCATTTTTCCCCTAACCTTGTACTCTCTTACCTTTATTTACCTTACAATAAGTACCATTGGAATGGCAGTAGAAGTGAACTATCCTACCTCATGATTGTATGTCATGGAATAACTTTTACTGAGAATTGAATTTATATATATATATATATATATATATATATATATATATATATATATATATATATATATATATAAAGGAAATGAAGTTAACGAATGACTTCGTGCCTACGGTTATGGGTTCGATTGCCACAATGGTTGGTGGCGTTTCTTAAAAAAAGAAACAAAAAAATAAGAACGCTCAGGCCTATCGTCGTTAGATAAGGGACGTTAAAATTTCAAGATATTAATCCTTATTTTTTATGCAAGCGTCAAGTAACATTAATATAGATTTTGTAAGGCTCTCTTGGGACATGCTTAAAGCACGCCTCCTTGTTTCTTCCAAACAGGCGTTGCCTGTGCTCTTGAAATTAAAAAGATTATATCGCACTAGTATTTCTAAAGTGACACAACTACAAATAAAACTCAACTGAATATGTATCATTCGCCTATGTAGGGGGAATATCATTAAGACAGGAAGAGTGATACAAGTGCGAACAAGCTCTGAAGCTAGGTACATGCAGTTTTGATGGTTGATAAAGAAATAGTTACCAATTTCTTTCATAGTCATAACTGAAAAACGCCGATTTTTGAATTGTGTCAGCCGATGTGTTATTTGGATTGATTCTGTCACCTATTTGTATCTATTAAATTTTGTATTAGTTTAAGACATTCATAATTTGACTTGGAACCTGACCCACCCTAAAGCTAGTGGCTTGATTTAAAATTATTCCCGTTTTACTTTCACACCTATTCTTCCGACCAATTATTGCCACTTCATGGGTGTATATAAGGGGGATGAGGAGGCTGCAATTTTGATTTCATCGGTAAAAATATGTCATAAAAACCTTAAAAATAAATAAATTAAGATCACTTAGTTCAGAAAAAATATATTTTTGTGTGTGTAATAGCGTTTTACTTAGTTAACTTCCAAGTTCTAGATTGTTAGTCTTCCATACCCCCGTAATGCTCCTAGCCTCCCCCCCCCCCAATTATTTCCTATTTACGACCATGCGCCAATTTTCAAACCAGGATTGATCTCTATTCTCTTTCCCATTATCTACAAAGTCTCATGATTCCAGTCGCACCACATGGGTGCACCAAAAATATATTCTACATTTTAATTTGAGGGTGCTTTTTTAGGCATTTCCGAGTTTCAAGAATTATCTTTCATTTTCGTTCCTTTACTTCTTGTGACCATATCTCAAGTTGTGACTGCTCTGATGAAGTGTTCCATCATAGGATTCCCGTTAGCGGGCTGATGATCTAGAATGTTGTACTCCAAGTGCAGCGATCTGCCATGATAATCCATCAATATATGCTGGTATTTGCTGCTAAGACTCCTCGGGGTGACTGGCCTATCGTGAATAGACCATTGTCTTATTCCCTTTCAGCTACCTCCACGAATTTACCTTAGTACACCATTGTCTACTCTTCATCCATAGAATCGCTTAAACGCACTCAAGGCTAATGTTACCATCTCCCGTACTTCTGCTGTCTATGATGAATAGATAGAATGGCTTTTTCAGATTCGAGCACTTTGCGATGACACGTCCATTTGAGGACGAGAAAATCGCTTGAAGTTTTATTAAAGCGATAATTGAAAACTCAAAGTCATTCAAAAAAAAAAAAAAAAAAAAATTCTTATTGGGAATATTATGATATTTTTGTTGTTGAATATGCATCATATATAGTGCTATAAATGATGACTCAATTGTTCTTTTCATAGATAGATAGAAATGTTATTGGTTTTCAGAAAATGCATGCCATCCTACACTTACTCTCTGCATCTACAAAAAAAAAAAAAAAAAAAAAAAAAAAATGAAAATTAGAAACCATATAAGTAATATTAATATATAATAACCCAAATCTGTAATTTTTCGGATTCACAGTTTCAAAACCGTGACCTCTGAACTATAAGTCCTAGACGATTTTAACCTAGCACATGACACCCCCGCATCATGTCCAGGCTGTACGCCCAGTTTGATCAAAATCAGTCAAACGGTTTGGATTTGTATAAAGAACACACATACATGGAGACAGCTGATAAACGTTTTTGCCTTAGCCTATGACAATCCCCGTAAGAAGACCAACCTGTGAGCCAAGTTTGGTCAAAATCGGTGTGGATTTGCATAAGGAACCAACAAACAGACCGACAGCTGATAGACGTTTTTGACTTTGTGTACGACACTTCCCGGGATCAAGATCTACCTGTGTGCCAAGTTTGATCAAAATCGGCCAAACGGTGTCGATTTGTATAAGGAACAAACAGATGGACAAACGGACAAACAGGCATGTGATTTTTTATATATAGGTATAGCTTCATTTTGAATGTTATTTTACTAGTTTTATGAAAAGAAAAGAAAACATATGGCCGCTAAGGGCAATTTATATTTTGGTTCTTATTAGGAAATTTAGGTAATACTGTGTTTGCATATATTTACCGGGTGACCTAGAAGAATCTTGGGGAAAGGAAGCCATCGTATGACCCAGAAAGTAAATGCAAGTTCAAGATTTAGAAGGATACTTTTTAATGAGGCAGACGCTCTTAAACGTAAACGCATTTACAACAAGGAACTAAGTAGAACCTACCTAAGGTTAACCAGTAAAAAACTAACAAAAAATAACTTTACTTTCTTTAGATCTGTGATGGCATAATTTAAATCCTGCTCAGAAGTAGATACTGTGATCTACCCGATTTCAGATCCGACTAACTATTTTTAGTCTTGGGGGGTCTCCCGTGGTCTAGTGGCTAGCGCCTTAGATTCATGAGAGGGAGATGGTGGGTTCGATCCCCACCGGCGACAGGAATTTTCTCATCTCAGGGCTTGTTGAGAAAATTCCTGGCTGCACCCTGGATGTCGGCGCTAATGGCCAAGATTTTCGATGCGCCGTTAAAAAAAAAGTATTAATTTGTTTCTTATTTTGACAGGGTATATATCGCACTAGTACTTCTAAAGTGACACAAATAAAAAAAAAACTAAAATGAAAATGTGTACCTAACTCTTGCCTATGTAGGGGGAAAGCATTAAGACAAGAAGAGTGAAAGAAGTGTTTTCTGGTGTACAAGCTCTGAAGCTTCGTACATACAGTTTTCAAGGCTGATAAAGAGATATTTACCATGTTTTTCATAGACATAACTGAAAAACACCCATTTTTGAGTTGTGTCTCTTTAGAAATACTAGTGAGATATATTAACAATGATGTGAAGAGTAAATGAGCCTAATTAGTTTGTTTTATTTTATTTTTATTATAAAGCATCTCTTAATAAGGAGCGGACGTCAAGTAGGAAGGGAGATTAAGTCACTTCCACTTCTAGTTACCTTGTGCCATTTAGGCGTCTAAAATTTCGCTTTTCTTGGACTTTTCATTGGAGTAGATGTTTAATTTTTTTTACTAGTAAAATTAGTTTATACATTTAACTTACCAGCTAATAAATAAATAAATAACTTACCAGCAAGAATTTGTTGAAAAACGATTAACCATTCCCTTTCAGGATTTCCTAGGAGGAAAAGGATTAAGTATATGGTACACGCTAAGATGCCGAGATTAACAATCACTGAATATTTTCGCATTCTGAAGAATTTTTATGTAAAGATAAGTAAATGTTCAGAGAGTTTGATGATATAAAAAAGGGAGCAGAGGGTGTGTGAGGTGGAGGTTAAAGCTTGCCGGTCATCGGTTCTGACCAATCAGCTGTGACCTCCCTCCCTTTGTCAGCACCAATACAACGCTTCCATTTATCCCTAAATGATGCCGATATATTTAAAAATAATTACACCTCGCTAAAGACTCATTATATGATCAATTACGGTATATGCTGCTTATTATTTAACTGGAAAAAATTAATTATCAGTTTGTCTTTATGGCAATTGAGAAGATGCAATAAATAAATACCCCGTTCATTCTGTTTAAACAGCTGCCTGAATAATCCTTATTGTTATTTATTTATTTTGAATTTCTATTCAATTACACTGTTCTGCAAAAAAAAACTTTTCTCCCCTCCCTTGAACATTTTTGCCTGTTTCTCATGTTTTCAGGTGTGCTGAGTCCGAATCTGAACTCAGTATAGTTTTATCACCGTCTGATTTTGAGAGAAAAGAGGAGAAACTTGGAAAAAATGAAAAATTGTATTTGAAAATTATTGTCTTTATTATAACAGATTTTTTTTCTTTTTCAACGGTACAATATAATTAATTGAATCCTGCATGCTATCAGGTATAAAACTAGATATGACACAACTCAAAAAATATACACACATCGTCAATGAGTATTTTTTTTTCTTTTGTACTCTTCCTCCTCTGTCTCCCGCTGTAGTGTCCAGCAGTAATCCGCCAGCATCTTCTCATTCCATTTGCCAGTATATCTTTTTTCCATTCTGGATATGTCTTGGTGGAATCATTCTCCATGTTCGTCCGAAACTGCACCCAAATTTGGGGAGAAAATGTCTAGGTGACTATGCAGGAAATGTATTTTTAAGGACATATTGCATCCCAATGTTTTATATGAAGTAAGCAGTTCTTGGACTATTTTGGGGGGGGGGGAGTTGGGGCATTGAGGGTGAAAGGGGGGCAGGTAAGGATTTGAATGAAAAGGATACCACCATAAAAGAGAAAGGAAGGTCATTCCCCAGGACATGGAAGATCCAGGTAGAGACCAAATCCCTGCCTCAAGATCAAAAACTGAAAAAACACTTTTGGCCATATTTCTTCAACCACTTGTAATATTCCCATCAAATTTTTTTTCGTTCAAATATACTTCATTGCGCTCAAAATCATCGGGCTTTTGAATTTTTTTCACTATGTTTTGATGCCAAAAAAAATTCGTCAAATTTACAAAAAACTCACATTTTTGGATAAAAAACTAGAATTTCTCAAGAAACTGTGCGTGATAGACAGAATCTGACTTCAAATTCGTGTTCAGCACATTTGAAAACAGTAAGAAAGCATGTTTTGGTTTGAAGGAGGATTTTCGTGCAGAACAGTGTTATTGAAAGATTGATTACATAGACATGAATCTACATTAGGTGGGATATTGTTGTAGTACCCACTAGACTGATTTAGTTTATATTTCTTAGTAAATACATCATTCTACAGTTGGTTTCTAGGCTACTAGCGTTTCAGTCGACGGGTGGGGTTGAGGGGGGTGTGCTGGGAGGATAGAGTTTATTAAGGAGTTAGGATGCCCGTGTAAGTTCGAATGGAATTTGCGGTAGAGGGGTATTTAAAACGTTTCTTTTAAATATTTCTTTCAGCACTTTGTGGTTGCACTCATGAAAGGATTCTCGAAAACTTTTCATCTAATCTTTATCGACTCTTATCTTCTAGAATAGCGAAAATGACCCCCCATTTAAATTTATATTCTAGCGGCACTGGAATGTTAAAGCTTGGTTGCTAAGGAAGTTCACATCACCCCTATCCTGGCTAGAAAAGGGTGGTAACCTATAGATAACCCGTCCTAAAATTCGTAGTTAATAATAAATGGACGTTAAAATTTAAATAAAAAAAAAAAAAAAAATGTATACATTTTGAAGGGAGGCCAGAGTTATGAATGTTTACCTCGGTGTGAATTGTTTTTTTTTTGTTTGGGCACGCCTTAAGCCCCCTCCCCCCCCCCAAAAAAAAAATTCAGTCCGAGGTAAACTTTTGAATTTGTTCTATCGATTAAAGTACTTGGAGGTTTCTTTCACGTATCATCTCTTGTATTGGCAAATATTTTTGGTTGAAAATATGGTACACTTAATACACCAACTCATACTACTTTTTTGGAGTGTAGGATGGTAAGGCGTTTTTTGGGGGTTTTAGGAGGGGATATTTCTCGCTTTTTGGGGAAGGGAGTGTTTCTTTGTGGGGGGAGGAACTTGGCAACTATTAAACCTTTATGGTTTTTTTTTGGGATGCTTACATTCTGCAGTGTACATTTGTAAATATTTCAGTTGTTTTTTGTTTACGGTGCACCTACACCTAGGTTATTAGCTCCGGGCTAACTATAGGTTAGATAAAGAAATGTTTAAAAAGTAACCTAAATCGGGCATTATAGAGCACTCTTCCTGAGGACTTCATTCTCAGAAGAAGCCCTGAGGAAGCCGGTAGAAAGGCTGGCGAAATATCGGTTATTTCCAAGTCGACACGGTCATATCTAGAAGACTCTAAAACATTAAAATACTTTATTGCTTTAAAGAAAAAACAATTTAAGCAAAAATAATACCCTTAGATGTTTCTGATAGTGAAGTGGATGCGAAATATTTCCTAAAACCTCCTGTTCCTTTAGAAAGGTTTTGCCATATGCCTGCGGTTGAAGGTTTTCCTTTCTGGCGACTGGCCAACTCTTGGTCATCAATTTGCCCTGACCGAACCTTTAAGTCATCCGACTCGTTACAAAACCTCCATTTGGCATCTTCCAGCTCTCCATCAAATTAACTAGGAACATCATCTGTGGTCGATCGTAAAGATTCTTCGGTTTAACTAAAGCAGATACTGTTTAATAAGTTTATATTATTATACCGTCTTCCCAAAAGCGATTTTGTATTACTTGGTCACCAAAGCATAATTTATACGTAACTCCTTCATGCTGGCGTGATTTTATATCATCCTTAGCCCTTGTGTCATAGAAAAGAAACTATATTTCACGTATAATGAACAAAACATGCACTTTAAGCACCGTTGTCTCAGAAATTGATGCTAAGCCATTATTGTGGAAGATGTATTAGCCTTGGTAACCTTCCATTTCTCATAGTTTTAGCGGTTTTTAGGAAAAGATTATTTTTTTTATTTTTTATTTTTATTTTTATTTTTTGTAATACTTCCTTTACTGCACATATGGACGCAGCCCGTCGTCTCTGAGTATCCGAAACTAAAATTATAGTTTTTCCACTCTTCTTTAAAAGAGTTCCCACATCAAGATACCGTTACCTTAACGCACAGAGGGACATATAGGTCCCGCTTAAGATCCTCTGCCTTTGAAGCGTTGTGAAAGGGCTCAGAAATTAGTAAGATCTATCAGGACATATATGCCCCACCCTATTTCTTGGAACCATATTTTTTTCAATACAACAAGTACTGATTGGTGGGTGTTTTGCAATGCCCAAAGTAAAAAAATAAAATAATGAAATAAATAAATAAAAGTTTTGTGCGTTAAAGGGTTAAAAGTGTACCTGACTGCTGGTCGACATCATAAACGGGGTTTACTTCATGAAGAGAGCCAGGAAACGCGCTAAAACAATTAACACATAGTGAACTAATAAAAATTTATACTATAGGAATTATTTGTGAACTATGTTGTGTTATTCAATATTTTCCAGGTGGAAGGTGAATAGAAGAGTCCACAGAAAACTCTGTACAGAAAGGTTCGCCTTAACATGATTAGGCTATATTTCTTTTTTAATGAGATTTTTAGCTCCTGAAGAGGCACCTAAGGTGTGAAACATGTAGAGCTTAAAAAATAAATTGAATTGAATTTGTTAATTCTCTTTTATTCGCCTTCCGTCTGGAAAATATTTGATTACAGAAGATTGAGTCACTAAAAATATAAATATGTTATGTTGTAAAATTGACTTAAAATTGTCGATTTGAATAAATTTACTGATGATCTCTCGTAAGTTTACGCTCCATAAATGATTCAGCCTCGGAAAACTTGGGTATACTTGTTCATATTAATAACAATTATCTACCAATTTTGGTGTTTAATTTATGCCATTTTTATTATTTACTATAATTTGAGTACAAAATAATAACTATTTTGGGTGCTATGGTTGCAGCTTACGACCTCGCCCAGAACTCGCACGTCCAGGATGCCTTCGTCATCGCGGTGGAGGCTCAGGCGAGGGAGCGGCTCGAGAGGCTCTCCGCGCTCAAGCGGATCAAACCTGTCGATATGACGAAACTCTCTCAGCAGGTGAGAAAGTCGTATTATATAAGATATGTTTCACTATTTTTACATTTATATTCATATTTATTGTTTTTATAGCACAGTAACATAATCGTTTGTTATTTTCGTTAGAATTAATTATTATTAGAACTGATTATTGTTAGCGGCATTCAAATGTTTTAATTTTTGCGCCACACATTTAAAGGATCGTGGGTATTTTTATTTAGGAAGCACCGGTCCTCTAATCTATGGAGACGTCCTAGCCCGCCAATCTCCGCCCGGGCCGATCCAAGACGGCCGCTGTTGCCCAGTTGGTGAGTGGTCTCCCGATACAGTGTATTCGGTAAGCCTTATACCAGTAGCTTCTCTCGCGGTCTGTGGCGATCCGCTTATCTTGGCGTTACGAAGTTGTCCCCCGGTGCAGTTTTACGCCCGGTTTCAGCTTTTACACTTCAAACTGCTGCCCTCTTGGCGTTTGGTGACATTTTCTCATACCTCCCTTAATCCTCTCCTTCGACCTTTTCCTTTCTTCACGCCCTGAAATGCCCTGTTCCCGGAGATAATGCCCTACAGGTAAGGCTGATTTTACTGTTTATTACAGGCATGAGTTTTATCCTTAGTCCATTGTTTTTTCGACGTTCGATTTTATCTGAGCTCACCAGAGCACCACATTTTTTTTTTTTTTTTTTTTTTTTTTTTTTTTTTTTTTTTTTTTTTTTTTTATTTATCTGTGCCTTTATCCTGCAGTAATACTTCCATACAAATTGAATATTACCTCGAAAAAAATAAGTAAATCATAAACGTAAGAAGTAAGGCAAATATATTCTTGTAATCATTTATTTTAATTTTCGTAACCCATTTGTACCTACTAGAAAGAAATGGCAGAACAGCATTCACATGATTGTGAATAATCCAATGAGTCTAACACATTGTTACAACTGCAGACAACTCATTAACTTAAAATGCCTCAGACCTACACGACTTACTGACAGAAGGTAGCACACACATTTATACCTACTCAAATATTTGAAAAGCACAAATTTATACACCAAACTGTCAATAATTCATTTAACATTCACAACCACTGTTTCAAAATCTTATCTTTACATTTAATTATTACTTTAGTTTTATTAATTGTTTTTTTACTTTATCTTCTTATTCACGTTGTTGTTAAGCTTCAAGTTGCTAATTTATTTATTTACCTTTTTTTTCCTTTTTTTTTTGATAACCCTGGGCATGCACTTCAAAGACCTTAACAACCGCCGGCCATCGAACGAGAAGGTGTTTAGAACGTTTCTTGGTGATATATTGCGACAATTATTTGAAAACCGATTTCTTTGCGGCATCAGCTTACACCAATATTGCATGAAATGCGAAGTGATACTGGGCACACGATTCCGAATGGCATTGCTCGAACTTTGGAAGTGGTTGCTTTGATGTTCAAGCAATTGGTTATTTACAGAATATATACGGTGGCGTATTCATAGGATACATGTCTAATCTTCATATCTGAATATGGAGTTCTCGTCGTTATAAGACAACGGTAATGGGTTTATAACGACGGGTTATAAACCCATTATCTATTTTTAGTGTAAGAATTTATACAAGACAACCAATTACTTGTTTATAAAACATATTTGAAGAAACGAAAATTCAGGTCACTAAATTTCGCCGTTTTCGCCTTTGCGGATGATATAGTCGTCGTTGAGAATTACGCCAGGAACTAGAATAACGTGAAGACCGTCAGTCACTGAGCATAGTCGTGAAAATACATTTTTGTGAGTGATACTAGACGGAACTGAGACGTGATGTGACTTATGTGTGTGAATGCACCTTAATATTCAAAATAAAAAGTGGATAAACGTAAGAAGAAAGTGGGCCTATTTTTCGCATTTCTTTGTACATATTAAAGTTTTCGAAAAATGAATAACAGCTGAAAATGATAGATTTATGATGATGCACAATAATTGATAACTTTATGTTACATTATACTTTTAGAATATATGCAAGTAAAATGTTCAGGAAGGAATTGAAAACATTTATGGAATATAAATGTCCATTAAGAAAATATATTTTTATTGTTTATTTTTGGTTACCGCTTACCATGTTTCCCCATAGCAAGGGGTAGGCCTTATATAATGTGATTAGTATAACTAATTAATGGCGTGAGCACTTAGCACTCTGTGGCAAAGGTTGTGGCTTCGATTCCCACTATGGGGTGGTGGCATTTCTTGAGAAAAAAGAAAAGGCATCAGCTCTATCCTGGCTAGAAAAAGGTGATAACCTATCGATAACCCGTCCCAAAATTCGTAGTTAATAATAATGGACGTTAAAATTTAAATATTAGAGGCATGCATTAATCTGATTTTTATTTAATGTGGAACAAAATGTTATTTATATTTATAACTTATGATATACTAATAATACTTACAATTTGCAGAATTAACTTATTTAGATTTACTTAAATAAATATTGTTTATGATAAACATAATACATAAAAAATATTGGACGTAGCGTATTTATGTACTATATTTATATATAAACTACATCATTATACATTACCTCTCACTATCTCACTTCTTTTTATTTACACTCGTGCAGAAACTCATGCACGAATCATCAACTGGACTACAACAAATAATGAACGTAGATCTTGAACAAAAATAGGAATCTTAAAACAATATCAAGACACACAACAAAGTAGAACTAGTGTCGGAGCAATGATGCCCTCCACCTTAGAATGTTTGTTAGATATTTGTATATATTGAAATGATCCCCATTTAGGCTCTAGGATCTGATGGATTTGAGTGTCATCTGTTGGGTGTTTCAATGATTGAACTTGCTCTCTGACAAGCTAGTAATTTGGGCAGTGCAAAATTATGTGATACACATCTCATGGGCGTATATACGGAATAATTTCGGAGGGGGCTGGGAAAATTTCGGGGGGGGGGGCTGAGACCATTTCCGGTGTATGGAATACTAACAATTTAGATCTTGGAAGAGTTTTAGCCAACTTAAACGCTATTACACCTAAAATAGAATATGTTTTATGAACTAAATGCTCGTATTTGATTTATTTTTAAGGGTTTTATTTAATTTTTACCGATCAAATCAAAATTTAGGGGGGGGGGCTGCACCCCCTTATATACGCCCTTGACACATCTTCATAGGCATTCGATCTACACAGGATACACATTTAGAAAATATGTACCTATTTGTAAAAAATACTTACATATATAGCGATTTCTCCAACTTGAGGAATTATCCGAAATGAATATAGGGAAAAATATTTGTGAATTGATGATCTGCTGGAGGCATACAGAAGAAATACAGGGAATTGGGAAAGTGGTTGCTGTTCCAAGGGGATGTGTAGAGAAGAGTATGGTAGCTATAACATGTATGTGAAGGAGTGTAAGTAGCGACCTCTTTCCTGTCAAGAACCAACTACAGCATTGGAACACGCCTCCTGTCGGCATCCACCGCTAGATAGAGGCACCAGTTACCAAACATCTACTCACCACTTAGGTCCTTATTTAATTCAATTAATTATTATCGCTTCCATTTTGTATATGAGCATTATTCAGATAGATTTTACTTTTTGGTTCTCAACTTTTACAGAAATCAACTTGAAAATTAATAAACTTTTTTTGTACCAATTGAACATACATGTGATGGTTAATTTTTTGGTCATGCACCCACAACTGTTTTTTTTTTGTTTTTTTTTTTTTTTTATAATCGTATGAAGAATATTGAATATTTATATCTAGTTTTTTTCTGAATATTTAAAAATCATGCACGCAATTCCAAATATCGTCAATTCATGTCGTCATTAAACCGAGTCCCTCTAGACATCAGGTGCAGGCCTTTCCAGAAGCATTTCAAGTGGCATAATACCACCTTCCATATCCTTCCTAATACCACCTTCAAAACCCTTCCTAATACAATCTTCTATACCCTTCCTTTTACCATCGTCTATACCCTTCCTAAAACCCTCTACAATATCCTTCCTAATACCACCTTCAATACCCTTCCTAATACCACCTTCAATACCCTTCCTAATACCACCTTCAATAGCCTTCCTAATGCCACTTTCAAAACCCTTCCTAATACAACCTTCTTTACCCTTCCTTTTACCACCGTCTATACCCTTCCTAAAACCCTCTTCAATATCCTTCCTAATACCACCTTCAATATCCTTCCTAATACCACCTTCAAAACCCTTCCTAATACCACCTTCAATACCCTTCCTAATACCACCTTCAATACCCTTCCTAATACCATCTTCGATATCCTTCCTAATACTAGCTTCCAGCAGAATACTGACTTTAAAAATCTTCCGAATATCACCTTTTTGTTTATACGCACAAATACATAATTTATTTTGAGAATGTTTATGTGAATAAATTTTTATTCACAAATTTTAATGTGAATTTATTTGTATTCGTTATATTTAAATGTAAATGTTTTTGTATCACTTGAGTTTTTCTGAATATTCACAAAATTTGTGAATATTCAAAATTTTTGTGTATATTTAGAATTTTTCCTGTAAATTAAATTTTATTTACAGGAAAGTTTGTGAATACAACTTTATTTGTATATATATGTGTATATATATATATATATGTATATGTATGTATGTGACATACGTTAATACAAATAAATGAGGTACAAATAAATTCTTATTTTTATTTCTAAATAAAATTATGCCCAACTGTAATTACCATCCAATGAAGAGTAGGACGGTAATGATATTTGTTACAAAAATATATTTTTTTTTTTCTAAAATAATTATATTAATAAAAAATATTGTAAAGTACGTAGTTTATGAAGCACTATTTAATTGTTAGACGAAAAAAAAATTCATGGATGTTTTGAGTAATAAAATGGGGGATGGTAATGACCAGCAAAATACTCCAATTTTGATTTACTAGATAAAACACATCGAAAAAACTGATACGTACGAAATTTCTCTTCCGCACCTTCTGGACAACAAAAATCAGTTTGAGAGAGCTGCTCCAACATCTATTTGGAAACAACTTGCTCCATCCTGATAGGTTTTCTCTTTAATTCAAAAAGGCGGACGGTAATGATGTCAAAACTGAGCGACAACTTTAAAGGCGCTATTGCGAAGATAGATTTTTTTTTTAATTTTTTTTAATTTTTATGAATTCACCTTAAATATTATTATTTTAAAATGAAACATCACATGAGCAAACAATAGAATATTCTTCACCCCTAAAAAAAATAGTAAAGTGTAATAAATGTGTTCAGGGACAGCGGACGGTAATGATTTTGGGACTATAAAATTAATAATTTTGACAATAAATTTTGAAATTCAGAATTTAATTTTGGTAGCATTAGTTTCCTGTTTATTCCATTAGTCATTCCAAGAAGAAAAAAATTAAAAAAATCTGGCTGCCTGAATTGTATCGCCAAGGGACAATAATGTTAAAACTATTTGAATAATGCTCATATGTACATTTTTTTATGTAGACAAAACTAAATAAATAAAATATAAAAGTAAAGTTGTTTTAGCGCATATGAATCTACCTTAAGTCGACAATTGGTGGGAGGACGATGATAAATAGGGGCCTGATTTTTAGGATAAAATAAGCATCCAATTAGGTTTTTTGCAACAGGCATAATAGGTATTTTTAGGTTTTTATTTAAAAATCCATTTTAGGTTTTTTAAGTGATAAAAATGTTTCAATAGGTTCAAAAAATAAGTTCAACCTATTATAATTTATCATTAATAATTTTGATTAGTTTATAATTGATAAATTAATATGTATATAAATAGTGACATAAAAATAAACAATAATAAAAATGAAACGGAAATATGAGTTTATATTTTAAAAAAAGAATAAGTAGTTCAAATATTCAACAAAATATTGATTTAAAAACAAAGTGAATGAAATTTATATAAATGAAATACACTTAAGAAATAAAGCAAAGTTTAAAACAAAAAATAGAAAGAAAAAAAAAAGAAAAATAACTTTAATTATTTAATAAAACATACATTAATAAAAAAAATAAATAAGAACATAAAACAAATATGTAAAGGACATTTTCAAATTCCCATGTAGGTGCTCAGGTTTTTGACGGTGAAATTCTTCTTGTAGGCTTAGAGAACTGCCTTAAAAGCGGAGAAAGATAAAGATGCGCCCCTTTACGTCACAAGACGTCTTAGAGGAGTATTTCATCGCATGTTTTAGTTCCAGTGTTGACAAACTGAGTGCTCATAGGAATGCGAGTGCACCACGAATCTCGTTGGTCTGGAGGAGGAACATGGAAGTCTTAGAAATGGCAGCTGCTTCATTCATATCCAAAGCGACAACAACTCTTTTCATTTTTCCCCAGCGTGTTAAGATGGGTTCTGGTGGAAGTGACACTCCTAGTAAAATTTCCCTGAACGTCTGGACCCGGGAAGTTGCTTTTAAGAAAATTTGTTTGATCGAGGAAATGAGTTCATCGAATTGTATTTTCTATTTTAAAGATTAGGTCTGTCTAGGTCATTCCATCGTTATTTAGGTGATTTTAGGTGATATCATCCTAAATAGGTTTTTTTTAGGTTCTTATAAATTTGCATGAATGATACTACAAGACGCGAACCATATAAAAAGCCGATCATTATCATGTTTAGGAGAAAGGAAAAAATAGGTGAAAACCTAAGAATCCGGTCCCTAATGATAAAGCATAAATACAGCACATCTTCCATTTAAGCCTTCATACATAGGCGATGAAACATAACAATGAAAAGTCCGACTCGCAGGAACTGCGTCATCTTAGTGCGCTTCCGTTTATATCCCTAGTGCCAATATTAAATTAATACAAACTGTTATTGGTGTGTTTTGATCTTTCGTGAATAATATGAAATAAAATCTGGAAGAGAAGTAAGATTTTAGGCGCAATAAAAGGAATCTGACAGTATCCTATCCTCTTTTCAACCTTCGCTCTTTGAAACACTATAATCGATATATTTCTTATCTGCCGGTGCTCATGGCCTTAGTAGTCGATGCACCCAAAAAAAAAAAAAAAAAAAAAATTCTTATCTGCTTCCCTGTCACTGTATAATACTCATTTTACTGTAAAATGAAAATAAAAGTACTTAGTTTCTTATCTACAAACGCAATAAAATTGTAAATATCTTAGATTAGATGAATGTCAAACATCTGGAACGTATTTCAACTGAGTCAATCTTTTCTTAATACCCGACCTAAAAATTACCTGGGAAAAGTAGCTCTACGACTAAATGGTTAAAAAATATTTTCATTCGTTTTCCTACGTTATAGGACCTGTATAACGAGTACCTGCAAGCATATTAACTTCGCCCGAATTTCGCTCCAAAAATTTATTCTGCTGGTTAACGAACTAGACCGTTCAAATTAGGGAAAAGATTTTTGTACCAAATTTCATCAAAATCTAACCGTTTGGAGCCTCTCACTCATTACGTTAGTGCAAGTAAAGGTATAGGTATATATTTTACTTGTTCTTTTTTCTTTTTATGGCAGAGGGTCGATAAAGCAGATCGCCATTCGTTTTTTTTTTCAAACTTCTTTATTTTCTCTACTTTGCCCGACATGTTTCGTTCCTTTGTTCGCAACTCTTCAGGGGCTTTCCTATACAAAAATATTTTTTTTGTAATTCCCAAATTCAAATTTTGTACACTAATAAACCTTAATCGTTTCTCTAAATTAATTTACTTTTAAACAAATATTATTTTATTAAAAATTCTTGTCCTACCTTATCAGGAAGTCCTCTCGACATGTATACTGGCTTGAGTCATGCGTAATACTGACCAGTCATCTGAGGTAATGAATATGCCGTATTCTAACGATTCTTTCGGCTGTTTAAATAATACACACACACACACACACAACTTTGAACAACCGTTATTTTTGTGATCTATGTGTTCTGAAAAGTGAAGTTTTTTAGTCGGTACTTCGGACTTAATTGAATCACGAGATCTTTTTCATAAGTAGGTTTCCTCCCTGTGTTCTTAAAACTTACTTAAAATAAAAAAAAGAAAAAACAAAAAAAAAAAAAGACTTATTGATCGACAAACAAGATGTTTCCAATACAAAGAGATATTTTATAGCAACAAGAGAAAGTCCCATAGCTATAAAATGTTTCTTAATGATAAACTATTTTCCTTGACCTACCTATGTCGACAAGGTTCGCATGCCTGTGTGTTAGGTTTGTACATAGTTATTCCTGGGTTATACAATCCGGTGGCTATCTGACGTATTCATCTTGTCCTGTAACCTTTCATAATTCACTTCTCTAATCAAACAGGTCATAGCCCTTCTACGTAGTCTATATCTGATTTTATATTTTTTCTTTACCAACTTTTGAAATGTTTTGTATCATGTGTTTTGGTGTGACATTGTACGTTTCCTCCTGGGTCGCGTTTGTTCTTATCTCTAATGTGCTTTTGGAAGCTTAGAACTGAAACAGTTAATGTTTTGACTTTATCTTCCGGTAAAAATGTAAACATGTATATATATATATATATATATGGGTGAGCACTTAACACTCTGTGCCAAGAGTCGTGGGTTCGATTCCCACTAGGGGTGGTGGCTTTTCTTTCGAAAAAAGTAAAGGCATCACCCCTATCCTGGCTAGAAAAGGGTGGTAACCTATAGATAACCAGTGAAGGCTAACTAGTGAAGGTCGGCCTAATTATTCACCCACATGATATAGATAACCCGTCCTAAAATTCTTAGTTAATAATAAATGTACGTTAAAACTTAAATATATAAAACGCGGCGATTAAATGAATTTTTTGAAAAGGCGCTAATGTGGATGGCATGGAACCTTAAAAAAAGGTTGGAAATGACCGTCAGATAAGGCCTCCTTATAATTGGTGTGACATTGTACAAGTGATCCAACCTCGATAACTAGTGAAAAGAGGACTTTTTTCTGTAAATATTGTACAGCCATATGTTTAAAGTTGTTTCTAAGCCTATTGATTATATTATGTTTCTGTAACTTTTCATACGTAATATTTTTATCAAGACTAATATTGCTCGTTTTTTTATTTTGTTTTATAAAATGATTTGTCAATTAAGTAACAGTTTTTACCTTAACAAAAAAATAAAAAAATAAAGTGTGTATTTATATTAGTGTGTGAGTGATTTATCTTCAAAACATGCGGATTACTGGAACCCAAGTATGTATTACAGAGCCTTTTTATAGGAATGTTTGGTGTGGACAAAGTTACCCAAGCTAAGGGCTACTTTATCTCAAATTTAAAAATAATAAAAATTGCAAAAATAGTGTATAGAATATAATATTAAAAATATAGTCTTAAAAAGGAAGATTAAAACTACCTAAAAGTGTCCTTGTAATGTTTATTTTATATTGTTAAATATTCATAACGAAGCATGAGACAGAAAATGCTATAATTTGGCACAAAGTAACCCATGTTTACGGCATATATACCTTCAAGATGAACAGTTTTTTCTTTAGAATGAAATTTAAAGTTTAGATTGTAGTAAATTAATTAAAGAATAAAATTGCAAACGTAAAATATAAATGGATTTGTGAACGTTATTAATTATTCAGTTTAAAATCAATTGAAACATTGTAAAGAGAGTCGAGAGACTTTAACGGTGGGTCTAGAAAGAAAGGAAGAAAGGGGTTCCTAATTACAATTTTTTTCTTAACATGGTGACCTGACAGGAAAGACCGGCATGTATACAGTATAACACACTAATCAGTCCAGGCAACGGATGCTTGAAAACAGCTATAGGTGGCAATGTTTGGAACACAATTTTTAACTTCATAACTTTGTTTCGGCTAGTTAGGAGGTAACACATCAAAAATCCTAGCGAGATGACCACTCTATAACAAATGAAAGCTTATTAAATTTCCTACAAGTTCTATTCAATGAAGGTTTTCGAGATATCTTTAGTTTTCGAAATAACCGCTCTTGAAAGTCTGCCATTTTGGGAAAAAACACACTTTTTTCTATTCTCGACCGGATATCTCTTCAACGATCAACCCCAAAAACAAATGTCGGCTATAGGGTTGTAGAACATTTCATTCGCTTCAATAATATACATTACTTTACTATTTTATGTATTTTATTTCAAACGTTATATACGCACTCACATGGTCTTAGCAAAACCATTGCCAATAAAATGACAAGATCTTATTTAATTGAGTGTGAAGAACTGGTCAGTGGGCCCAAAATTATATATTTTGTGCTATTTATACGTCCAGTACTCAATATATTTACATAATGGAGTATATTTTGGACAATACATTGACTGGAAATGGTGAGAAATTGAAAGGTTCATTGGTCGATAGTTGTCACCAGATATCACGATGAACACTAAAACTTTTTTCACATTTGAAGGAAAAGACATAAAATAGTAAAGTTATATATATTATTCAAGCGAATGAAATGTTCTACAACCCTATAGCCGACATTTGTTTTTGGGGTTGATCGTTGAAGAGATATCCGGTCGAGAATAGAAAAAAGTGTGTTTTTTCCCAAAATGACAGACTTTCAAGAGCGGATATTTCGGAAACTAAAGATATCTCGAAAAACTTTATAGAATAGAACTTGTAGAAAATTTAATCAGCTTTTATTTGTTATAGAATAGTCGTGTCGCTAGGACGCAGGGTTTTCGACATATAAATGAAAACCCGAAAAATGGGACCTTCTAAACCCCCCTCCCCCCGGCACAAAGACTACGGGTGAGGACTTTTGATATGTTCACCTCCTATCTAGCCCAAACAAAGTTACGAAGTCAAAAATTGTGTTCCAAAAATTTCCATTATAACTGTTCGTTGACTGGACTGAATGGCTATGAAGCAAAGAACATTCTAACAGTATGCTTACCGAGAAAAAATTTCGACAGCACCATCAAAGTAATCGGCGATGGGACGGGTAATATAGTACACATATTCAGCTACCTGAAAAGACAAACTTACTCCAAAAATTCTAATATAAACAGCAAAACATGCGCATAAATTATATCATTCTTACTTCAATTCGAGAATTGGTATTATTTTGATTTTTCCAAAAAAATTAACTATTATTAAAATATTACAATAGTCCACCCGCAAACAAAAGAACAAGAAGTGGCGTGGGTGAAGGGGAGCTAAGCGTTCGCACATTTGGGCTGGGTGTAGCGCGTGCGCACTACTTTGTTCTTTTGTTCGCGGGCGGACTAAAGCCCAAGTTTAAAAAACGTAATATGTTCCTTAATGATTATTCTTCAACTGACCCTTTTCTCAATCTTCTTATTTTCGTGGTAGGCGGAAGGTCAAATAATAAAAACTTCACCATACAGTATCACCAACTTTATTCCGTCCCTACATGTTTCACACCTTTTTTGGTGCCTCTTCAGGGGAAAAGTTACATATATAAAACTTACAGCCTCAATCTGAGAAGTAACTTCCACCAGCACGGCCACATCTCGACTGTTCCTTAATGCCACCCAGACTTTGTTATGTATACTATTAAGTACAAACTATGCACTGACACTTTTCTAACACATTACGGGCTGCATATGACAAAATGAAATTAAACATAAACTTATATAACAAACACTTTAGAATTTTAAACTACTGGGCTAATAAGTGTTTAAAATTGTATCGGCTAGTAGCAGAAACTCAATAAATAAATAGATTACTTAATTGGAAAAAATTGTTTAACCCAATTCACATATATATAGAATGCGCATATAAGAGTATATTGGTATTTCATCAATATAATTCCGTCTTCAAGTAGAAGAGTGTAAGTAGGGACTCTGGGGATTATATTTTCCTTGTTTTATTCCCTGAAAACTAGGAAATCGTGGTAAGTAGAAGGTGACCATTCAAAAGCTGACTAAATTCCCTACCAAAAAGGTCTTGATTTAATGTTCGGTGGGGCGATGTCAATCTGAGAAATAAGTGTTTAAAACTTCAAAATTGTTAGTTTTGTTCTTTTCAACGGGGTTTTGTCGCTGTTTACTTGTCGATTTAATTGGTTATTTCTTTTTAATGTCATTTAATATTAAAACTAGTATTACAATAAAAGCAGGTATGAGAATGATACCTCATGATATCTTATTGGTAATAGTGTTTTCCATGGCGAACGTTGAGAAGGTAGAGTCATCAGTGTCTTGTTGAGGCGCCTTAAATCTTCTTTCTCTTTGAGTTGTCGTATTTATATAATGTTTCACGTATCGTGTTGTTCCTTGAAATTGGAACTTCGCAAATAGTGGAGCTGTCAGGAATGTTTCACTTATAATTTCGGGATGCGGAATTGAACGTTTCCATCTATCTGAACAGGATATAAAATAGCAAGAAGTTATAAAACATAATATTAATAATTTCTATTCCAATGTTACCAAAAGCGTGTAACGGAAAAGCGCTAAAATAACGCCGTTTCTGCAAGTGGAACATTTTTAGACCTATTTCGATTACAAAAGAGTTTTTGTGATTTAGTTTTTCATTGGGGCATTACCACGTGCTAGCTGAGCTCTCCGTCTACATCGATAGGGAAAGGTCGATCGTTCAGGAATGCCTGATTCACTCTGACGTCACGTGTACATGACAGCCTCTGACCACACCTCTTGTCTGTACCTTGTCTCATATCTTAGCACGGAGAGCCATTTTGTTTTGTGTTGAGAAATGTGAATCACATCCACAAGCATCCGATTAAACTGATATAGTTAATAATTTGTGACTAATTTAAACAACCTACTACATCTAATATTAAATCTGGTAGGAAAGTGAGCTTTAAGGCTCCATTATACACAGAAAACATGGAGTTTTGGAAATTACTCACTCGGACTCTTCGAGATCTCAATTACGAAAAGTCCGACCTGCAGGAACTACGCCATCTTAGCGCTGTTCCATTCTTATACCTGGTCTCATTTGGAAAGATTAGGATAAAACAGTTATTATTTAGGTTCCACCATTCTTAAAAAGGTTTTATGGCCTTACTTGCGAGGGTCGGCCAGCCACCACAATCCACTTATATCCTCCACAAACTTATTTCACACGGTTCAATGCGTGGAAAAATATCAAAATATTCCTTCTTTCTTAAACCAAAAACATTATTTAACTACTATTTTTCAAATTTTCTCGAAAACGGTTAAAACTAGTCGCCTTAGAAATGGTCCAATCGAAAATAAGCTAAGAAAACTTGTTTTATCTACTGTTGCATTGGAAAGAGTCATTTACACTTAGGTCTAATTATTATCTATAAAGAGACATTATTATTCAGGAAAGGAGAGAGCTATATGACGTACTAAGTGATTTATGCTTCCTGTAGAATATTCAATGCCAGTAATAATGACTGTTGAATAGCTATTGTGGGTTGTGTTCAAATGCCATTCATCATTTTCATTATTTACTAAGAACTATTGTCTGAGAATTTATGTTGTTGTTGATATAACGCACAGAATTGGTTTTGCTCTACAGGAATCTAATCATCCATAGGATGAAGATGCTCCAACCGCTGAGATCATCCGTTCACTATCGATGAAGTTGAAACTTGGTTATCTTTTGTATCTTCCATTTTTGACGAATTTGTGTTGAGCTGATGTTTATAGTATACTAGCTGTTACCTGCTATACCTACTTTCTGCATCTAGAAGAGCAAGGACACGGTGTCCCCTTGCTGTTCGGTTGCTGTCCAAACCTCCCGACCCAGAGGTAGGGAAATTCGTACGGTCAGTAGACTGGCGTGGTCTTAGCTTATTTAAGTTTTGCTGACCGGGCCTGCCACCTCATCCGGGCTTAATGTGTCTTGCCTTCTGATAAGAGCCCAAATGATGCCATGGGGGTGTGTTTTTCCACCCGACACACACCAGCCTGCATTGTTTAATGCAGGTCGGCGGTACCACGATCCTCTTCAAGTTTGCATGGAGTAGACGTGGTGGTCGTTGGTACTGGTCAGTTCATATGGTTAAGAGCGATGGTTGGGGCACGCGCTAGTAGAGGACTTCCCCTTTCCAAGCTTTTGGGAATGTGACGAGCATGTCCTTGGTGATGGGTATGGCGATATGCTTGTACATCTCTAAGAGGTATCGTTGCACTGTTAAACACACGCTGCATCTAGAATAGCAAAAATAAATTAGAAACCAAAGAAGTAATATTAAACTCTAATAATAAAGCAAATCCGTAACTGTTCAGGTTCGCAGTTTCGAACTCGTGACCTCTGAACTGAGAGTCCTAGACGATTTTGAACAAACTACGATTTCGACCTATCCTATGACACTCCCCTGGTCAAGACCTACCACTGTGCCAAGTTTGGTCAAAATGGTTCAAACAGTGTCAATTTGTATAAGGAACAAACAGACACGATGGAAAGTCGAGAAAGAAAAATAGGCAATCTATGAGAAATGCATCCCATACCTAAAAGAGGTCTTTTGGTTCTGGGCAAGAGGTGCCATTCCTAGGACTACAGCAGCATTCTTCGAAGAAATTGAATTCGAATATTTGCCCAAACTAGCTGAGTACATTATTGTTGACTCATCAAGAAGTCTACATCACCATTTATACAAATGACCTAATAGTATCTTCTATTACTTACGTATAAACGATCACACGAGGAAAAAGAAACTGTCGGATTTACCGAAGTGTCTTTTTTAATTACGAATTTTAGGACTCTTTTTTAAAAAGACAGATGAATCGTCTTATAGCAGTCCATTAAAAAGGGCTAACATACCATTAATAAAGATAAAGTTGCTTGTTTCCATAATGATTACGTCTCCTGAGACTTCCTATATAAAACTTAGGCGAACGATGAGGTTTATTTTTTGTTGACTGATGACTCTGCTTCAATGCAGGATATATATTTTTCATCAGCATTAGCTTTATTATTTGCCAAAAATATTACGTACGATCTACGCAATTTGCAACATATTTCAAATGGGGTGCCAGAATTCAACAGAGAATAAATGAAATACAAATTAGGTCACCAAACTGACATCTTATAGAAAGAGAGGAAGCACGCTAAAAGTATTTGGACTACTATTACGCCGTCGGCTTTGTGGAGTATGGAATGAAATTGGTGTGGAAGGAGTTGGAATGGAAGAGCCTCCCTCATTGCAGACCGGACATAGAGGTCCTTATCTCGGTGGATTGGAGGTTCCCTCGAATCCATGGCAAAAATGGCCAGGGTGGTGTCGTCAGAGCGGCTCTTTAATTTCCGCCTCATTCCAGATCGCCACCCCTAGAGGCATTTAAATATATCCTGTGCCGATCGTACTCTCTCTATACCACTCCTCTCTCGATAAGAAGTAAATGGAAAACCTCGATTATTTCGGCTCTCCATTCATCGGACTCTTGTGGAGGAATTGGCATTCCTTCTAGAGGTGAGAAGATGTCTCATATGGGAAATAGAAATGTTTAATTTGTAATTTGTTTCGTTCTATCATTAAAAAACGTCTGACCCCAGAGACAGCGTCATCTTAGAAATTTTCCATACTTAACACTAGTGGTATTTGTAAAGTAATAAAAAAAGGTTCATGTGTCTTACTAAAGTACTCATGTTACTGTTAAATTGAATTAAAAAAATCAAATAAAAAATGAGAGAAAAAAACCTTTCAATAGAACGAAACTGCCTGCAGTACAATAGTAGAAAATACTCACGCGCAAGTTCCAATGCCGCTCGGGATGCTCTATTTAAAAAAAAAAGTTCTCATTCTAAGTACCCTGTTTTACTGACAAATGCATTTGACAGCTCTAAGCAAAAACAACAAGCAATAAAAAACTAAGGGAAACAGAAAAACATACTTCCAATAAATTAAACCAAAAACTTCAAAGAGTTAAACAGGTCTTTCTCCAAATGTGACCGTCCAATCGAAAATTACTTCAGAAAAGTTTATGTTGGAACTTTATTAGACCTTCGAATGGTTGTTACCATGATTTCCCAACCGTCTTACAGATATTTAACAGTTTTACTCATATCTAAAGCTGTATGTTAGTGTATATTAATAAAAATATCGGTCCATTTTTGAGGCACCTACAGAGCGATCAGACAAATACACACGTACACATCTGTGTAAGTACAAATTTGAACCACCGATGTTTTCATCATCTTTGGGGTCTGAAACGTGAAGTTTTTGGGTCGGCAATTCCTCAACCTCATATAGGTCAACCTCATATAGGCGGGTTTCCTCCCTGTAGAGGGAGGGAGGAAACACGCTCCACCTGCAAAAATGATGATGTATCTGTGGAAATTTTTGCCTTTTTTCATCACTATGAACAATAATTTCGAGCAATTTCTATATGAATCTTACTAATATCTTCCTCGTTGTGAATACAGTTCCACAGCGCCTTCCGCTTGGACCTGTGTTTTGCTGTTCTCGACTTCCGAGGTACCTTGGAGTTGGATAATTACTTAATGAAATCCTCTCGCTGGAAGCGGCAGGAATTTCTGCCTGTGCTTGAAGATCTGTGGTGGTGAGCTGGCCTTTCGTCCCGACCTACATTTATCTTCATCTCGCAAGATGAAACTTTATTTGTCCATTATGAAGTGTGTTCTTTGACGAAGTGTATTTTTTATATTATAAACTAAGACATCAACCAGTCATTAATCGTAAAACTTCATCGGTTTATTATTTTGTAGTATTTCTTGGCACAGAAACTGTCCAGAGCAGCAAACAATCTCATTGCTTATCCACTTTATTAAAATTCATGTAGTAGAGTTTTCAGGCTTGAGACTCATTCGGATCCTTGAGGAAAATAAGTATGCTTTGGAAAGGGATGTTTATACTATCTGTAAGGTATGATGATCTGTAGGGATTGTAAATTAGGCATGTATACTATCTGTAAGGTATGATGATCTGTAGGGATTGTAAATTCGGCATGCAACTGATACATGGTAAATATTCCCTAGCTGAATGGTATTACAGACAGGGCAGATTTCCTTGGGGTTTATGGATATTGTATTGTTCCTGTAGTTCATTTTTATAATATTTATATTTATTACTCTAATTTGAGCTATTACCCTAAAAATTGGAAATGGGATGTTCATTTTTAGGTAAGCTGGTGTTTTCTAGTTGGGAAAAGTCGTTCATTCAGAAGTATAATAAATAATAATAATAAAATAATATAATAATATAATATAAAATAATAATAAATTTCCTCCAGGAAAGATTCACTCGTAAATTTCGACAGGATCAGGGTGCTTGAAATATAGGAAGTTTTGATTTTTGCCATTTGAAAGCAAAGTATCAGTAGATTCTATTCTAAGCTTTCCAAACCACACCAGACGAAAACATTATTTGGAAAACCGCTAAGATGACGCATTTCATACGAGTTGGACATTTTAAAATATTTTATGGTGTCCTTCATCGAGGTGGTGGGGATGAAATGGAGCCATAATGCCCAGAAGCTTATTAAGTTACGAATCGGTTACGGTATTTCTTCCCGTGAACCATGAATTATGCACTCCCCAGATAGACAGGAAACTTCAATTCCGCATGCGCGAATTTTAAGGGAATATTCCCGACGGTTCTACCATTTGTAAACATCCATTTCAAGGAACAACACGATACGTGAAACGTTGTAAAACTGATTATGTCTCGTTTAAGACTAGGGAAGGCTTTAAGAGGCCACCTTTTAAACCTCCTTGTGATAAGGTTATAAAAGAGAGAATTTTTACCGCCTATTTCTTGCACGGGGAATACAGGCCCCTTCCCCCCCCCCAACTAAACCGTCTATTTGAACAGGCTATAACTTAAATTGTTTTTAGCCTTAGCTTTGGCAATTGTATTGATAAATATTAAGCACTATCTCCCTTGTCTGGCCTCTCAAAGCCTTCCATGGTCTTAAACGAGACCAGAGAATCAGTTTTTATAGAGTTAAAAGTAGCGTGTTGTTCATTGTAATTGGTATGCAAATGGCGGTACCCCGCCATTCAGAGTATATTTCCTTCTGAATTTCACGCATTAGAACTATTCCATCTAACTGGCTATACTTCTTGTTTTAATCCAATAATTGTCCTGAAAAACTACTCTAAATACCTTTATATGTTTGGTTTACTGGCTATATTACTCCGCCATTAGCATTACATCTGCCAGTAGATTAGGAAGTGACACGAGGATCTAGGAGCTGGAACAATGGTGCTCGAGTTGAGACCACTCCAGCTGGCCTGCAGCCGATTTATAGTCTGGATATACCACTAGGGCTAGACTACACTACTGCATTAACCACTCTCTCTAGTCTGACTAAACTACAAACTACTTTAGCTGTACTCATCCTTTAGTCAGGCTAGCTGTTGGCTTATAAAAGTTTAGTTTTTTTTTTTTTTTTAATTTTCCTGCTTGAGTGATTTAGTGTACGCCGAATGAAAACCTATTCGCTTCATACAAACGTTTTTAAAAGCTGACTTTATAATTTTGTTGCTGTTGTCAGATTATTCCGCTTTGTTTGTAACATCTTTTTGAGCTTGTTACAGCACATTTGATTGATCGATGATTTTTTTCCCAGAATAACAAATCTGAAGTAAGATTAGAGTAAAGGGCTTATCCCGGTATATGTTGGCAGTAATTATAAGTACTGGGATATATCAGAGAATATATAGTAGTAATTGATGTACTCAGTGCGATAGGTGATTAACCCACAATTAGAAATCTATGTATATAAAAATCACGTGTCTGTCTGTTTGTCTTTTTTTCTGTTTGTTTGTTTGTTCCTTATACAAATCCACACCGTTTGACCGATTTTGACCAAACTACAGGTCTTGATACGGGAAATCTCCTCGGCTAGGTCAAAAAAATCTACCAGATGTCTGTCTGTATGTTTGTCCCTTATACAAATCCACACCGTTCGCCCGATTTTGAGTTTTTACTCGGTCTTAACGTTGAACTGCCACATCAACCTCTAGCGGCATTTGAACCAGTTATTTTCGGATTCAAAATCCATAATGTTAGTCCTGAGCTAAACTTCTTCACTTATTGTTTCCAATACATTTTTTTATTCTAAATCGAATAAAACTGACAATTTGATGGGATCAGTTGTTCAAAAGATATTGATTTTTTCCGTTTTATTGAGTCCCACTTTGCGCCACATTGCTGGATGGTTAAAATTACCTATATAAATCCAAAATAAACATGAATAGTTTTGCTCTTTTTTGTTTGCAATGAAAAACTGACTCTATTCATTTTTAATTTTGTTCGTTCATACTTCAAATGGACGATTTTCTTATTATATTTTTTTTATGCAACACATGTTCCTCATTAGTTTGGCGTGCTATCTACCGAGTTTCATATATATATATATATATATATATATATATATATATATATATATATATATATACGGATGATCGGGTGAAACAGATTCCGGATTCGGATTCAGCGTGTCGGAATACCATATATAAGAATATATGTATGGTGTCATTGGAAAATAACACTCTTTTGTGTGCCTATGGATTAAAAATGTTTCCGAGAATCTGAAGTTTTTATTGAAATCACCAGTAAAAAAACGCTACGAACGTATTTTATAACCCTATACATAGTCTCAATTATTTTATTAGTTTGAATATTTTAATTAATATTTAAGAGTGTTTACAACATTTAAAGTTTTAGAAAACGAAAATAAAACTTTATGAAGTATAGATCATCCAACAAAATAAAAGTACTTCGACCATTTATCTTAATTGATTGCCTTCCAAGGTGAAATATTTGGCTTCTCCTATTGACGGTGCTATGGCTGAACTGTTTGACTTTGGGAGATGGTTTGTCCTTGTCGTCTGAAGGTCTCGCCAATTTGCCAACCGTGACTAATTGGTCAGTCAGGTAACGTAATCATATTCTTAAAGTGTAATCTATGCATAACATCAAAAAGAGTAAGGAAAAAGCCCTGATGAATGAGCATAACGTGTTTCGCAATCGCTTATCTAATAAATTTATTAATAAAGACAGTGTAATAATTGCGGTTCTATAATAAATGCCGACATGAAAAGCCAACGCTTCAAAACCAATAGATCTACATTCTGATTCCTGAAGAATTTGTTTAATATAACATATATAAATAAAAAATAATTTATGAGTAATTTATATTTAAATAGGGGCACCCGCCCCTATCAGATGGACGGATTTAGTTTATGCGTACAACACTTGTTTCTCTTTAGATGTGTGGGCACAAGGAGTTTTGAGTACCGTGGCAACTTAACTAAACTCCCTACCGTTAGGTTCATATTAGTAATTTGTGCCCGAGTTAAACCCATCCTCCCTTCAGATCGACCGATTTTCCTGGCCAACTAACTCTTTCAATAGTTTACTTTGGGAATCCTATATATCAAGATACGTAGCGAAAATAATAAATAGAAATTGGGGCCACTAATTTGATAACATAAACACACACACATATATTAGGTCATCCCATAGGTATTGTTGGTTTTAAATATTCTGTCTGTTTATGTTCCCTACTTTTCAATTTTTTTTTGTTTACATTTTTTGTTTATTATAGCATTAAATATACTTCTATTTATCACGTTTTGGTTGGTGAAATGGATCTCTCAAGATAACACTTACGTCATGTTATGCTTTGGGAATTTGATAAAGGAGAAAATGCTTAACTTATCGAAAACTTGTAAAAATATATAACGAAAATGTCATTAGTGAGCGACACAAGAGCAGCGGTGGTTTGAACGATTTCAAGAGGGAAACCGCAAGCTTGAAGACGAGCCTCGTACAGGTCGACCAACCGAGATTGACTACGAACGCTTGCAGGCTACTGTAGAAGAAAATCCTGTTGTAACAGTCGAAGAGCTAGCAGAAAAACTAGGTTCAACACATTCTACAGTCCACCGACATTACTTATGGGATGACGTGATTTTAACGGGGTCATTTTGTACCTAGGAGATAGGATCGATGAAGGCACTGTTCATTAATTCCTTCATGAGTACAATCTCAATAGCCAAAATTCCTTCCAAAAGTGCTATAAGTAGCTGACTTTCTTGTTTGTGGTTGTATTCCTGTTATTTTCAAGATAAAATTGTTTCTTTTAGAGGTTCGGAGTCCGTGAGCTAAGGTGTGACTACTCCGTGCCTAAGGTCGTGGGCTCCATTCCCACTAGGGGGAAGGGTATTACCTATTGATAACCCGACCTGAAATTCCTTGTCAATTATAAATGGACGTTAAAATTGAAATAAATTAATTCTATCTTCAGATTTTAATGTTTACCATTGTCATTAACAAATCTGTGAATATGCTATACTTTATAACATTATACATACATGTGGTAAATTCATTTTGGCTTTAGTTTTGTTCGATTTTTTTTATTCATTTCGTATTTCAGTTTTTCTATTTACTGACAACTTAAATAAATTTTTATTTATTTTTTTTTTAAATTTAAATTAAAGAAAATAACTGGCATTGCGGAAATTAATTACATTATAATTTGGATGAAGGTCTATGAATGCCGTAGAATCCAGGAGTATTAAGAAAATTAAAAATCAATTACATTACTGCAAAGATATGAAATACCTATCGGCTTGTTCAGGAACCAGCATCACAGAATCTCTCACTTCACATCCTTCCTTTATATTTATATGGTTTATAATTTCCTCAAGGAAGTATCTATTAGAAGATTAATTTTTTGTTTGTTTTGTCATTAACATCCCAATTAATTGCCTAGTAAACAAGAGTATATGTTGACGAAGGCCAGCGAAGCAACTCAAGGCCAGGAAGATCCTTCTTTTTCATTGTACGCGTCAGCTATACCTGAGAGATCTTCCCACGACTGACCTTCCGATTCATTCACTAACATGCAGGGAATACTATACCACCTTCAAAGCCATTAATGGAACCATTCATTCACATAGGTATAATACAATTAATGTTTAGATTTTAATCCGTAGGAACCTGCATTACCTTGACTCAAATCATAGATCAATCAATCATGGATTGAATATTTTTCATAATAGGGTTCACCTTGGTACCTCTTAGTTGCCTAACAACGTTGGGCGTGGTTAATCAATGGATGGGTGACCGTTTGGGAAGGTGAATTATAATATGTTGGTATTATAAATAGTGCATCTGTAAAAACGTAGCTATACATGGATGTTAATGGGAAAAATTAAGTTTTGTATTCTTCTTTCCTTCATAACTCAGAAAGTATTCACGCTAGAGATTTTCCCAAGGCGTCAAAAGATTTTTAATGAATTTTCCTATAATTTTCTATGATTTAAAAAATGGTAAGAATTATTCACAAATTAGTAAATTATCAATAAGCATGAAAAACGTCTGACTCGCAGGACCTGCGTCATCTTAGCGCGGTTCCGTTCATCCCTAGTGCCATTAGTAAAGGAAGATAAGCAGTTATTAGTAGGTCATGATCTTTCGTCAAAAATATAAAATAAAATCATAGAAGGAAGATTTAAGCCGCCACAACAGGAAGCTGACAGTATCCTAAGTGGAAATTACTCTATCCTCTCTCACAACGTTCGATCTTGGAAACACTCTTTCACATTTTCTTACCTTTTTTTAGAAAAATATTCCTTTTACTGTTGAATGCAATCAAAATAAGCAAGAATCAATTAAAACTTTAGAAAAACACATACAAAAACCCATTCAAATAAGCATAACTAACAATTTCGAAGTTTGAAGTCCTTATTTCTTCGATTGACATCGCCGAATCGAAAATTACTTTAGAACCTTTTTTGTAGAGAATTTAGCAAGATTTCGAATTGTCACTTTCTACTTACCACGATTTCCCAATAGTTTTCATGCCTCTCAATGAAATATTTTATGTCTTGTACTTCCTTAACAAACGGAACCAAAATTGAACTATCTTAGATTAGATGAATGCCATGCTTGGAACATGTTTCAAATGAATCTGTCGTTGCCAAATAACAAGGTGTCTACTGCACGAAAAAGTCACGAAAATGTCACGAAATGAAAAATAGGGCACGAAAATCACGAAAAAGTCACGAATTTGGAAACCATGTCACGAAATTTTTCACATCAAAGAGCTAAATTCAGCGAAGTTTCTAAAATTAATTTTTTCCACTAAAACTGTGTACAATCAGGTGGACTGAAAACTCGCAGGTATTAGATAGAGCTCATGCGATAATACCTGGCTTAAAGTTATTAGTCCAGTATATAGAGGCTTCAAAAGGGGGTCGAGCTAACATTAATCCCCCCACAAGATTGTTTTTCTAATATCCTTAGGTATGGTGTGCCAAACCAATCCAAGGAGTATGCTGAAACCAATTTTTCCAGCTCGAAAGCCGGGGGGAGAACTTTTGGCAGGCGAAAAACCGCGAAATTTTAGCACTTTTTTCCAGTTTTTCTTCATTAATTTAAAAACCGTTGATTTTGGATATTAAAAAAAACTTCAAATAGGAAGTAAAGTACATTAAATTCTGCTTGAAATGAACTGGTCTAAATTCAGCCACGTAAAATTGCCGCAATCGCTAGCCAATGATTTTGCATGCAAATTTCTGTTTTCCTCATTTTGGTTCAATAGTGACTCAACAATTTTAAAATTGGTCAAATTTATTAGTTTTTGTGCTTTTTTGATTCAGGTATTGATCAATTTGGGGGCTACCAAAACAATTGAGTAATCCAAGCTGTAACTCGTTAAAAGGCTCACTATAGTTTTTCCCAAAATTGGAAAAAATTGGCTAGCGATTGCGGCAATTTTACGTGGCCGAATTTGTACTTTGAGCAGCTCATTTGGCGCAGAATTTAATGCTGTTTAATAATAATGTGATAGAAGATACTGCATCTGAAGACAAGCCTGATCCTGGGCCCTCAAAAGGAATAAAAACTTAATATAATTCCATTAGCTTAACATCATTTCACTCAATAAATGTCGTGTGAGTGAATAAATGTGTATAGTCATGTTTTTAATTAACTATTTACTCCAAATTCAGTAATTTTCAATACAATATGCTTCTAATTTTGTTGCTTCACTGAAGAAATATAGAAGTACAGTGATAACAATTTCTCGGACACAGGTATATGTCTAAATGTCTTAGGGTTCCCCCCATCCCCACCCCTTTCCCCTCAACATACCGCGTACACTGTTATTTGATACATTTAGAATGGAATCAGAAGTAAATTGTGGCTGATGGGAACCAAAAGTTTGCAAAATGCAATCAAATGAATATTTTTTCTCATTTTGGCTCAATAGTGATTTAAAATTTTTTATATTGCTCAAATGTATACGTTTTTGTGCTTTTTGGAATCAGTCACAAGTGATCTTCAAATTTTAGGTGGTTTATCAAAAGAATTGATGAATTTAAGCTGTAACTCGTTGAAAGTAGGCTCACCACAGTTTTTCGCAAAATTGGACAAAAGTGTTGTTATTTGGCTAGCGATTGCGGCACTTTTACCGGGCCGAATTTGGACTTCGGCCAGTTTATTTGAAGCAGAATTTAATGTTCTTGACTCCCTATTTGAAGTATGCTTTTTTTATCCAAAATCAACGGTTTTTATATAAATAAAGAAAAAGTGCTACATTTTTGCGATTTTTCGTCTGCCACAAGATCTCCCCCCGGCTTTCGAGGTGGAAGAATATCTTTCAGCATACTCACAGCCCGCCTAAATCTATTAGAAAAAATAATCTTGTGGGGGAATTAATGGGCTCAAACCCCTCTATCTATTGCTATATGTATAGAAAATTCTATTCATGATCCTCCAGTTGGTAGGAATTCCAGAGTTATGCAGAACCATGTTCGACTAACCATGTTCCGGTGGACGGATTCTGCTCGTTAACGAACTTGACCTTTCAAATTAGACGAACGATCTTGTAAGAAATTTCATCAAAATCTGACCATTTTTGGGCCGGTGATAGAGCGAACAGAGAAATATATATATATATATATATATATATATATATATATATATATATATATATATATATGTATATAAAAATTCAACAACCGTCATATTTGTTGCTAGGGGATCTGAAGCGTGAAATTTTCGTGTCGCCATTTCCGGATTGCCTAATGATGTCAACCTCATTAGCGGGTTTCCTCCCTATGGAGGGAGGGAGGATTCGCGCTAAAATTATAGATTACATTTTTTTAGCGCGGTTCCTCCCTTCCTCCTTAGAAACGAAACCCACTTATGAGGTTAACCTCATGACGCAATCCTTGCGTCTACAATTGTGTAGTAGTTTTTTGAGTTTTTCTCGGAAACGAAGCAAAAACGAGAAAAATGCCGAACGGCTTTTTTTCTTTTTTTTTTCATCCTGCATCGATTACAGAAGTTTTGCCGTTTATGTTGGGGACACCCTGTATATGTAGATACATACGAATTTGTCCGTTCTCTCCTGCCGTTCAAAAATGGCCCGATTTTAATGAAATGCGGTTGGTTGCAGTTTCGTTGTTCAAGATCAAGAGGTGTTTAGCCGGTGTTTTATCAGCCATATAGTGTCAATCTTTAAAATAATTTAAAACTAAAGGCGGCTTTGGACTAATTTTACGTATTTTTATATATAAAAGCTTTTTAATCCAAACTTTACCATTGCATATATTTTAAACACATTTCAATTTTATTATCTTAATTACAAAGCTAATTTAAAAAAAATGTTTACATTAATAATTTGTTATAATTAGTTCAATTTAGAATATTTGTCTAAAAATAAATGACGTTGTTCTCAAAATATTTTAGGTGACTGGCAGCTTGAATAAAACATAAGTATTATTAGCAATTTTCATATTCATTCATAAATGTTAAACTATAAAAGTGGTTGGAAATTTGAAACAAACGTTTTAGAGGTATTGGAGTAACATTTCATTGCTTCTAAAAATTTCGGTTCCGGATAGGAAGTTTTTAGATTCAGAGTACATAATAGTTCAGGGTCAATCCATATCAAATCATCCAGAAAAATAGTGAAATGAAACCCATGTCCTCAGAATTGCCTGAAACTTTTTTTTATTTGTTGAACTGGTCATTCTAATGATATATTCCAAATTTTAGTTAGATATCTTCAATACTTTTTGAGTTATGAATTTTTAAAGTTGTCTATAAAACTTGTTTTTGATTTTACTGACGGTTTAAGTCAAAGCGACTTTCATTTACTAAAAAAATCTTTAATCTGTTAATGTTAATGATATCTCAATGGGATTTTCACCAAAATAATCACAATTATATTTTGAATATGGAAAAAATATATTTACTATCTGTTATGTTTCTGGTTGGTAAGTATATTTATTTAAAAACAAAATTTTAATTTAAAATAAATGAAAAACATAAAAATTTCAAAAATCGATAAAAATAAAATGCGCTCCATAAAATCCCAGAGTTTTTCTTTTAAAATCTAATAGTTTATACTTTTAAGAATGTATCCATGAAAAAAGAACTTGATTTTATTGAGCGCCTTTTATTTTTACCGATTTTTGAAATTTTTATGTTTTTAATTTATTTTAAATTAAAATTTTCTTTTTAAATAAATATACTTAGCAACCAGAAAGATAACAGATAGTAAATATATTTTTTCCATATTTAAAATATCATTGTGACCATTTTGGTGAAAATCCCATTGAGATATCATTAAAATTAACAGAGTAATGATTTTTTTTAGTAAATGAAAGTCGCTTTGACTTAAATCGTCGGTAACAGCAAAAGCAAGTTTTATAGACAACTTTAAAAGTTCATAACTCAAAAAGTATTGAAGATATCTAACTAAAATTTGGAATATATCATTAGAATGACCAGTTCAACAAATAAAAAAAGTTTCAGGCAATTCTGAGGACATGGGTTTCATGGCCTGGATGATCTGATATGGACTGACCCTTCAGCGAGTGAGTGACACATTAGTACAGCGTATGTGTTACATGCTATTTTAAAGGGCATATAAAAAACTAAAAATTAAAACCATCACGTTTCTACCGTAAACAGGAGTGGAGCTATATATTTTGCCGCAGCAAAATTTTGGCCACTTGTTGAAAACTTTACATGGCCGTATTTTTGAAACCGTTTAAGACATTAAGCTGAAATTTGGTGTTTTTCTTATTCTTTATGAAGGTAACCCATGCACCAAATGACATCATATGTAGAGATGGCAAGGGAAAAAATGTCATAGAAGTGTGTTGATTGAGATAAAATGACCCCAACGTCTTCTTCGTCTGAGTCTGACATAGTAAGCTCACCCGGCTAAGCCTTAAAAACAAATACATACAGCACTAAATAAACATTCCACTTTTACTGCATCATAGGCGCAACTGATTTACAACTAGCCCTTTTCCAGTTCACCCGTGTGCAGACAAAAGTTTTGTTTCAGTTGCAAACTGGTTTCAGACGCAACTGGTTTGCAACTAGAATTGAGCACACTGTGTGTGCTGGGCCTTATTTGACTAAATTATGTACATTGTCAATAAATATTTAGTAATTTATTTAGAAATTTTGAATTCTGCTACCATTGTTTAATATTTTTCATAGTCATTCCAGAGTCATCGTGTCTTCACTTTTAAAATTAATGTAACTATCCTCTTTAACATATCGTCCCTGCCCTGCCATGTCAAACTAACGAATAAGCAAAGCGGAGCAAATTAGGAACGAACATATTTTATCCATTGACGAAACAATGTGTTCAATAAAGGTCTTATTCGATACTTTATTTCAGACATTAAAGGCTATTCTATAAAGGGGTTAGTGTTGTTACAATTCGCGACCAGCCGTATCGTCCACAATACAAAAGCAGAGTCTCGAATCTAAAAACGAGATTTTGCATGTTCGATAGTTTGACATGGTAGAGACGATATGATGTACATTTTATACAGTTTTTTTAATTGCTTTAAATGTATGTAAAATTGTTAGTTTATAGATATCACGGTAATCCGTTTAAGTTACAAATAATTTTAAGCTAAATCTTAAGGCTTTCTCTTTTTAAGTGAAATTATTTTCTTTTTAATGGGCACGAAATTTGCATTTCAAGTCATGAAAATGTCACGAAAAAGTCACGAAAGTAGTAGACACCATGAATAACTAAACTGAAAATTAGTACGGAAAATGATTTGTATCACCTTTTCGCGTAGACGATTACAGAAATCGCTTTAAAAATGGTTTCATTCGTTTTCCTATGTTAAGGAACCTATAAAACGAGTATCTGCAAGCATATGATCTCGAAAACAAAAGCATTCCGATTTTTTTCGCGCGAATTTTGTTTCAAAAACCATTTTCCGGTGGACGGATTCTCCTTGAACTTGACATTTCCAATTGGGCGATAGATTGTACAGGCGATAGATTGTACCAAATTTCATTCAAATCGGACCATTTTTGAGACGGTGGGAGGGCGAAAAGACAAATATATATATATATATATATTATATATATATATATATATATATATATATATATATATATATATATATATATATATTCAGTGGAACATGGATAATTCGAACTTCGATAATTCGAAATCGTCTTTAATTCGAATATTTCTCTCGGTCCCTAGACTTTAGGGCATTTTGGATAATTCGATTTTTTTACGAGTCTGTGCCTCCATTGGGAAGTGGACAGAGAGGCGGCCGATCTTAAATCTTGTTAATATATTCTCCCCTCGGGTAAGAAGGATAGTAAGATACGGATGTAGGGGTTCCGGGACACAGGGCCGCCACATAGGGGGGACAACCGGGTACAGTTGTCCCCGGCCCGGGCGCCGTGGGGGCCCGGTCCGGGCCTCGCTGAGTAGAAAAAATGTATAGGTTATGAGCTTGTAAAAAGAACTACTGCACCGATTGTCAGCTTTCATTCTCATTTCGCTCAAAACTCAAGATGAAAATCATTTTAAAATGTCCAAAGTTCATTAGCAAAGTATTAGAATTTTCAGTCTGGCTCTGAGAAGGGGGTGCCCGTGATCTGGTCCCGGACCCGGCTCTGAGATGTGGCGGCCCTGCCGGGACAAGAAGCGCGGCGGTCTCATAGTCTAGTTCTTGGACCTAGGAGTTCTGCAAAGTGGTGGGTCGCGTTTCCTCCTTTCCAGGGGTTGTTATAGTTACATCCTGTCGTTTTATCCTAGAATTCCCTCCCACCATCCCTCCCATCTTCATTTCTTATTCAGTTATTTTTATTTTATTTCATTATAAGGGCTTCGCAACTAAGGTTATGAGCCCATCTTATTCAGTTATAAGTCAGTCCTAGATCTGTTTCATTGTTTGAGCCTTAAATTTTTGGTATACAGAGAAGTTCTGTGAGTAGTTGATTTTAGATGTCGAAGCCTAGAGGTTATAAAACTTTAACGTTGACAGAGAAAATATCTGCGATTCAAGAAGTTGAAATTGAATAAAGAAAAAATGTGAAATTACCAAGGACTTACCTGAAAAATGAATAAAAAATTCTTGCCCATGAAAATGACTTTTTTTCAAAACAATACACTTTTATTTTTACTTTTTTGATAAATTATTTATTACTTATTTACGTAATCATCAATTCATGAAATGTTTGTTTTACTTAAAATAAAATGTGTTTTCTTTAAATTAAAAAATGTGAAAATGTTAAGTTAGATTTTTTTAGCCCTTTATTTTCGAAAACTTTTGTAATTCGAATTTTGGATAATTCGAACTTTTTTATCGGTCCCTAGGGGTACGAATTATCCAAGTTCTACTGTATATATATCTCAATGAAACTATTTCACGTTAGACCATTGTTGGCGTACCGTGAAATGGGGTGACATTAGTACAGTGTGGTGAAATTGGTATAAACCGATACTGCTTATATACGCTTATATATTTTTATGAGAGGGAACAGACAAATATGTAGGTAAATATTTGTCTGTTCGCACCCTTTTGACAATGTTCGACCCTTTTGACAATGTTCGACCCTTTTGTATCAGTTAAATGAAAATATGCTAGCAATAAAGGATTGTGACCAATTTTACCACACTGTACTAACGTGACCTCATTTGACGGTATAGAGTCTACATCTCTTTTTTCTCCGCTTCTTCAGAGTGGATGAATAAATTGATTGGCAAATAGTATCTTACATTCAAAAGGAAGGTCAAATAACTATTAACGTGTCAATTTTAACGTTTCTTTTTACATTTTATTGAAACTTCCTTTTGCACATTTTTGTTTCACAACACTCTTGTACGAATACCCCACCATGATGTGTTTTTTTTTTTATATTGTTTACATGGCTAAAATTCTCTAATAATTCCGTTGCCCTTTCGGAAGAGAAAAGTATAAAAGAAGAACAATGAAAAATGTGACCAGAGCTCAGAAGAAAGCAAGAAATACTTTTGTGGATGATATCCTGATGTCGCAAAAACATCAACCCTTCCAGCTGTTGACCCAAAGACTCTAGAGGCCATTCACCTTTCATAACGACACTGGAAACTAGCAAGATTAGGGGATGACATATATTCTCTGCCTATTTTTCCCCAGCATCGGGTGGCTCAGTTCTTAGTAGAATGTTTGAAGATTAAGAGACCCAACTCCAGAATAATAAAGCGCTGCTTTAATGACTACTTCAGTTTTCTTTATGTTCAGCCATTGTTATAAAGATAATTAGTCAAAACATAATTAGATTATTAATTATTATTAATAATAATTTATAAATAGATCAAGTATTGAGTATGATCTGTTTTAAAAATGAAACCCTACTTTTTTAACAGGTATATACATATACATATTTTTTTTTAGGGGGGGGGGGGGCGTTTCGGTGTCTGATAGGTATGTTCGATTAAAATTTGCAGAAATTAGTCAAAACGTCTTTGATTAATGCAGCCTCAACAGATAAAATTCTTTCGAAAAGTGCTAATATTTTTTTGGGGGTCTATTTATTACAAAAAAAAATGGAATTCTCTTAAATAAAGGAAGTTTCGAAGCACCTCTGCTCCGTAGCCATGAAATAGACTCGACACCCTGAGAGGAAGGTCGAAGGTACTACCAGTGTTACAGAAGCCCTTGATTGGGTTATGCTAAAAGGGCCGAATCTAATAGCTACCGTCGATGTGGTGTCCTCCGGGTTTCACGTGCAGGGTCGTTTACACCTTTACTAACCTTGAACTGTAGGACGAATTATTATTATTATTTATTATTTGTTCTTATTTTTTTTTTTAGATTTTCTACTAAATGTTTTTATTCATCTTGAACTCCAGTAAGGGTATGTGCGTGGCAAGCAACCGTCCCCATGTACAAAGTAACATCCTAGCCGGCCATTCACGATCCGATTTTTAGTTCGACTTAGAAAAACTACTCCACTCACTCTCCAACTTTCTATTCAACTAGCGAACCAACTTTAGTCCTAGTCTGTTTTTACGACTGTGAACGTCACTCATGAGCCGATAAATTTATCGAGTGCAGACCGAAGATGCCCGAAGGACTAGCACCGACTGAGCTAAGTTGGACGGCTTCGATCCGACTCCTTCATTCACGCTCCAACTCCGTTTGCATTCGAAAGTCGGATCTTCGTATAGTGCCTTTAGATGTCCTGATTCGTCCAACTTGACTGCGAACAATCCAACAAGCCCACGTTTCGTTATCAGATCCGACTTCGGAGCTTACACCTTAAGTCGGACTACAATCGGAACGTGAATACCCGGCTTTAGAAGACAAATACAAAATGAGCTTTGTACAATTCGTTTATGCACGTTGTTAACAATGAATTGTGGAAATGAAGAAGCAATTCAAGTTAAACAGAAATGCCAAGAACTTTATTAAAGCATAGTATGCTATGTTCTATGCTCGTATTAGCGGCGAGATTTACACTTACTTAAAAAATGTCCGACACGCACGATCTGCATCATCTTAGCGCGGTTCCGTTCTTATCCCTAGTCTCATTTGGAAAGATTAAAATAGAACCACTTATTGTTTTGGTTCCACTTTTCTTGAAAGTTCTTGATTTATGATCTTACCTGGATGGGTCGGCTAACCCCAGAAAGGCCCCCGCTAGGCAGTTGAAAAGCTATATCTTGGAAGTCCATATTTCTAACATTAAATAGTTTTTGTTATTTTACTTAACGTGTATTATTTTCAAATAAATTATTCAACTATAAGCAATTAAAAAATAACAAGGGATAAAAACAGACAAGAAGAACAGTTCGAATAAGCGAAATCAATTACTTTTTTTTTTTATTTCTCCGATTGACATCCCTAATCAAAACTTTCTTTAGAACCTTTTTTGTAGAGCATCTAGTAAGCTTTCTAATGGTAATCTTCCGTTTACCAAGATTTTCAACCGTTTTCGAGATATTAAGGAAAGTTACAAAAACTTTTCATGTCTGTTAATAAAATATTTATTATTTTATTTTAAACCACCAACGCAAACCAACCCTAGGCCAAGAAGCCTATAAAACGAGTACTTGCAAGCATATGAAGTAAGCGGAACGATTTTTTTCGCGCGACATTCGCTCCAAAAACCATATTCCGGTGTAGGAGTCGAATATGTATGTTATGTAGTCGAATATGTATGTTATGTAGGAGTCGAATACTTCCTTAACTCCACATATAACCAAAATTTAAACTTTTATCGTTGTGCTAAAATGTATTCTTATGATAATCTAATCTATGAGTTGTTTTGTTTCAGCTGAATCAGGAGAATCCGCGCACGGAGAGCGACCTGAACGGCTTCATAGAGAACAGTCCTATCTACGTGACCTCCTACCCGCCGACTGGAGGTACGGTAACGGGGCCCGGACCCAAGGGGAAGCCACGCGGTCTGTCCAACGGTCACGCCGTCCAGGAGGAACCTGAGCCCAAGGAAATAGAGCTAAAGCAACAGATTCAGCAAGAGGTAATGCTCGAATTGTGCTCCCCAATAGACACAAGGCAATGATTTCAAATGCGTAGCATTTTACCAGGTCTCATTTCTAATATCCTAAGGGAGATTAATACTGGTTACTCTCTGATAAGACCAATCTTTTTTTTTATTCATTATTATTTTTATTATTATTACTTATTTGTTTTTTTTATTTATTTATTAATTAATTTATTTTTACATACTCTTTTACGGTTGGATATTATTAGATCTATTATTATTATAATTTAAGCCCTATTTTTTTTTACCTATTATATAATATTTAAGTCGGTTTCCATATAATTTTCTGATCATGAACAATTGATTTAGAAGCTATTACTTTTTCTCGTTATTATTTATTTATTTTGAGGAGTATTCTAAAAAAAAAAAAAAATAAATACCAGTTTTATAAAATAATCATCAAACTATATATTTATTATTTATTTTTATCACGAAAAAGGAGAAGAATATATTCAAATTAAAGAAGCCAAATAGGGAGTATGTAGATAGTCTTAAGATGCGAGTTTATTTCTAAAATGTGGCATTGATATATCGTCGATACAAATGCAAAGTAACGAATGTGAAAAAATGCATCTTTCATTGTCAATTTTTACTAATTTTTTTTAAGTTTGCTTTTGTATCGACGATATCATCGCTACAAATGCAAAGTATCGAATATGAAAATCACCACTTTTCAGAGAGGAAAAGCATTTATTCATAACTTTTTTTGGACAGTCAAATATTCGGCAAATTTGACCTTTTGATAGTGGAATACTTTCCCTTTAATAGAGTGAAGTAAGATTCAAGAATTTCCCGTACATAAGTCCAGCAGAAATTATTAAAGATGGACAATGAAAGATGCATTTTTTCATATTCGTTAGTTTGCTTTTGTATCGACGATATGTGCTCATACTTAAGCACACATTTAAATAAATCGATCCTGCTCATGTTCATATATATATATATATATATATATATATATATATATATATATATATATATATATATATATTATAGACAAATATAATAATTTTTGGCCACAACCTTAAATTTTAACATCTATTTATTTAAAATATGGATTAAATTATTTTATTCTGTTTTGTAGGAGCCAAAGAATTCTGAACCATCCGCCATAGAAGAGAGCAAAACTCCCGAAAAACAGCAAGTGACGCCACAGAAACAACCCGAACTAACAGCTCCCGTGCCAGCACCAGTCCAGCAACCAGCACCAGTCCAGCAACCAGTATCAGTCCAACAACCAGTAACAGTCCAACAACCAGTAACAGCCCAACAACCGTCACCACCGAGTCAGCAACAGCCTACAAATCAGCAACAAGTGAATTCCACACCTCCAGGACAGCCGGCTGTCCAGCAAGTTCAGCAGCAATCGCCAGCACAACCTGCTCCTTCGAGAACTCCGCCACTTCCTCCACCGGAGTCTGAAGAGCGGAGAGCCAGTTCGCCCTTCTGCAGGAGGGAGGTTCTCATTGGTCAGGACCATGCACAGCAGGAGAAGGTGAAGACTCAGGCACTTATAGAGCAAAAACAAGACGTCATCACAAGGTAACATTTTATATATTTAGAGCATTTGTTTCAAAAGCCAATGACATTTTTTTTATTTTGTTCTTTTTTATTTGATTAATTTGGACGTCTTGATTCCTTGCTTCTTACGTCTGGTCTCGCATCCAATATCCACCGCCAAAAAGACATTCAAATTATTTTGTTGCCCAACCTCCTTGCAGCATGTTTCAATGCTAGAAAAGCTGCATGCACTTTTGCAAGAGTACTCCCGACTATATCCAGGTCATCTGAAAAGGAGCTGAAGAGAGTTCCGTTTGTTTGAATTTGTTCCGCTTTTTCAAGACCACAAATAAACAGCGTACATACCTGCCCCATTTCTCTCCCAGAAATAAAGCGTAAGTTAATGCCTGCCAGTTTCGCTAAAAGTTGCAAAACTCTATATAAATAAATCATTAAAGAATATTTTAATATAGTTTCAATTTGTGGAACTACTCAGACATTATAGGGTTGCCTAAGTCATTCTCGGCGTATCTGTTAGAGACAGTTTTATCCCCAAAACATGTTTAGTATTTCCTGTTTTCTTCTAAAATAAGAAAGGGTTGTGCCCAATGCTCAGTATTGCGTGCACGATTATATTACCGAGGAGGTAGATTGCAGCCTACATAGATCATTCTGAACCTCTTGCTGGTAAAGAAATTGACCATCTGATAAACCCGTTAGGAATCAATGCTCATTGTCTCGCTTCACAATTGGAGGTGATGTGGTTTTCGTACACTCCCTTCTAATTGAGCCAATTTCGACGACTCCTAGCCTGAATAGATAGTGAGGTTAGGAGACCGATGTTGCGGAAGAGTGGCAGAACATCTCAGGAGCGGCAGCCATGGAAAAAACTGCGTTGTGATCACGTATGTCGGAAAACCGCAAGTACGGAGGTTAGCTAGTCATTTGGTCCTTTCACTCGGCACATCTGCCAGGGCCTTTCATATCCATTGCAGGCTGTTCACCTTTCATGTCTATGTCCTCTAGTAGAAGAAGTTCAGGCACGAAATATATTTTGTAAGGAAAGAGTATCGTCTCATGGAGGTAAGATCAGTCACAAACTAAGGAGCTGTGTTATTCATACAAGTTTGTTAGTTCCGCAGAGAGGATGGTTAGTGGAGCGACAAAAACCTTAGCTACCGTCAATGATGCTAAATAACCTGAGATGGGGTTAGAAATTACAGTGAATGGAAGGTAATACTTCGAAATCATTAGAAATTTCCTTTTGGTTCAGGCGTAAATTTCGATATGACTATCTCAGTCAGCGAAAACATTGCTTGAAAGAAATCGTTGATTGGCTTATAAGCATTCATGAGGGATTCATCCCAATAATATACACCTTACTCACTTACACCCTTACTCTTGCGCACAACCCATTCCTAGGTCAGGGCCTCCTGAATCAGCTTCCTCCAGCATTACCGATGTTGTGCAGCTACCATCCAGTACTTTACGCCTAGTAGGGCCCTAGTGTCACGCAGAAATCTATCATTTCAGCGGTGCTTCGGCCTCCCACGTCTTCTGGTTCCAAGGAACACATCTTCCATCGTCTTTCTTGACAATTCTACAGGATCCTTACGAGCCAGGTGGCATATCTGAGTCTCCCCACGCGGATAAAACAGTTATAATTGTATCTACTCTAGGAATATGCAACATTGCTTGAAGTAAGTGTTAGTTTTGTGGCATTTAAGGCAAATTATTCTGAGTTTGTAGTCTATGCTTTCCAACGCATACCTGATATAGGCATTATATCCAAAGATGCTAAGTTGACGCAGTTCCTGCGTGTCGGACGTTTCTTTGTTTGGTTCATCGAGGAGTGTACGTTTGTTTAGTGGTTCTATCAACAAAGGGAGTGTATCTGTATACTAGACAATAGAAAGGGAGACTGGGTTATGCAATATATTTTCCCTATTCGTGGGGCGTAGCGGAGAGGAAGTGACTGGAGTCCTTGGATTTCTTCGCTGCCTCTCCATCGAATACAAAACAGATAAACATTTGCTTTATGGCTTAATGGTGGCCCCGTACCACCACAACCTCTAACTTACCACATCGTTCATCTGTGTCGTCATTGTAGTTCTGTTAAGTGCTATCCTAGAGACTTATAATTCGAAAACTTGTATCTTGTCAAAATGCAGTCAAATTAGCAAATATGAATAAATATTTATATCTCATGGTGATCTCAATTTCTTAAACGAAAAAATCAATAAATAATAAACTAGAATTCTACCTTGGGTGCTATACTATTTATGCAGCCTAATTGTACTGACACAAATCTTCTTCAGCAATATATAACGTCTCGAGTGAGATTTCTACGAATCGCCTAAATCAGCCTAAAAATGGTTCTTCCAGAATAAGATTAGTGATTTTAACTGAATTAAATTGGTGTTGCAATTCCAGGTTGTTTAAAAACGCATGTTTAGCAATAAAAATAAAGATCCAACATTTTAACATTACCTTTATTTACATCTAACAGTCCCCATTTTCAATCCCATGCAATGGCCCTCCTTCAGCCGATCCTTGAGACTCCTAGGACAAAATTATTAGGAGATTACCAAATGACACTATGGAGAGATCTAGCTATACTGAGTCTAGACCATTGTAGATTAACCTATTCCTACTTGCTATAAGAGCTTCATTTCTCCTCCCAGGCTCAATACGTTCCCGATGTAACACCCCTTCCTATCGAATGAGTCCTCACAAAGTGCCATACATTTAGGAAGTAGTATAAAATCTGGAAACTTAAATGGAATATTGGGAGAAGAATCAAAGCTTCTGGAAAGAAGTGATGAGTGATTTTTGGAGGAAATAAATATGTATAAGAAAATAACAGGCTAGAAGAGCCCAGAGGGGCTGATATTGCACATTTATGTGTTTCTTCACCATACGGCGCACTAGGGAAAAGGTTAGCTCAGTACTATGCACCGGTTGTCTGATTTTCTGTAGTCTATCTCTAAGCTAACCTCAACCTTCAATAGGGATGTGATATTTTTGGATACGTGCAAGGATAACGCGAATCAGCGAGTCGGACGGTTTCATTAGCTTCGAATGTTTTATAGATAGTATTCTTGTTACTCGATACTTTATTTTCACAGTATTTATCTCATTAGGTCAGAATGTTATATTGTTACAGGTTACCTGGTATGTGGGATTGTTAAGCGACGTGTACCTAGTGGTTTGGGTTTGTTGGCTCGATTCCGACTGGGGATTGTGGCTTTTCTGTTGTAAATAAAAAAAATAATCTACCATAACCTTGTTAGAAAAGCGTGGCAATCTATCTATCTAGCGTCGTAGATTATCTGTCTAAAAAAATATGTATAAGTGGGTGTTGAAATTAAAATAATAACAACAAATCCAGCTAGTGGCATTTTAATACGTGTGCTTGCCTTGCGGTAATAGCTAACATCTCACATCTCGTGAATCGTTACGGTTACAGAACCTACACATATATTGTCGTTCAAAAGAATTGAAGGTGGAAGAGGAGAGGCGAATACTTGTCGAGAGAGGTGTGAGGATATCGATGCTGCTCGGAACGGAAAGCAAGGTTCCGATCAGGAGACAGGCAGGCTTCAATAATGGCAGCCTTTTGCTTTCCCTCGCAAATATTGCTCTCAAAACACTCAAATACATTTCTCTATTGGAACTAACATAAAAAACAATTCTGTAACGTTGGAGCTGCATAAATAAGCACATTCCTCAGAAAGATGTTTACTTTACGTCATATTCCTAAACAATGTTCTTAAAATAGCCTGTATTAATGCAAAATAAATAGTAAGCTATTACAATTATCTTGGTAACATTTTTATTATATTCATTATTGTTATTTGACTTGTTCCGGAAATATTTCTGCAAAACGTAGTGTTCTCCCTCTCAATATCCAAGTATATTTACGTTTTTACAGATGCGCCCTGAACTAAATTTAGGGTAAAAATAAATATAAAGTAATCGAATCCTCATTTGGGCTGTAAAAACACCTTATATATTTCCTTATTCTTACATAGAAAGCGGATTGTCCGTGCGGAGTAGTCAGAGCGAACCAGTCATTTCCACCACGAACTTCGTGAAAGTCCGCAACTACTTCTGGCGATCTTGAATGGATCGCTGTCTGTTAGACTTGGAGTATCCAATATTTCTGAGTATTGAGCTCTTCCGAACTATCCAAGCGGAAAGCCTCGTTTCCTTTAGACTAGAGATATAAAATATTTCAAATGGTTGAGTCCAACTCTACTATCCGCGCTCTGTCCCAAGGACATCCCGGTGTTTATTAGCTTTGGAAAATGCCATTTCATAGTATTCAAATCGCAAGTACAGCCCGCTTTTCTCAGGCTAGAAATATGGAATATTATACAAAACGGAGCCTTAAAAACTGTTTTTCAGTCTAAGAATATACGTTTGTCAGTACAGATTACTGTCTGTTCTTACGTCCTTCCCTCCGCTATAAGCGCAGCCATGTCTAATGTTAGACCTTTGACATTTTGTGAGTATTTCTAAGTATCCTTGACTTAAAATATAGGCTTTATATGAAACCAAAATATTGTGGACAGCCAAAATGATGAATGCTTAAGAAACTTAAACTTCAAACCAGGGGACAACATGTCGCTTGGCCTACTAAAGTCATTGATTCCAATTTACCGGCCTCTTTAGAAGTACTAAAGAATATATAGATGTTTGTGGAAGATAAGAAACAGAGAAAGTGTGTTACCTTTGTTTGAAATACCTAATAATAAGTAGGTCAGGCCTTACAAATGTTTACTAAAGTTTTAACGATAATGCCTTTAATCAGCAAGTCAATCAGAGTATTATATCAGAGCTGTATATGTCGTGGATAACTCATGGGAAAGAAGTGTTGTAAAAGTGAGCTAAATCGGTCAATCGGAAAGGGCAGTTTACTTTGTAATATATTTCAATAGAATTAGCTTGCCAGACGTAGGTTCGCAAGGCCGCCGCAACGAACGCTTTCTACCACTAGAGGGACTGTATCCTGTTCCTGCGTCAGATCAAAAGACGAAAATATGAAGTTTTTTGTGTTTATTAAATAGTGTAGTAGGTACCATGTGTAAACATAACTCTGGAAGCAAATTAATTACAAAATTAATAATTGAACAGTTACTCATTACAAAATTAAAAGAGAACTATTCATGTTTTTATTTTAGTTATGTAGGATATTTTAAGCAAATTGTTCTGGAAACCAGTCTACACTACCCAAATTCTGAGGAAAGTGCTTAGCTTCTGCGTGACGGTCTTTTATTAATAAATATTGCTTGCTGAAATGTATTCTGCTTATTTTCATTTATGCTTTACAAGCCTAAATGTATTACTTACAAATACAAGTTATCTAACGGTTAGTTAGAAACCATATTATATAAATATAGCAGTCAAAAAATGTTACTTTTAGTAGTGATTGTAGTGATTTTAAATACTTTTTTTCTCTTGATAAGAGCGAGTATCTACATTTGCGAGCTCTATAATAAATAAATACATTTCATTACTATATTAACTTTTCATTATTAGATTAACTTTTCATTGCTATATTTATATAACATGGTTTCTAACCTTAGATAGCCTGTAAAGAAGTAATTGATAACCCGCAAAGAACCAGTAAACTCATGCGTAAGTACTAAATCACTGTTTAAAATCACGACAGATAGTTCTAAGTAACTGGATGTGGTCTTCGCAAACAGACCCGACCTGGAAATGTGACATTTTGAATTTCAGTGATGGTTTGCGTTTACATTACTCGGATGTATTGGAATGTAATAGTCTGTAATGTGTCGGCTCTTATGTCCACTATACTGTGAGAACAAATACTCTGAGGACCTGGGACGTGGTGAGAGGTCGGGTTTTTTTGTAGTTGGAGCCCCCTACGTGACACCGTCCCTCCACAACAACTATCCAAGGGCACAAGTCATCTTCCAGTATCCACATCCTCACAAAGCTCCGTCTTAAAGCTAATAACCAGGCTCCGAAGTGGTCATGGCACAACACGAAATTACTGTCATTTCTCTGTATCGTGTCTCATTCGTGGTCAAGGAAATTGCTTACCTCCAATAATTGGTCCCTTATTCTAGGAATATGCTTAGTACGTAATATCGCTTTGTAATTCATAGTCTGCAGAAATAGATATGATGTCTATATTTTTTTCGATATGGTTACATAGAGTGGTCAGTCGTCTTGGTCAAGCAAGCATAAATAAATAAATATACTGGGTATCCCGTGTTGTGATTCTAAAAATGTGATCGTTATTTACGATGAATTAACCAAAAATCCGAAAAATGCAGTTTTTAATAAAGAAAACCCCTACTTTTGAAAAAACGCTCATTTCTGCCTCCCTGAACTACAAATGACGTGCAGAATGAACCCCTAAAGTTAAGACATCTCAATGCGGGACACCCTGTATAGTTGCTTAGTAATATTCAAGACCAATAAGTTCTTGTTTTGGAATATTTCTTTTTTTGAAGTGATTGAGGCGTAAAACATCATTATCGTCCTCCCACAACTTTGTAAACAACATATCAAATGGGGGTCTCCCGTGGTCTAATGGCTAGCGCCTTGGATTCATAAGCGGGAGATGGTGGGTTCGATTCCCAACCTCCGGCAGGAATTTTATCATCCCACAGCTCGCTGGTAAAATTCCTCACTACACCCTGGATGTCGGCGCTAATGACCTAGATGTAGATGCGCCGTAAAAAAAAACAAAAAAAAAAAAACATATCAAATGACTGACCGTCCATAGCTCTTGGACTACGATTATTATTGGTACTTTTATTTTCAATATTAGTCTTTTCTTTCTTAAATCGTGAAACATATGTGTGATTGCAATACAGTGTTATTCACAAAATCCGATTTTGTAATTATTCGACTGAAAAATCTGACCCAGGAACACTACATTTTTGACGAAATTGGAGCAAAATCGATGCGCGTTTGATATTGTGTTAATACATTCCCAGGGCGCTAACGGCCTAGATGTCAATGCGCCGTAAAAAACAACAACATATTTTTAAAGGCATTTAGACAGGAAGATTCGAATAAAATAACTTGAAAGCGACATCCTCTACCGTAGTAGAGGAATCTTGGGAAAAACTAGAACTTGGGTTTCTGGTGCAGAAAAACGGCGGTAGCACTTACAAAAAATACAAAAACAAATATGTTCATTTCTGGACGTTTTAAATTTCATTAAATATCTTGAAGACGGTTGCGTGACAAATGAAAGGTTCGAAAGCTTAAAAATTTCCTACCAAAAATATTTAATGCACGAATTTCGAAAGGACTTTGTCAGTCAGTGGTTCGGAAATGTTGTTTTTTTTTGTTTTTTTATCTATCCGTCTCTATCACATATATCTTTGTGAGAGTGTGTTGCGTTAAACATTTTGTAATTTAATCTTATCCTCGTTTTTTAGTTCAGCCGAGTTTCCTCACGACCTGCCATCATGTACCATTAACTTTTCTTCACGGTACATCATCCCTAACAGCCTCGGTCATTTCTTTCTGCAACCTACAGAGCAATATCTTATGAGGGAATGTCGCTTTCTCCGGTGATCAGCACGAGCAAAGCCAGAGAAAGCACTCGTTCCTTTGAGCACATTAGAGTTAATTTAATTTCATATTCATTTTAGCACGTTTCCTCCCTCAGTAACTGATTCAAAGCAATTTAAGATGACGACCCGCTAAAACAATCCGGATGTGATGACGAGAAATGTCAACGTTTCATAAGAGGTTACGAAAAAACCTGTCCATCAAATTAATATATATATATATATATATATATATATATATATATATATAGAGAGAGAGAGAGAGAGAGAGGGTGATTTAGGTCTAAGTAGCCAAACTGTAGGAGGTGATTGTAGACATAATTTCCAACAAAAAAGTTCATTTGAAGTATGGTCTGATTCCGGAAGGAAAAAGGGGCTATGTCCAATTTTCTATTTTTTTAGCGTAGTCATGTTTTATAATGAATAAGAAAGGATTGCTCAAAAACTATTCAAGATAATTAAATTCGAATTATGCCATCATAAAATAGATAAAATTTTCCTTTAAAAAACAGTAATTTAATTCATTAGAACCATTATTAAAAGATACTTTCTCTGGACGTCCAATAACGCACTTCTGTTTTTATCAATGAATCAGAGTTTTTTCACGAATTTTTTCCTTAGCCACCTAACGGACTACAGATTCAATATTTACAGGAAAACGTCTACGTTTAGTAAGCATTAAATCCATGCAAATGAAGTGGAGGTTTATTGAGGGATAAATTGAATGATTGGCTCCCTTTTGTCAAAAAAATGTAGAATGTAGTTTTGTTACTTTCAAAGACCTGTGAAGAAATTAAAAATTATTCATTTTTTATTGGCGAAACTGTGGGTATCCATTGCCCAGTCCAGAATCAATAAAAATAACTGAAAGAAACGATTAGAACAGATTTTCATTTGGGGGATATGTTACATTTTGTGCTTTTTAAATTTTCATTGATTTATCATTTACACGAAGTAGTTTGCACTAAAATATTTGCTAATATATTTAATAACTACATTCCACATTGTTCCATAATCGTTCAATTTATCCCTCAATAAACCTCCACTTCATTTTCATGCATTTAATGCTTACTAAATGTAGACGTTTTCCTGTAAGTATTGAATCTGTAGTCCGTTAGGGGGCTGAGGAAAAAATTCCCGAATAAACTCTGATTCATTGATAAAAACAGAAGCGCGTTATTGGACGTCCAGAAAGTATCTTTTAATAATGGTTCTAGTGAATTAAATTACTGGTTTTTTTTTTTTTAAAGAAAATTTTATCTATTTTATGATGGCATAATTCGAATTTAAATATCTTGAATATTTTTTGAGCAATCCTTTCTTATTCATTATAAAACATGACTACGTTAAAAAAAAAAAAAAAAAAAAACAACAGAAAATTGGACATAGCTCCTTTTCCTTCCGGAATCGGACCATACTTCAAATGCAACTTTTTTGTTGGAAATTATGTCTACAATCGCCTCGTAGAGTTTGGCTACTTAGACCTGAATATATACCCTGTATATATATATATATATATATATATATATATATATATATAGATTTACCCTTTTAATGCGCACCAACAACTGTGCTATTACCGCTGACATCCATTGAGCAGCAAGGAATTTTCCGGTGGATTCGAATCCACCGTCTCCCGCTTGAGAATCTATGGCGTTAGCCACGATACCACGGGGAGACCCCTTGTTCGATGTTGTTCCCATTTGGCAATCAAATTATTGGTCTAAAATGAAAAGAAAAGTTATTCCATCCACTGGAACACTTTTTTTTCGGCCAGAAAAGCTTATACCGAACAGTGTTGCGATTATAGCCTTTCATGTACATTTTTTATTGATATGAAGAATTGGGAATCAAATGTACTTGTTTTAGACTTGTTGTGTTATCATAAGACTGAACATACATAGCTATTAGACTACGATGTGCAAACAATGAAAAGAAATCAAAAACGTTTTTCCCCTCCAAAATAATGATGCTTTTATTGTATCCAACTCACGAGCTCCAATAGAATACAGTTTACAGGGTATACATCATACGGTTTTGTTTTTTTTTTTTTTTTTTTTTTTTTTTTTTTTTTTTTTTTTTTTTTTTTGTGGATAACTATAATTTATTCAAAGAAAGGTGGCTTTGTCATGGTTGGGTTCGTTTCTTTCAGTAGTATAGAAATATTAGTAACTTCTATTGTAATATTTCTAAATCACACCAATGATAAGCGTTATTTGGAAACAGGCTGATTCTGTTTCAATGATTTGGATGTTTTCTTTAAATATTTTAATTATTTAGTAATTCTGTTAGATAATATGAAAAAAATGGATGCCTACAGAATTATGGCTTTTCCGCGCAACCGATCGGTTTTGGATAAAAATAATCTATTTCAATTCAAATTAATCCTTAACCAGATATATGTATATATATATTTCTGTAATAGTGATAATGAGGATTTTCTTAAATATGCTTATCGCTTCTTTATCATGATGTATTCTGATATCGTAAAGCGTGGTTTGGTGTTATCATTTAATTGGCATTTCTTCCTTATTGAAGAGTATTAATAAAGGAGAAGCTGCTGCGATTCTCCTGTCTAAAGGTAGTTAAATTAATTAATTAATAAGCGAGAAGAATTCGTTCTTACTATACTAAGAATTGGGCATTCACGCTTGATTAATTCATATTTTATGATGGTGTAGGACAAGCTGTAGACTGTGCTACGTTCCACTAGCAATTACACAGCTACTTACTAACTGCAGAGAAAGAGAAAAAATTGGCTGACCAAATGATTTACACGAATTGCTCACATAGGACCAAACAATTCCAACTTTTTTAATTGGTTGAAATTTATTTATCATTAAAATGACTATTTATTTATTTTAAATAACTATATTTAGTTATTAATATTTTTTTCTATTTTTACTATTTATTAAATTATCTTCCGAATTATCTATTGGTTTTTGTTTATATTTGAATGTTATGTTTATATATAGTAGTTGTATATAATTGGTAATTTTGATCGCACATTGACTTGAAGAGAAAATTACCACTTTGTGAACTCTCAATAAATTAACAAATTAATTAATGGTATATTTAAAATGTGTATATATTACACATAATATTATGTGTATATACTATCGAGATCAGGTTTCTGTCCTTATGGAAGGTTTACTAAATTGTGTGGTTTAGTTCCTGAATATTGGCTTCTAAAATAATAATAACTTGTCTACTTCGTCCCCTCAGTAACCCTAAATATAACATATATATGTGTATATATATATATACATATATATATATATATATATATATATATATATATATATATATATATATTTCTTCTATTACATTTTTGTTTATGTACAACATATTTTCACTTTGTACACATTTGCATATATTATAACTTCCTCAACCGCTTTGAAGGGATGTATGTTTTCAGATTACCGAATATTTTTTGTTGCTCAGAAAATATTATAAGGATAACACAGGTTGCATTTAAGTTATCTCGGTATTCTCCACACCCATTTATTACATTTGCTGATGGTTTTTATCAAAATGTAGGCGAACGATTTCTTACTTCTAACTACTATTTCTTAGAATATTTGGAGCATTAACAACAAACAACAATAACAAAGAGTCATGATGGGTTTCCGAATTTGATGGGTGCCTATTTTTGAAGATATTACCAGACTATTCTATAGACCAAGTATTTTCCCAAAATGGGGTTCCAATGTTTTCTTTTGTTGCTTGACTTATTATAAAGAGTGAATCTTCTATTTGGGGAAGTAGAGTTAGAGTAAGTTTTCTATTCTCACAAGATTTCCTATCAAAATAATAAACTCTATCTATTGAAGGCTATCCAAATAACATTAGGGATAAGAATGTCTTGGTAAAGCGCTATAATGACACGAGTCTGATTTTCTTTTATTAATAAAATAAAATAAAAATTTATTTGGCTTAAATGTAAAGGAACATGATAGGATTGAAGGAAGGTGGATTTCAAATGTATATACATACAGCTATTCGTATTATTGGTTTATTACTCCATGTTTTTTTTTTTTTTTTTGTTTTTTTTTATTATAGCTTGTTGGTTTTTCTCTTTGTTTAAACAAAGAAATATCTATCTTGTTGTTGTGATGTTATGTAGGCGTGGCTTCCGTTGGGTTATCTTTGTACCTGAGAATCCTTTGTCCCCTTTTTGTCGCCACGGTACTTTCCACGTGTCTGAGTTCCTTCAAGTATTCAGAAATATAACTAGCTACTTTCTTGATGTTAGGCACATTTTATTGGACAGTCCAACATTCCAAGATGCTTGGAAGCGGCATGCCCTTAACTCCCAAACGCCCTTAAGGAACTATTTTCAAAAAGACGCCTCGTAAAAAAATCAATAGGATGCTTCTAAGACCTGAAGCTTTATAATCGGATATAGTTGATAACTTGAGTATTAGTTGTATAGCCTAAAATTGCATAAACTGTGTACATTTATTTATTTTGTCAGAGTGGAAGTAATTATTGTGTGAGTGAGATTAGTGTGGGAATAAATGTACAGAGTGATAGCATTTATTATGTGCGTGTTTGTGTGAATGTGTATTTTGTGTACTTGTGATTGTACATTGTAATGTAAATAGTCATTTTAGGTTTTTAGGTTTTTTTTTTTTTTTTTTTTTTTTTTTTTTTTTTTTTTTTTTTTTTTTTTTTTTTTTTTTTTTTTTTTTTTAGGCGTGCCAACCTTAGGGTCATTAACGCCATTGAATGAAACTTTCATTATATTTGGAGGTGGTATTTTTACCTCATTTCTTTTGAATTTAATAATTGTTTGAGTCAGCTTTTGGATTTTATTTAATTATTGTCATTATTCATCATTGATCCTGGTAATTTTTACTTGCTTAAATTACTTGCAGTTTATTTTCCACGCAATATTTATTTGCGTACCTGTACACCAAACAAATGTAACTAAACGCAATCATACACAAGCACGCGCACACAAACACAAACACACACACACACACTTATGCACTCACCCATTCACATATACCAACCCATATCCATGCAACCTCACTCACATATTCTGTAACACAGACAAAACACACACACACCATAATCTATCCTGCTTATTTACCTATTTAATCCTATGTCTTTAGATTTTATTTATTAGTTCCGTTTTGTCTACAAAGTTTAATACCTTTCTAACGTTATCAGCATCATTTCCAAGTATTTCATCCATAATGTCTGATAACATTAGCTCTTCTCTAATTGACTGATATATTTGGCATTCTGTGTGTACATTTTTCACTGATATTTGAACGTTGCATGATTCACAGATTGGGGGTGGTTTCTTAGAAAAAAGGAATGAATGCGTTAATCTTGTAGGCATAATCCGCAATCGACTTAAGGCAACTTTATGTTTTCTATTGATGCTGGGTGGGGTCTTCCAAGCTTTAAGTGTCTATTTTATTTCTATTCTATTTGTTGTTGTCTTTTATTTGCCATGTAGATTGCCTACAGGTTCCCAGACTATTTCCTGCAGGTAATTAATGATATTATTCATTGGGGCCCCATGATAGGGAACGCAAGGCTTAGATTCAGGTTTAATGTCAGATCCGATGTACCTTCAAGAGAAACTAACACATTTTGTATATAGTGTCTTTAGTATTAGATTTTGGAGTATGTTTTATTTAATCTAATTATATTTGAGGGCCCAGAAGTCAATGGGTCTAAGTAACATTTTTGAAAAAAAATTAGTTACAGGAATAGATTGTGAACAGCGCAATCTTGTGGATGGTAAAGATATCCAAATGATTTTCTTGACAGTTGCTGCCACCTAGCTTGTGTTCTCTTGAGTATTGTCACTTCTGTAATATTAAGTCCAGAAGGGAACGAAGAGGTCTATGCGCGGATTCTCTAATTCTTTTGTATATTAATCATAAAGCGGATGATTTACCTATTCTGTATTATCGATAATTAACAGCTATGGGCCTGAGGATTCGTATAGTATGATCGGAAGTGTAAAAAATAGTTTTTGCTATTACCACATATGTTCAACTTTGACTTAATTTTTTCCAAAACATTGTGTTTGTTACTTAGTCCGCTTGACCTCTGGGTTCCTCATTTTTTGAACGCCTAGTAAATGTGGTTTCGCCTTATGTTAAAAATGTAACAGTTTTTTTATTATGCTAATGACCTTAGCACTCGACACACTTGACAGAAAAAAGTACCAACTAATACATTTCGTAGTGTTTTGATGAGCTGCGCACACATCGTTATCTTGCCTATACTATCTACACTTTCATAGTTCAAACGAAGGATCCTGTTTATATGGTACTCGCGAACAGATTAAGGGAATAGAAATGAAAGAATTAGTAACATTTGCTGAACGGTAATTGTGAATATCCAAAAACGACAAAATACTATTTTTAACATGTTATATTACATTATCTATTTGTTATGAAACGTGACATATTCTAATCGGCACGGATAGCGTCAACCTCAGCACGGAGCGCGGATAGCGTCAACCTCAGCACGGAGCGCGGATAGCGTCAACCTCAGCACGGAGAGCGGATAGGGTCAACCTCAGCACGGAGCACGGATAGCGTCATCAGGTGAACCTAGTGTTGTAAAAGAGCGCGCCTTTAAGGCTAGAAGGCGTGGCTCCTAAAAGCTCGAGCTCTCAGAGCTTGGACAGGGCTCGATAGAAGGCGCGAGCCTTGAAGGCTCGGCTCGGGAAAAGGCGCATGCTTTGAAGCCTTTTACTTATCATTTCCAAAATGGCGGAAGGCGGGCAAACTTTATCATGACATCGATAAACTAGATTATATGGATCACTAATTGGTTAAAAATAGTAACTTTGTCTAAAAAATAAATTCTGTTAGACGGTCATGGCAACACTGTCATACTTCTTAAATGGCATGACACTGTCATACTTTTATCTCCCTTAAATAATAGAAGTCCATACAATTTTTCATGCAGATTTTAATCTATAAGAATACAGGATTTTAATAAAATCAGCTAAATGAGACACTTTATTTAGCGTAATCATTAACGTTATAAACTGAACTATGTTGAATTTTAATAAATTACAAATGAAGCAAAATAAGAATTATCAGAGATAACAGCTAAATTACCTCCCTTAGTAAATAAAGATGCCGTTAAAAATTTATATTTATTATTGTTAAATAAATGGTGAGATATGTCACCAAAAAATCGAAATGAATAAAATGTAATAATTAAAGAGTAAGTAATTATTGTATATAGATAATCTAGTAAAGCACTAGAAAGGGTTTGACTATAACCGTGCTTGCCGAAGCTCTACCTTCCCAGGGCTCCAAGGCCGAGCCTTCAAGGCTCCAGAGATGGGCATAATTTTATTTATAAATAAAAATACGAATTTATTCGTACTTCATATATTTGTGAATACGAATATAAATAAATTCGTACTTCATATATTTGTGAATACGAATATAAATAAATTCGTACTTCATATATTTGTGAATACGAATATAAATAAATTCGTATTCATAAGTGTGAATACGAATTTATTTGTATTCACATATATTAAATATAAAAATACAAATAAAATTTTATTCGCAAATTTTTCTGCGAATACAAATAAATTCACAGAAAAAATTGTAAATAATCACAACAAATGTGAATATTTACAAAAAATCAAGTGATTACAAAAAAAATCACATTAAAATATACGAATAAAAATTTATTCACATTATAATTTGTGAATAAAAATTTATTCACAATAAAATTCGCAAGAAATTATGAATTTATTCGTATTAAGATGATATTACGAAAGTTATTGAAGGTGATTTTTTTTTTTTTTTTTTTTTTTTAGGGCGTTTCACGTCTAGGTTATTAGCGCCTAGATTTTTTTCCCCCCGAGTCCGCCGCGGGGCCACCACCCATGCTGCAGGGACACAGTTTGTCATCTGTACCTCCAAAAAAAAAAACAAAAACAAAAAAAAACACCTTCAATAACATTCGTAATATCATCTGAATACGAATAAATTCATAATTTATTTTCGAATTTTATTGTGAATAAATTTTTTTTCACAAATTATAATGTGAATAAATTTTTATTCGTATATTTTAATGTGATTTTTTTTGTAATCACTTGATTTTTTGTACATATTCACATTTTTTGTGATTATTTACAATTTTTTCTGTGAATTTATTTTTATTCGCAGAAAAATTTGCGAATAAAATTTTATTTGTATTTTTATATTTAATATATGTGAATACAAATAAATTCGTATTCACACTTATGAATACGAATTTATTTATATTCGTATTCACAAATATATGAAGTACGAATTTATTTATATTCGTATTCACAAATATATGAAGTACGAATTTATTTATATTCGTATTCACAAATATATGAAGTACGAATAAATTCGTATTTTAATTTATAAATAAAATTATGCCCATCTCTGCAAGGCTCGAGGGAGAACCTTGCCGAACCTTCAGGGCTTGATAAGGTTAGGATGGAGCCTCACTCCCGAGCCTTCATCAAGCCCTCAGAGCTCGGGCTGTAGAGGCTAGGTTCAAGGTTCAGGCCTGAAGCGGGGTTTTTCCTGTGGAGGGAGGGAGGAACCGTGCTAAAATGTTAGATAATGTGAGTTACCGACGAGTTCAGAAATTACTTTCCAATTGCTCTACCAAGTTGAGACCCAGAGAAGATCCGTGTGCCGTATGAAGCGGCGAGAGACAGGACTAGCGGTACTGACTGTACCGAATCCTTTAGCTTCGAAGGCCGCGTCCGATCACAGAAACTTCCGCTACAGTCTTCACATTTCTTCTCTAATACCTCGCATCAAATCATTCGACTCAGTAGAGACTTCATTTTGGAATGTGGACCGAAAAGAGAAATACATATGAGCTAATTTGAACGGTCGATTTTCCGTTGATATAAAAGACCGATATTTCTTGTTAGTAGTTTTTTGACAGCACCATTAAGAGGACTTCAGAAGAATGGGTTCTCCTGCCAATAGAGAGAGAAGGAAGCACACAAATTGACACAATCCTATTTTGGCTATCAATTTCACTTCCTTTAGAAACTATCTCTCCCGTTGGGCGTCCTTAATCTCCAACGTAGCACGAGTCGGCGAATTCATCGAAAGCCAATAGACCTAATAAGCTATAAGTTTGAGGGATAATCATATGTTTTCACAATAACAAAAGTAACGTTTCTTCAAAACCTCTCGGTCAACTTGAAACGGTTTGGAAGTCAATAGACGCAGAATATAATTATCTAAATGTTTGGTAATAGTAAAATTTTTGATTAAATACTTTGTTTTAGAGAAAGCTTAAAACAACCGCAAAAAGTCCGAAAATTTCGAAATTTCCCCTACAATTTGTCTCTAGCACAACAAAGAAATTGAGGCATACGCCTTATTTGTTGCCTATTTGAACAACTTTTTTCCAAACTTCCGTCGATTATTTTGCAGCAGATATCTAATGTTCTTGGTTTATCATTGAAAATATTTGGTGTTGTTTTAAGAATAGAAGCAAATGTTTAAACCGATTTACTTTTGGATTAATCCCGTAAAAATTAAATTCACTAACAAATATTTAAATACCGAAAAAATATAAGTCAGGCCACAGATTTTTTTTATTGGATATCTAATTTTCTTTAATAACCAACATGGTGAGTTATATACATATATTACTAAGAGCTGAGATACTGTCATTTAGTCGCTCGGGCTAACTTAGAAGGCAATGTCGATTTTTAGAGGCGAATAATGCTATTAAAATTAAGTTTGTTTAATTAGCACCGATTAATAATATACAAAATCTTCGAAAAAAAAAATCTACTGAATGGAATTAGGTCATGTTTGTTCAGTATTCAAATAAACCCCGCCATGCTCCGTATTTTAAAATTCGCGCTTTTTGAGTCGTGCCTTCTGGGCGTCTGCGTGAGCAAGCTGGTAGACATCAGCTCCCACTCTTCCAACGGTGATCGATGTGTCAACATCTTTTTAATGTGTTATGTGACTGGGAAATAATGTGAATCAGCCAAATCCATCCTAATATTGTGAATTGCGATCGAATAGTGTTTATGGAACTTAATAAGCATTATGTTGATAATACGTATTAAGTTTGAACAATATTGGAAGTAGAAGCAATATAGTAACCACTCTTTTATCTTTATTTTTTTTAAATATGGAATATATGTATCACTCAAACATATGCTTAGTTCTAGGGATAAATATATGTTTTGACAACAACGCATTGGCTGGTCATGTAGTCTGTGAGATACTATGGGACTTTGTTCAATCCTGACTAATCCAACTGGAGGAAGAATGTGGAAAGATTGTAGTTTTGAAGAGGACAAGGTTAATAATTGGTGTTGGCCCATGGAACAGGTCCTGCAAGATTTCTAGCCTTCTATGGTATCTCCTTCTTAGGCCAGTTCCTAGGCTCAATTTGATCTCGCTTCTTTGTCCTTTCCACTTCATGACTTTGTATTGACGCGACTTTCACTTATTTCTGGTTTACTTGCTATTCATTGTGCTATAAAATAAAATAGATCCCGTTTCATGTAGTATGGTGTTTCTATCAATCAGCGTGTTTCTTCGTGTTCTGGAATTGGCGTTATATTTACATTATGACAACCATTTCTTATTAGTACCTTTTGAAATAATCCAATAGTTATTTATATGGTTAGATAAAGGGAGCTATATTCTTTTCATAAGCCCAAGGACGTAAATGTTTAGGCCCTTCCGGACTGGAAAATTTTATTATTTTTTGTTTTCGATGTTATTTGCCACATTTGGGTTTCTTTGGGTGCTGATTTTAAATCTAATATTATTTTTGGTGTGAAAAAAATTATAATTTTATTTTACTTGAAAACGTAAACATATTTTTAAACTTACTTGACGCTATATAAATTATTATTTAAAGATCGTATTTTTCCTTTAATCTACTCTCTAAAAAAATGAATTGTCGAAAGAATCGTGTCAATATCATTTTCTAAACTCGAGAAATAAAATAAAGCATTTTCTACCTATGTTATTTTATTTCTCAGCTCGTAAGACACATTGGACGGAACGCTCGGACATATGTCGACTATTTTTCGGTGTAGAAACGCGAGAAACAAAATGGACCAGATCGGTGATCCCACCACTGTATACTTTCCTTTGTCTGTCAGTCTCGTCCATCTTATGCTTTGTCTCTAATGGTATCACAACCTTCCTCTGAGAAGGAATACAAATTATCCCCAAGTGCCCAGTATCCATGAGAAGTGCCCAGTATCCATGAGAAGTGCCAAGTATCCTATTTGTTTAACGTACTTGCATCGATTTTAGACCCTCTGAGTTCACATCTTAGCCTAAGCAAGATAATCTTTCAAATTCTTAGGAAAATTTGAATAAGCTGGATAAGCACATTTCATTACTTTGACATAAATTAGCACGCTTTATGGGAGTTAAGGCTTTTCGAAGATATTTTTAATAATAAATGAGTAAAATGGTAATCATATCGCACTAGTATTTCTAAAGTTACCCAACTTGCCTATTTAGGGTAGGGGCCTTAGGACTGGACGGGTGACACAAGTGCCCTCTGGTGTACAAGCTCTGTAGCTCGGTACATACAGTTTTGATGGTTGATAAAGATAAGGTGAGAAGGTGTGAATAAAACCAATTTTTGAGTTGTCATTTTAGAAATACTAGTGCGATATGTTTATAAGATTTTAATAAGCTATTAAAAAAAAAGGCGTTTAATAATTACTCAGTGTTGATGAAAGTTCTCTTAAATCCTTGAAGAGCTTTTCTTTGTCATATGCTGAAAGCAAATTCACTGGTAGATTGATCAATCCGGTAGGAAGAGAACCGTTAATCTCTGTCGATGATGGATTGAAACCGCACTTTTCAATTTTCTTCCATCCTTAATAAGGGAGCGGTCTCTGGCCGAAGATAGAAGTGGTTAAATGAATATAATGGGCTAACAACTTATTCAGCCAGAATGTTCAGTAACGTTGTGCTCTTTTTTGCAAAATTCTTCAGTTTTCTTATTTGTATAGAAATAGTATTGATATTTCTTTTAAAGAGTTAATACATTTTCATGTCAACGATCATAAGTATTTCCAAATTTGAATTTGAGCGGCCATTAGCCTTCCAGCCACATTATCTGGCAATTTTAGACACCAATAATAAGGAGCCATTAACACTTATCTATATCTTGTTCATAACATCCTTAGTTTCAGTGTATATACACTGAGTCTGGCCAAGCAGTGCTTTTCGAGCTGCCGATTTATGAACGAATTTGCGCCAAATGCCATCCCAACCTCATGAATGATCTAATATGAGCGCCAATAGAATCTTTGGCTGGTGAATGATCCTGTGACCGGATAAACTTAATCCAAAAATTAAAATGAATTGTGAGCCAAAATCTCAACAATGTTTCTTGTGTAGACGGAATGTCAATGAATAAAATTTCAAATGGACATAATCGTCAATTTATTAAAACTAACTCTGCATGTTTCGCTTCATCAGATACCTCCTCAGGAGCTTAAAACATAAATTCAGCCTAATGAAACGGAGGTGAACTTTCCACGAAAATAGCCATGTCATAACTGGTGTTATGATGTAGTATTCTAAAAATTTAATTAGAATTGCCATTTAAACAAAAACAAACATGATACTGGTTATAATTTTTAGATAATCTAAACTATTTCATTCTAGAAATAAGTGTTTTCGGGAAATTCCATTGTTCTAAAAGAAGGTGTATTTAATTTTCATTTAACAAGTTTATGAAGAAGTATTTAAAGTTTTGATAAATATTTACGTGCTGAAAAAGGCTGCCAACGAGCATTCCGAATTGTTCAAAATATAGATTTTTCTGAAAATCTGACGTTTTATCTTAGCCAAATTCCAACCATTTCTTGACTCCTGATACTATTTATTGGACTATCAATGGGAATATAAACAATTAATAAATGAGATTAAATTACAATTTAAAGCTTGTTAATCTGTCAAATACACGTAAATACGGTGAGTTTTGTTCGAAATATATATTCTATTACGCATGAAGAACTGAAGCATTTATTGTGTTTTGCCGAAGGATGCGACAGCTGTAGACGACAGGCCTGGGGGTTTGGTTGACGTTTCGACCCTTGTCATCGGTAATCGTTTCATGTCAGGCATAGATAGTCACTCAATAACCTTTATACTTTGAAGGTTATTCTCATAATAATTTTTTTTTTGTTTAAATGGATCCACCAAGTTTAGTATGATTTGTTTTACTTCAGTACTAATGTTCATTCAGAGTGAATATAATTATAGAACAATATTATTCATGTATGTATGGGGGAGAAAATAAGCTAAAACAACGTTATTCATAATTTTTTAAAAAATCCTCCCAGGAACTGCGTCATCTTAGCGCGTTTCCGTTCATATCCCTGTGCCATTAGTAGAAGGAATAGAAGCAGTTATTGGTAGGTTTTGATCATTTGTGAAAAATATAATATGACATCTCTAAGAGAAGGAAGATTTAAGGCGCACAATAGGAAATTGATAGTATTATAAGCGGAAATGACTCCCCCCACCTTCTCAACGTTCGTTCGCCATGGGAAAACACAATTACCAATGCGTTTCTCTTTTCCTTACCGAGTATTATAAAAATACTCCTTTTACTGTTAAATGGAATTAAAAAAAAAGTTAAAGGTTCGGGCACACAGAACGCGATCTGTATCGCGACGGGCAGCGATCCAAGGATCGTGGCGGTATTATTTGTGACGCGGTATCTTTGTGAGTTTTCGCGGGGTCTTCGAACAGTAATCTGGTTCCCTTCTAGAGAACAGATCACGTGGTAAATCTGTAATTTTTTACTACCGTGTACCGCGCGGTAAAGCGATAAAGACAAGCCCGCATAGACAGGTCGTCGGAGCTGACGAAATACTGTTTAGTACATGTAGATCGCCTCCCACCCTCGGTCAGAGATCGCTGCCCGCCGCGGTACAGATCGCGTTCTGTGTCCCCGAGCCTTAAGTGTGGTAAACAGAGACAAAAAACTATTCAAAAGAACAAAACTTACAATTTCGAAGTTTTAAGCACTTCCTTCTCCGATTGACATAGTCCCATCCAAAATTACTTTAGAACCTTTTTTTTCGACAGTTCAATACGCTTTCTTATGGCCACCTTCCACTTACCGCGATTTCCCAACCGCTATCGTGATATTTTAGAAAATAAACGAAAATCCCAAAACTATTCATGCCTGTTAATGAAATATTTTATTTCTAGTGCTTCCTTAACTCCAAATGGAACCAAAATTTATCTATCTTACAGTAGATGAATATCATAAGTCTGAAACAAGTTTCAACTGAATTATTCCGAAAACGTTTCATGTCTGTAAATACATTTTTTCCCCCTAAGAATTCCTTTACTCCAAACGTAACCAAAATTTAAATATCTTAGATTAGACGAACGTCCTGCACTTCCGGATTGCGTCATGACGTCAACCTGATAAGCGGGTTTCCTCCCTATGGTGGAGGGAGGAACCGCGCTAAAAAAACTATGCATGTATTGTTAGAAAACAGTTAAAAATGATTCTATCAATAGATTGACTATCTAGATAACCTGATAAAATTACGAAATTCCTCTGTAAATTGTAATATGCGAAAAACAATGGAAGTTAAAGTTGTTGAATTTCCTCGATGTAATTTTCTCTCACAATAGTTCCTGTCCTCCAACTATCTCAACAACATCCGTTTCCTCAATCAGATACTCACGGCTACCTTGATTTCACCTAGATACTATCCCGGAATAGGATTTATCTATTCAGTTTTCGAAAAGTACTCACGCATGTTTATATCCTCGTGAAACTGAGAGATATCACCAAAAACTAATTTTAAGAATTCATAAAATGGTTGGGATTCGGCTGGTTGAGAAAACGTTATATTTTTAGAAAAATCTACATTTTGAACGATTCGGTAGCCTTATGCGGTAATAAATGCCTAGAGTATGAAGACCACGATAACTTGAAGGCGAGTGTCAAACTTGTCCATGGTCCCCTAAAATTTGTCCATCTCCTTTATAATAATAAATTATCGAAGAAATATTGAACTTGCATCTGCATATAGCCGATTTATAGTGTTAAAAATGTTTTCAAAGTAGCTAAAACTAACAATTACACAAATCTATAGTGTTTTGTACTAATTAATTTCTTCTTTTCTGTTTGTAAACTCTTTTTTAGAATAAATTTCATATCTGTATGTGGAAAAGGATTACCAAAAAAAAAAAAAAAAAAAAAAAGGAAAAAAAGGGTCACTTCATATTCTTTCTTTCGGAATTTTTTTTCATAATGCAGTGCTGTATAATTTTGAAAAAAAGTGGTGATTTTTGTATGATCCTTTTCCCTATACAGATATAAAATTTATTCTAAAAAATATATTTGCAAACGGGAAAGAAGAAATTAAATTAGTAGAAAACAGTATAGATTTTGTAATTGTTTGTTTTAGCTACTTTGAAAACATTTTTAACTATATAAATCGGCTTTATGAAGATGCAAGTTCAATATTTCTTGTGAGCTCCATGCCACCTATGTGATACGGCGAGAGCCATAGACAGAAAGTAGGTGTAGCATGGCACACTGGGTAACAGCTAGTACATAATAATTTCTTCTCGTATTAATGGTTTTACCTCCAGAAGTATAATATATATTCGCTCTGGTTTTTATAAATGACTAGCTGTTACCCGGCGTGCTACGCTACACCTACTTTCTGCATCTATAAAAGCCCAAATAAATTAGAAACCAAATAAGTAATATTAAAATCTAATAACACAACTCTGAAACTGTTCGGGTTCACAGCTTCGAATCCGTGACCTCGGAATTGTTACTCCTAGACGATTTTAACCGAGCCTATGACACTCCCAGGATCAAGACCTACATGTGTGTCAAGTTTGGTCAAATAGAGTCAAACGGTGTGGATTTGGATTAAGTCATTTAACATTCGTTAGTTTTCAACAACCTATTAACCATATGATTGGGCCTTTTATTTTCTTTACGTAGGATGCACTATTTGGAATGCCGCCATGTGTGTCTATTTGTTCAGAGTAATAGCAGGAACCAGGGGCGTATATAGGAAATAATTTTGGGTGGTGGGCTAAAAAATTATAAGAAATTTTGGAATCTAAACCTTCAGCCAGTCAGTCCTTACCCGAGGCAGTTCCTTCTCGTGTTTTGAATTTAACATGAAGTTCTCAATTAATTATTTACGCCGCTGGTACAAATATCTCTCGTCTCTACGAAAATTCCTCCAAGAATAATCACTCTGTGAAAGCGTTTATTATATTTTAGAAAACTGAAATTATTCCTTTTTTTGCCCTTTCTTTAATATTGGTAACACAAATCTGGAAACACAAATTGGGATATATTTTTCTATTTATTGTTGCTTTTTTTTCTTCTTGCAATTGCTCAAAAAACATATTGGCAAAAACATGGATGTTTGTTAATTATTCTTCTCTCATGAAAATATCTATGTCTCATTTGAAATATACATTACGAAAATGGGCTTCGAGGTTAACGGTTCTTTTTTTTTTTTTTTCCCTTTTAGCGCGGTTCCTCCCTCCCCCATTGGGAGGAACCCCGCTTATAGGGATGATACAATCAAACAATCCGGAAGTGCCGACTAGAAAATTTCGCGTTTCAGAACCCCTAGAGACCGAAAATAACGGTGGTTCAAATTTGTATATATATATATATATATATATATATATATATATATATATATATATATATAAATATATATATTTGTCTGTTCGCTCTCTAGATAGAAAACGAATGGTCCGATTTTGATGAAATTTGGTACAAAAATCCTTCGTCCAATTTGAAAGGTCAAGTTCGTTAACCAGCAAAATCCGCCTACTGGAAGATGGCGTTTGGGGCGAAATTCGCGCAAAAAAAAATCGTAACGCTTACGTTTTTGAGTTCATAAGCTTCTAAGTACTCGTTTTATATGATTCCTGGGCTAGGAAAACGATTGAAACCATTTTCAAGGCGATAGCTTTAACCGTTTTCGAGAAAATTGGAAAAATATTTTTTGAATACCGTTTTTGGTTTGGGTACTTAGAATCATGGGATTCAGTTGAAACATTTTCTGCATGTTCTACTTTCATCAAAACTAATATGTTGAAATTTTGGTTACGTTTGGAGTTAAGGAAGGGTTAGAATAAAATATTTTATTAACAGACATAAAAAGTTTTAGTAACTTTGTTTACTTTCCTTAATATCTCGAAAAAGGTTGAAAATCTTGGTAAACGGAAGAATACCATTAGAAAGCTTATTAAATGCTCTAAAAAAAAGGTTCTAATGAAAGTTTTGATTAGGCGATGTCAATCGGAGAAATAAGAGCTTAAAACTTTAAAGTAATTGATTTCGCTTATTCGAACTGTTCTTTTTGTCTGTTTTTTATTCCTTGTTATTTTTTAATTGCTTATTGTTGGATAATGTATTTGAAAATAAAACAGGTTAAGAAAAATAAGAAAAATATTTTAATGTTAGAGATATGGATTTCCAAGATATATAGCTTTTCAACTGCCTAGCGTCCTTCCTAGGGAGGGTTCTTTGTCTTTGATTTTGGTACTTAGAATTATGGGATACAGTTGAAACATTTTCTGGATGTTGGAGTTTCATCAACACTAATATGTTGAAATTTTTGTTACGTTTAGAGTAAAGGAAGGGTTAGAATAAAATATTTTATTAACAGACAAAAAAAGTTTTGGTAACTTTGTATAATTTCGTTAGTATCTCGAAAACCGTTGACAATCTTGTGAAGCGGAAGATTACCATTCGGAAGCTTACTAAATGCTCTACAAAAAAGGTTCTGAAGAAAGTTTTAATTAGGCGATGTCAATCGGAGAATAAAGTGCTTAAAGCTTTAAAATAATTGATTTCGTTTATTCCAATGGTTCTTTTTGTCAGTTTTATTTCTTGTTATTTTTTAATTGCTTATAGTTGGATAATGTATTTGACAATAAAACTGGTTAAGTAAAATAACAAAAACAATTTATTGTTAGAAATATAGATTTCCAAGATTCCAAGACCTTGTCACTAGCGGGTCTGTTTCTAGTGTAGCGGACCCTTCCAGGTAAGATTGTAAATCATGACTTTTCAAGACTTTACTACTCACAGGAATGGCGTTAGTGACCTTAAGGGATGACACGCCATCATAATAATTAATTTAAAAAAAAAGACTGGTGGAACCAAAATAATAACTGCTTCTATTTTAATCTTTCCAAATTAGACTAGGGATATGAACGGAACCGCGCTAAGATGATGCAGTCCAGCGAGACGGACTTTTTTTTTAATGGCTGCATTGAAGTAATGTAATGTAGGGGTAAATACCTTGTTTTCCTTCTCGAACAAATTGTTATTTTTTTTCACGCTTTACAAAGCTACATCTATTGAGCTATATTTGGCGATATTTTTGGCATACATTATAATATAAATTCGGTCATTAAGCGGTTAATTAAAATGTTACACAAATGATAATTGAAATGTTTCATTCTCCTGATTGTTACCTTGATACATATCCTACTTGGTATTCTCCAAATTAGCGCCGCCTATGCTCTATAAACTGTGAACGAGCATTAATGAATTCCAGGTCTGATAATCATAGAAACGCCGTACTTAGAGGAGAAGGTTAGTTCATTAGCAGATAACAGACTTACCGTCAGGTTAAATTGTTCAAAGTCGTTGCACTTTGTGTTGATCCATTGCAAATAAGTCTAGAAATCTAATATCATCTCGCGTTTCTAGAACTTCATCACATACATATTTAAATTTTGGTTAAACAAAACACTACAACATTTGGTAGTGGGCCGAGGAGATCGTTATCAGTGTTGCTGGATGGTCCTCCCCTGTGCATTTCTTGGGTAATTTTTCGGATTTTTCGTTCCCTGTCACTCCTTTGGTACGACACGGCTTTGGTTCAATTGACTTTGTTTGGCAAACTCCTGGGCGAGTTCAATGTTAGAACCTGTATCGCAGATTGCGAATGGGGGCCCCGCTTCTCCTTTCTGTCTTGCTATATTTCGTCTTCGGCTCCTTCATACATCCTTGGTGGTTGCCAAGGTTTGACGGGACCCCATTGGCCCGCTTTATCTGGCCGAAAAGGAGCCCAGAACAGGAGACCGGACATTTCTTTGGCAACCACAAATGGTGTAAGATGATAGCCTCACGAAGCCGAAGAAGAATCTGGCGAAATGTAGGACAGAGGGAAGAAGAACAGTAGCTCTGGGAAGATATCTCGTATCATCAAGAAAAAAACAAAAAACAAACCTGTAGATATACACCATTTGTATACTTTACAGTTTTTCTTTATAATTGTATTTAAATTTCATAAATTTTGCATAGATATGTAATTTGATGTTTTGTTGTTACAGGTAAGCATGTGTAGATTAATTGGCGACAACAGTAAGTAATTTATAATTCTTTTACTTTATATGTATATATATATATATATATATATATATATATATATATATATATATATATATATATATACACACACACATATGGGCGTATGTTGCTGTTTCACAAACAAACAAACAAGCAGAATAATTACTCAGTCGAATGGTGCTAAATCAAATTTGTAAATTAGTTTAGTATACTAAATACAAATGATTTTTCAGAATAGATTATTATTCCATATAAATTGAATTGAACGTTTCTTGAAATATATTATTTTAAATAAAATATTTTATTTTCCCTTAAAATATTTTTATTATATTTTAACTGAGTAGACGAAGAGCTTATCTAATATTTATTCACATTTTATGACTATTAGTCTTTAAACAAGTGACTTGAGCTGACCTATTGAAAAGTAAATCTTTACTTATTATTATTTTAATTTTAAAATCCTTTTTTGTTTTACTAAGACTAGCTGTAGTTAGTATTATTATTGACAACCTTTGGCAAGGAGGTTTCATTCAATAGGTGCCAATCGGGCTCCCCGCCATTATATGAAAGCCAATAACATTAGTAATTTATTTCATCAGCTATTTCATTCATCTATAAAAAAAAAATAGATGAATGAACTGCTTAAACAGTATGTTTACTGGTTTATTGAGTTATATCTATCTAGTACAATAAACTCATTTGGCCCAGTATTGTACTATTACAAATATATTTAATTGCCTGACATTATCTTATAATTTATATACCTCTAAAATAATGATATAACACAGAAATATTGAATAAATTATGGAAATATAAATGAATGACAATAATGAAACCTGAAAGTGTTTAAGCGAAATAATTACACCATATAGTTTATAAGTTGACACACGAGAAAACGTTATGATCTAGTACAGAAAAATCTTGTGTTGAACGTACACAAGTGCACTTACATTTCAAATTTAAAGTCATGGGAATTTAGTTATGAATTAGTTCGATCAAGTAATCTTTATTCAATCATTTAATTTTCTGGTACCTGCATGTTACAAATGAAAAAAATTACTCTCGGCGAAGTAACTTTACAGACCGCAATAAGTTTAGAGAATTTAATAACTAATTTTGGGTTGAGAATTTTGTAATTAGCAAAATTCTTCTTAAACTCGTTTACTTAGCAAGTTTAAACATTTGAACCACCGTTAATTTCGTGATCTATGTGTTCTATAACGTTAAATTGTCTAGTCGGAACTTCCAGATATAGTCATGAAGTCAACCTTAAAGCGCGTTTTCTCTTAATGGAGGGAGGGAGGAAACGGCTAAAATTAGCAACAACTTCTCTCCTTTTTATCATCCCACGGCTCGCTGGTAAAATTCCTCGCTGCACCCTGGATGTCGGCGCTAATGACCTAGATGTAGATGCGCCGTAAAAAAAAAAAAAAAAAAAAAAAAAAAAAAAAAAAAAAAAAAAAAAAAAAAAAAAAAAAAAAAAAAAAAAAAAAAAAAAAAACTTTTGTTTTAAGGCATGTCAGCCACACGGGCCATTTATGCCTTGATTGGGGTGACAGATAGCGTCACCACCACCTCCGACAGGACCCGACCAGGCGAGGGCACGCCCACCGATATCGCAGGCCCCCCGCTCGACGTGGGTTTACAGTAAACTGTAGATATTACATCGCACAAGCTTGTGGACGAGGGTCTGTTCGGTGGGACCAGGCCGACCAGACCCTCCAAGCTCAAGGACCCTTTGGTCCTGAGGGCCCACGACACCGGAAGACCCACCCCCACCCGACCGGCACCATACCGGGTCGCTCCTACAACTTCTCTCATTCATATTGATAGAGCTGACCGTCTGTTTCCTTGATTTACAAAAATAAGGTCCGACTCTCAGGACCTGCATTATGTTCTGAAAGTTTATATCCCTCCTCTTTATGTGTACCCTGAATGATGTAGAGACACTCAATATTTTATTTTCTTAGGGAACGGTTTTCTTACTATTGTGCTGGAAGTTATATTATAAAAATCATTTCACTGTTTTAGCACTTTCCGAAAGAATGTAGCTATTGACATTGCACTCATGAAATTTTTTTTTTTTTTTCGTTTTTTCGCCACAAAACGTGATGTACAATACAATGGTATACAAATTGGTCCTCTGGCGGGGGGTTAACTCTGGATCCAAATTACTAATTTGCCCATAGCGGCCCAAATGTTTTGTTATATTGCCACGAGCCTTGGTAAAAGTCGTGGGAATCTGTAGAGAAAAAATCCTTTTAAAAATAAACTATATAGGTCCATCAGAAAGTGGGGTTTACTTCTGACCCAAATTACTAATATACTCATACAGATCATAACTGTTTTATTATAACGAAAGTCGATGTACGTCGTGGATATCTAATGATAAATATATGTCACGAAAACTAAATCGGTTCATTAGATTTGGGTTTTTTTCTGTATTATCCAAAGAAGCTCCCAGAGTCAGGCATTGTACTTTTACTATTGAAACATAGACGCTGGTTCCGGTTTCTGGTGTTCATTGAGTCTGATGTCCATTGGAAATATAAAAGAGCAAACCTATTCATGTTTTTATTTTTTATTTATATGGATTATTTTGAGCAAATTACTTAGGAGTGAAGTGTACACTACCCATTTTCTTAAGATTGTGCTTAGTTATGGAGCTCCTTTTATAAATACTCGGTATAATGTAATATCCAAAGGCGATATTTTTGGTTCCTAGTGCTATTGTAGATCTCTTTGTAGGATTGGTACTCCTAGATCCCTGTAATTGTGTATAATAGTAGCCGAAGGATATATTTCCGAGATCGTGCTTTGGGAGAAGACAAGGCCTGTCTCCTGGATTGCAGGGTTCTGCTTGTTACAGGCTCCCACCGATGCACCTCTTGTGCAATACCTTCCTCTTCAAGGGGGGGGGATTTATAAACTATCTTCATAATAACATTCTCAACAATCAAACGACACCACAGTCGTTTTTGTAAGTTATATTTCCGCAAAACTAACTCAAATTGATAGAACAAAATTATTATTTGTGTACCTCAGAGCACTTACAGTAACTTTTTCTTTAGTAGTAGGGAGAAGGACTTTTTTGTTCAGAAGGAAATTCTTGCCTTTTTGTGAATGTATTTGTTTCTTATACGGTCTAAGATTGTGGTCAAAAACTTCTTTCATTTTTGTCCATTTTATTTATGCCATCTTTATGGATTCTTGAGGATAACTCAAATTATTTGTTAATTGTTTTCATTTCTTTGGAGACTTGGGGTCCATAATGCAGTAACCTTTCATATATATATATATATATATATATATATATATATATATATATATATATATATATATATATATATATATATATTATTCGCCTTATTTATTATACACTACTACTTCATCTGATGTATGTAAATTTGTATGTGATATTTAGCATACTTATGAAATTCTAAATCTTAAAATACTATCTTAAAATACTTACTATATCTTAAAATACCGGCGCCAGACATTTTCTCATCTCAGGGCTCGCTGAGAAAATTCCTGGTTGCACCCTGGACGTCGGCGCTAATAGTGGCCAAGATTTATGTCGATGCGCCATAAAAAAAAAAAAAAAAAAAAAAAAAAAAACAACTAAGGCTGAGGATTTTTAAAATATCTTATCAGTATAGGAATTTTTAAGTGCTTCAATGTACAATTGTGCTCCAATTAATATTAATAAAATATTGGAGTCATATGAAATGTTATTCTGAGAGTACGTCTTTAACACTCAGTCCCCAGCAAACTTTGTTTAATTTGGAACACATATTCCAAAGGGTCACTTATTTATCTCAGAATACAAGAGGGAAACTTTTAGATATTTTTTTTTCTGCAGTTCTCCGTTAGCTCATCTGGCAGAGCAAAGAGCATAGCAACGATTTCATCTCAGTTGACGTAGCTAAGTTTTTCGCTATGCTCTTTGTTCTCTATACACTTCACTTTGTAAGAACCCATAGAGTAAATTTGATGCGGGTTGTGCTTTAAATTAAGTAAATAATTACTTTTTATTGCTTGTTTGTTCTGGATTTTAAATTTGATTCAGGTCTTCTTATTTTTATTTTTTAAAGTGCATTAGTAAATGTATTTATTTATTTTTTTCGGCTATCTAGCATGTCCAAATTGAATGTAAATTGTTTGGTGTATAGTTGGATGTGAAAATATCCCAATTCCCGTACTCATGCCCATTTCTGAAGGTAACAATCTCATGGTGAAAGTACTGTTGTCATGCAGTCTAGGGACTTCGCACTCCATTAGGCTTCACCACTTCTCTCATCACACGGGTGCTTCTTAAGTGCATCACTTTTGATCAAATGGCAAACGATTTCCTAGTCATCGAACAATAAAATTAGAGGATATAATATTTTACCTGATTCAAGTGTACAGCAAAGGTGAATACTTAAAATGTGGAATATATATATATATATATCAGTACGCCGGAGGTAAAGGACGTCACATATTTGTAATTGTTCAGGAGAGCCAATTTATTTTCCATAACTATGAACTACATATTAAAATTTGTTTCTTCGTTACTTATAGAAACAGTTTAATGAACTTTTTTCACATTGATATTGACATCAATAGGTAATTGGAAGTATTGATCAAAGCCAAACAAAACAAGTGGAGGGCTTGCCTCATGGTGTCCTTATTTGTATCGATATGGTGGTCCTTAAAAAGTACTATTTTTCATGAAATAAATTAAGTGTGACTCATCATTTTTGTTTATATGGATTTATAATATTGATTGTCAATATATAACGATTTATTTTTTAATATTATTGATAAATATCATAATTTATCGATGACTAATTATCTCTCCTGGCCCTTTTACATAATTTTTATCGATATGTTACTCCTTAAAAAGTGCTTTCTTTCCAAATAGACTTAGTGTATGACTACCAGAAGGCACATAAACATTAATTAATTAATACATTAAATAAAATACACAGTTGGGAGATTATATACTTAAGCCTAACGAGAACTTGGGAAAAGAAAAAGACAGAGAAATAAACAAAATTACAAAACAACAAATAATATAAATAAAATAATAATAAATATATATCTATAAGTATTTAAAAAGCCAACATAACATTCAGACTAAAACATATATATATAAAAAAAAACTTTTTTAATTAATAATGAAATTGATTAATCAGAAACTGCCTATATTTGCATAAATTGTTTAAATGTTTATATACTATATTTAATATATTCAGGAACATCTTAACCTCTTCCGTGGTGAGTGGATCCCTGCCGTAATGTGCTCTCTTGAACTCTTTCATGATAGGTTTTTATTAAAATCTGAATGTAACACTGTATTAGATATAAGTTTTTACTTTAAAATAATTCTGTACCAAGCCTCTATTCTAAATTACTTTTAGCAGGTGTATATCTTTGTAACCATCCATTCATTAGTAGAATTCGCCGAGGTACAAATTTAGACTCAAAGAAATAATTTTGTTATTATTAAGAATTAACCAAGACTCTCTCTCCGCGAATTTGAAATCATGCTATCACTATTATCAGCGATGGAAATATTATTGTTTTTCATTCACAATCCTTTGGCTGGTGCAACTGTAACTCGTGGAAAATTACAGGGTAACGAGACAATAAGCCCTAATAGTCCGGAACGAACCCTTCATTACTTGAACTAGCACGGATCTGATGGGATTGGGTCTCTGATATTGAATATCGTACTCGGAAAAAGTCCATTTTAATGGGATACAATTGCCAGTATTGCAATACATGAATTTTCATGCGAGCAGGGAAGGTTTTAGGCTGTCGTTTCAGGTTTACTCACACCAGTGATTATATTCATTCTTTATTACATGTGTTCTATGGAACATTTGTGTTCCTTCCATTTTCGTTCTTGAAAAGAGGGTTTATTTTAGGTTTTTTAATTGTTTTCCTTTTAAATACTCCGTTTTAGTACAATAACAAGATTAGTTTCAGAGCACCTGAAGAAAAGTAAACAAAAATGAAAAATAGAAAAGAAAACAAAAGTAGTTCCTAATTAATACTACACTGACCGTACCAGTCTGGACGTGAAGGGTTCTCCTCCTCAAATTGAGGCTCTAAGTTTCTATATTTGTAACATAGAATGCAGCCTTCTTTCCGCTTGTTTCCCTGAAGAGGCACAAAATGGGTGCGAAACATGTAGGGAAGAAATAAAGTTTTTTTTTTATTTATTTATTTTTTCACTGCGCACCAACATCTGAGCCATTAGCGCGGACATCCATGGTGCAGGCGGGAATTTTTTCAACGGGCCCTGAAATGAGAAAAATCCCTGCTGCTGTAGGGACTCGAACCCCCATCTCCGCAATAGAATCCAAGGCTTTAGTCACTAGACCACGGGGAGACCCAAAATAAAGTTATTTAAATTATTCGCTGAAGTTTTTTATTTTTTGGCCCTTCCGCCTATAACGACAATTCGAAGAGTAGCACTGACTCAGTAAAAACATGCAGTTGGTCTTTTTTGTGGTTTTCGGTAAAATCGCACTACCACTGTGTTGATGCAGGTTCCGAACCTGCACCAGTGTTATCTGAGTTGACATTTTTCTTTGACGACCTTGCTGAAAAAGGCCTGTACTTAACTTTGGATATTTAAAAAATATGCAAACTAGCAAATAATCTGACGCCAACGGTTATGGATATCTCAACACCACAGAAAAAGAAAAAGGAAAAGCTATTGCAATAGATGTGTTTTTCAAATAGGTATTTTTCTGAGACATAGCGAACATTCATTGTGGGAAGGTTGTTCACATTTCTGAATGATTTTAAGCACTCTCTAATTGTATAGTAAGGTAATGTGAACTAATAAAATGAGAGCGAAGTACAGTATCATTATTTTTTAAAATTGTGTTTGTATTATAGAGACAGATTATTCGGGTCATCTGTAGGCTGCCACCCGTTTCTGGCAAGAATAGGAGTGATAGTTTCTTTATAGTTTCTACAGAAATCCACCACCCCCAGTGCAAACACCATGCAAGGAGTGTTCACTCAAAAGCGTCGGGACTCCAAAAATTCTACATTATCTGACTAATCAGGTTTTCTCCTTTCACAAATATCCTCGGTAAATAGGCTTCTTCATAGTTTAGAAAGGGTTGAAAACTTGTAGAAAACCAAACTAGTAACTAATGGGCAGAAAATGAATAAATCCTGTATTTTTATTGTTTTGATTTTTAAAATTCGAACATTTCGGCATGATCTCTGGCAGCATTGTTCAGCAATAAATGCCTAGGTGATGTAGGAAGACCAGAATAACTCTTAGTGACAAACTTGTCCATACCAAACTTATCAATGGTCACCTCCATAACCTAGGAATTTATCGCTGAGCAAGGCTGTCGAAACGTTCGAATTATAAATTTTTATGACGTTTTCTCTTTGCCTAATCCCAACCATTCCTTGACTGATTATATTTGTATACGATGGTTTGATTAAGGTTTAGCTTTGTTCTCGGCTGGCTGCAGGTTGATAGCGTTTCTTTACTACCATAGGTGGACCTAGGAATAGTTTCTGCGAGCCCAAACCCTATGTAGGGAGAAGTTTGAAAAGGATTTGTTGTTTTTATTGTTTCGGCTTCGTAAAAATTGAAAGTGGAATGTTTTAATAATTAGAGTACTAAGACATCAGAAAAAAAATAGTATTTATTTTTCAAAATGACGAAAGAGATAGAAATAGAGAGTATTTGTTCGAGAGAGTGCAAGGGAGCGTTGGATGGAGCCAGAGGGGCAAAGCCAAGCAGAGACAATAGATGGGAAGAAGGCTGCATTCCTTTGTGAGTTTTGAATCGGTAGGTGTCGTGCTTTAGGAGAGACCATGTGAGCCTAGGTAGTCCACCAGCTGAGGCTACAGGTTGTCGTGGGGGTGGGGGTACTCCTGGCTAGCTCCGTCTTCAGTCTCCCTTCGTCTCTCCACGCGAGTGTACACCTGTCTTTGGTTAAGAGAGTGACTGTGTTTCTTCTAGTGATATAGTGTTCCTCGCATTTTTTAGTGCTACAGTGTTGTTTTTTTTAAATATCATCAGTGTAGTGCCTTGTAGCTTCCAGCTCTCATTCTGTTCAGACACCTCTTCATCGGGTCACTTCCATGGGATGCTACGCTCTCAAAGGTATTGATTGTATACATCAACAAAATTAAAGTATTTATGTCAATATTATATTTATTACGCCAGTGTTTATTAGAGCTTGAACTTCGACATAGTTATCAGAAAAAGAAACCTTCTAACTGACCGCTTTCGCTACACAGCGATAAACCCCCACATCCTATTACTGTGTTTGTTGTTCACTTTTATTGTATAAAAACTGTACAAGTTTACTACGATTCATAATATGTATATCAACATTCCTAGAGCTTTATTTTTGTTTTTTTTTCTATTACGTACTACGTTAGTTGCCAAGAATTTTGAACACCGGGGGATAAAGCGTCCTCGAAGTATTAATTCAGGCAGGAGATCCTTTTTGATTCCTCTCCAGTAAGCGATTCTTACTCTATATTTTCCTCAAAATATCTGATGACACAGGATAATCATGTTCTGGATTTCCCCCTGTAATATTGGAACAATGGGAGTTCAAGTGCCTTTAGAGGAAGAAGTCAATTCCTTGCGGTGAAAACCCTGGAAATAAATAGAATACCCCACCACAAAACTCTAGAACGGATACATTTCAATCATTGTGCACGTTCGTTCGCCAGACACAAATCTTTGGTGAGTCAGAGTGGATTAGAAGCTGCTACTGTATACTAACCGTTGCGTGGGCGTCAGGTGCCCTAGTGTTCCTCTGGAACAGCTGATCTTTACCTGCAAGCACCAACGCGTAGGTTCCATTACATTACAGCGCGCCTCATTGTTATGCGAAATTGATAATAATACAGACCTAATCCAAGGGTATTGAATAATTCATTCAAGGATATTATTAATAAAAATTCGCCTTTCCATGGAGTGCATAATCGAAGGTGGGAAATGATAGATATTTAAAATCTGGACGCATTAAATAATTGTAAGGAATCATTCGAATGCCTTATGAATAGTATTTTTTACAGCAATTACTCATCGATTGTATATCTTGAACTATGACTTAAGTGCTTACATTGTATGGTTACCTGCAATTATAAAATTAAAGAAGAATATATTATTGAATAAACTTAAGCAAAATAAAGTTCCCTCGCCATATAAGAAATATGTTTTTCTCAAATTAAACGTATGTTAGTAAAATGATTTACACGTTCGGCCTCTTACTGATGGCAAGGAATAGTGTTATAACATCTAGCGGATAAATGAAATGCATACATACAGTGGCTCACAGTCAAAATGATGCAAGATATTTACTTTTAAAAAAATATATTTAATACCAACCCACAATTTATTCTGAAAAATCTTTCTATACAAAAATACAGCAGGATCATCAGGCTAGAGCATACAATAGTTAAAAATTTATTTGAGATCAAATCATAATATTAAACAAAAACTTTATAAATTAATATACATTTCTAAGGTCACAGTGAAAATGATGCAAAATGGAAAACGTCCAAAAATTCAAAAATATTTTAAATTTTAGTACTTTTTAGGTAATCCTTTATTATTATTTATGACATTCAAACAATTGGGCATGAATTGGACAAGCTTTTCTGTGCAAGGTACACATATCTTCTCCCATTCTTCTTGACGCATCTTTATGAGATATCCTTGGTTGGGTATTTTATGTTTCCTCACTTCTGTTTCTAATTAACTTCATAAATCCTCTATGACATTGAGGTCCAGTGATTAGAGGGGTGATTTTATAGTTTTGGAGCTATTATGCGAACCCATTCTCTTGCGAGATAAGAATACTTGGGATCATTATGTCTATAAAAAGCAAAATAATTTATTATTCCGAACTTGGTTGCAATATTTTCTTCAGGATGTCACAGGATTAATGTTGTCTATTTTTCCTCAATAAAATGATGATATCCTACCACCGAAGTAGCCATACTCCCCCAAACCATAACATGATCACCGCAATGTTTGATGTTCAGGCGAAGATTATTCTCATGGAGCTCTTGATCTGCCTTTCTCCAGTTGAAATTTGTTCTATCAGGGCCAAAAAGTGAATTTTGACTGATCCAAAAACGAAACAGTTCTCCAGAAGTCCATCTCTTCTTTAAATAATTCTTGGGAGAAATAATTTGCATCTTTTTATATTTCTCGTTGATGTAAGAATTTTGCCTTGCTACTCTACCATTGTATTGCCTTTATTTTTTAAAATTCTTTGAATGGTTTCAGCACACACCGTTTTATTTAAACGTTTCTTAACTTTTGCAGCACTTAATTTTGAATTATTTTTTATTTGGCATATAATCCAACGTTTGTCATTGCCAGTAAAACGTTTCTTTTGTAATGACTCTAGATTTTCTTATTATTCTGTTTTCTTTTTTAAAACGTTCAATAATATTTTGAATAGTCGCATAAATCCTATTGATAATAGAGGTGATTTCATGTTGTTTTGCCCATTTTAAATTTGTTAATCACTATTTATTATTCAGAAATAGTTGTACCAAATTTACGCAAATGCTTGAACAAGACTGATTACTTGTATTCATATTGTTTATTATCGGGTTTAATAAAAGAATGAAAAGTAATTAAAATATTAGTAAACTCATGTCCCCAAAAATTAAGGAATGTTTATTTTTAAGCGGAACTAAACTTTGCATCTTTTTCACTGTGACCTTCAATTCCTATGAGTTTTAATGAAGAATTTTTTTTCTATTTGCATAAATGTTGTAGAGTTGATTTGATTACCTAAATTCAATGCATGACAATGGATCATTATGCCCTAATGTGCATTGGCATTTAACCTTTAAGTACTGACGTATGGTCCCTGGGACCTTATGGTAGCCATTTCTAGAAATCCCCCCTAGTAGTTCCCTTTTGATTGCACACATTCAATGAATATATAATTTATTTCAAATTTCAGTAAACAAAAGGTCCCAGGGACCATACCTCAGTACTTAAAGGTTAAATTGTAACAAATTGAGAACAAATAGGAATAGAAATAGAAATCTTGGTTTGCATCATTTTGACTGTGAGCCACTGTCCATATCAAAATCAAAAAATAAACTGCTTTTCCTATTTTAGGTAAGTTACCTAACCTATATTTGAAACTCACTACGATGTAGTGTCCCAAAACTGAAATAAACAATTTTTAATTAATTGAAAACTAATTATTACGTGCACCAATTCAATTACGCATTCAACCTGATTCACAAGAAACGTACATGCCAAGATAAACTGATACATTCAAAATGTATAATTATTATATTATATGTAAACTATATTGTCAAAAATAAAGATAAAAATTAAGTAAGTTTTGAGGCAATGGTACCTCGAAGTTTTTTTGCCCTAAAATACAAATTACCAACCAAACAATAACGCATTCTGCATTCCAATATGGTTTGTATTGATCTCACTAGTCGCAATACATTTATTTTTATAAAATTTAAAAAAAAAACTTTAAAAAATGTGGATTGTTTTTTTTTTCTTTTACTAAACGTAAATAGATGACATTTAACTAAGTATCAAGTACGACTCGCGGGAACTGCGACCTCTAAGCGTGTTTCCATATAATTTTATTACTGCTATGATTTGAGTGATCGAAAAAAAAAAGAAAAACTCTCAATGATATGCTTTCAATAGACCGAAAACTAGTGACCTAATACACCGTGTTTTCTTCGCCTGTTGTAAATTTATGCCTAAATATTTGTTTGTAGGAAATGTATTAATCTGTCAAAAGGTTGCCTACCGTTTATCACAATTTCTCTGCTTTTTTTCGGTGAAATATGAAACATTAAATATGTAGTCCCATGGGCCAATGTCCAAGATGTTCCATACTAGACACCGAACTGTTCTCCACCTCCTCCATAGCCCTGAAAGAAGGCTTGGATGTGAATCCTTCTCAATCTTTACGGCCTACGATCTCTTCTCGAAAAAGTCCAATACTCCTAATGTTTGTTACTATATATTTTTTTTAATACTTCCTACTTGTTTTAAGGTAACCCAGAAGTATACTTTTCATGTTACATTAACGTGGAAACAGTAAACCTCCGACCACCTAAAACTGGAGGAATTCTAGTCCCCCCCCCCGAAGTTTCTAGAAAACTGTTTAGGATACCCCCATCATTTCCAATCCTCGGAATTTCAAAGTGTTCCTGAGGGATTGCTGGTTAATGAACCTTTGTTTTGGTCATAGTTTATCAGAATCAGACGGTACAGCAAGAACAGGCAAATATATATACAGATTTGGACGAACGGGTTTTTCGTGACTTATGGGTTATAAAACGACGTTAATGTTCGTTCACACTTTCTGATTTCTTCACCGGTTCGACGTCGTATTTATTCTTCCCTGGAGAGCTGAGTTACATGTGCACTTATATTGGTTCTTCGAGGCATGCTGACATAATTGCGTTTCACCTGGAAACAAAACCAGCATACATAATTGACACTACAATCAGACATGAGACAAACGATCCAATGCTGGAAGAAAAAAAAAAAAAAAAAAAAAAGCCTTATAGACAAAATGTAGATAAACATTCGAAGAAAAATTTCAGGAAGCAGAAATCTTACTGTGCATGGCCTTTGGTTCGGCACAACACAAACGACCATAACTGATGACTTAATTGAAAAACTAGGACTTTATATAAACTAGGAAGTTGTTCTCGTGGAATCAAATCTTATTCATTCCCTGGTGATTTATAGCAATAACATTTATGGAAGCTAATCTTTCTTTCGTTGCAGTTTACGGATCAGCTGGCAAATTTCATAAAATCCAAATAATCCCTCCCCCCTAGAAATTTATTTTTCTTTCTCTACATATTCTAAAATAAATTAAGAGACATTCCTAAAATTAATTAAGTACATTTTTCAAAGAATGATTAGCAGCCTGTGTGTCTAGCAACTCAATCATTATTTATTTATTGAATATAGCTTTTCTCTTTCTGGTATTTAGATATCTAAATCTACTTGATGAAGGTAAGAAACGATCGTTGATTTCTAAATACGTGTCTATTGGTTTGTTATGGTATAGTAACTACGTGCTTCCTAGAGATCTTCAGAGAGTAATGTCCTAGTTACGCACCAAGACTATTAATGGCAATCTACTATAAGTAGCTCCATTGAGCAATGAGCACACGGTGTAATAAATGTCTTCGCTAATGCATTACGTATCGACGTTATCTATCAGCTTAATGCTTACTTCTCTACGAGTCCCTACTCTGGGTATTACTTGACAACAGCATCGACCAGCTTGAGATAAATATGGCGCTATTGGCCTCGTATCTAAAGCATAGGCTCCATTACATGGACTAACTCGTCATGCTGTAATGATTGCCCTTGAAGCTTATTCAAAAAGCACCCAAGCGTAAAACGGAAGGATCTGGGTTCGGTATTCTCCTGAAAAGTAATGATTTGAAAATTTACTAAATTTCATTAAAACTTTGAAGACATTTGAAGAAATTGTCAGACATTGAAAAGGTTCACAATTAACTGAATTTTAAATTTACATAAACTACGATATGACTTTCCACTATACAAATTAGGTACCTAATAGTGAATAATCTAAAATTAATGTCAAATGTCCTTGTAATATAATTGGTTATAGTTTTATTGGTTGTAATAAATATGTTGAGTTACTTTGAGCTCAGAAAAACTTTAAATTTACATTTTACGAAGTTGACATTTTAAGTGAACTTTTTCCTAAGAAAAACATTTTTTTTTTCATAACCGCCAAAAACACAATTTTTATTTTTTTAGCATAACTAGTACATTGTTTGATCATTCTAGAAAAAAATTATGATGCATGTGGTAATTGTCATTTCTGAGTTATGACTTACTGAACCTACCTAATGAAAAAGTCCGATTCGCAGGAACTGCGTCATCTTAGCGCGGTTCCGTTCTTATCTCTAGTGTTTATGAAGGCATAGAATAGAAACAGTTATTACTTTGTTTAGATCAATAGCGAAACAGCTATCCAAATGAAATCTCAAACAAACCAGTCTTGAAAGGTCTTGATTTACAATCTTACCTGTATGGGTCAGCTATACCATAAGTCGGGCAGAAAGGCCTCCGCTCAGAGGCATTTGGAAAGCCTTGGGATCTCTCTCTTTGAACGCTACATTTCTAACAATAAATTGATCTTCTTATCTTACTTAATCTGTTTTATTGTCAAATACATTATCTGACTGTAAGCAATTTAAAAATAACAAGGAATAAAACAGACAAAAAGAACAGTTCGAATAAGCGAAATCAATTACTTTAAAGTTTTAAGCACTTATTTCTCCGATTGACATCGCCTAATCAAAACTTTCATCAGAATCATTTTTGTAGAGCATTTAGTGAGCTTTCTAATGGTCATCTTCCGTTTCCCAAGATTCTCAACCTTTTTCGAGATATTAAGGAAAGTATACAAAGTTACCAAAACTTTTTATGTATGTTAATAAAATATTTTATTCTAACCCTTCCTTAACTCCAAACGTAACATAACTTTCAACATATTAGTTTTAATGAAATTAGAACATGCAGAAAATGTTTCAACTGAATCCCGTGTCAAAAAAGAACCCAAATCAAAAACGGTATTCAAAAACTATTTTTCCAATTTTCTCGAAAACGGTTAAAGCTATCGCCTTGAAAATGGTTTCATTCGTTTTTCTAGCCCAAGAAGCCTATAAAAAGAGTACTTACAAGCTTATGAACTCAAAAACGTAAGCGTTACGATTTTTTCTGCGCGAATGTCGCCCCAAACGCCATCTTCCAGTGGGCGGATTTTGCTGGTTAACGAACTTGACCTTTCAAATTGGACGACAGATTTTTGTACCAAATTTCATCAAAATCGGACCATCAGGGAAGCCAGAAATGAGCGAACAGACAAATATATATATATATATATATATATATATATATATATATATATATATATTTATATATATATATATATATATATATAAATATATACATATATATATATATATATATATACAAATTTGAACCACCGTTATTTTCGGTTTCTAGGGGTTCTGAAATGCGAAATTTTCTAGTCGGCACTTCCGGATTGTTTCATTGTATCAACCTTATAAGCGGGGTTCCTCCCTATGGGGGAGGGAGGAACCGCGCTAAAAAGTATAAAAAATAACTTTGCGCGATTAGTGGCATGACACTATTGCCTATAGTATCACTATTATAGCTTATTTTGATAGACAAAAGCATTAGATTTAATTTGATACCAAGAACAGCCGGATTTGTTGAAAAAAAAGTAAAACACAAATGTTTTTCAAAACTGTTATCAGAAAGGCAGTAACCCAAATCATGCAAAAAACAAGAATTTCAAAAAATTCCCCCTGGTTCAATTTTTGATAAAAAAATTTGAAAAAATTAATTTGAGATTATCTAATACATCTCTATTCATGAAAAAATGTTGAAAAATATCTGAGAAATGATGGCACGGACATATATTAAAATTGAGCTAATTGACCCGTATTTGTATATTTAGGAACGTTTTCTAACACGTTCCGAAGGAATGTAGCTATTAAGGTTGCACTCATGGAAGAATTTTTGAAATTCTTCATCGATCCTATCTAGTAGATATCGAAATAACTCCCTGACAAAATTCATATACATGTATATGTGTGTGTGTCTGTCTGTTAACACAATATCGGCCGCAATTTTTGTTTTCTTGGCACGAAACTTAATATATGTTATTGTCATTAGCACACGATTGAAAGAGTTTGTTAACTAGCAAACTTCGTCCATCTGGAAGGGAGGTTTACTCCGGGCCCAAATTACTAATTTGCCCATACTAGCCTCAATTTTGTTATTATTGCAGGAAAACTCTGTATACGTCATAAATATCTAAAGAGAAAGAAGTATTGTAAAAATAAACTAAATATGTTTATTAGGAGGGGGGTTTTACTCCGGAACCAAATTAATAAGTTAGCCGTACCGGCCGTTACCTGTACGTCCTTACAACGTAACTCTTTATACAAGATGCCTCACTGCATGACGAACATGCGTTGTAAAACACATCAAAATCGGTCCTTTGAATGTTTAAGTTTACCGCGGAGAAGAATTAATTAAAAATAATAATTGAGCTTTTCATTAAAATGATAAAAGGCTAGTCATGTTATTTTAATCAAATTATTCAGGAATGCAGCGTACCATACCACCATTCTGAGGAATGTGTTAAACAATGCAGCTCCTGCGTAACACCCTGCTTTTGAAATACAAGGAATAAACAAAAATCCATTTTTCTGTTTTCTTCTATTTAATGTGCCTAATTTCGATACATTTTTCGTTACTTGCTTACATACTGACGGATGTTAGATTCCTTGAAGGACCAAAAGCCCCGGCGAACAGCTCCATCCGACACTTAACATGCAGCTCCGTCCGACACTTAACATTAATTTTTAACATTTATTGTTTAATTGAGCCCTTCCGACAGGAATCGCGCGTCGTGAAAACCGTTCAACGAGAGAAATATGTCGTTTTTTGATGAAGAAAATTTGTTTTCCGGTGCATCGGCTGCTGAGGACACCATCCTCTTTTGTAGAGAATCTTGATTTAACATATAATATTATATTGTTTATTTAAATTTTAACGTCCACTACTATTAACTGAGAATTTTGGGACAGGTTCTGCCTTGGGGGGATGTCCTTTCTTTTTTCTAAAGAATAGCCACCACCCCATAGTGGGAATCGAACCTTTGGTTATTTGAATTTGTATACTTATGTATCTATACAGCTTTTCAGAAAAATAGTTAAATATATTTTAATAATTAATGTTAAAGGCTGGCACTTTTTTAATAGAAAAACGTTTCGACTAGATTAAAAAAAATTGACTGACTAAAAATATCATTGCTTCTAAGGTATTATTATGTCATTATTTATAACAATAATATTATTTTTATTTTACGTTGCTCTACTTGATGATTAAATGGTGTTCATAAGGATATTTAATGTACCCTGTAAAATAAATTAATAGTTAAAAACAAATAAAATAAAATATTAAATTACTTAGCTATAAAATGATTTTATTCTAAGAAATAAGTATCGGGTATTTAAATAAGAGAAGTATCGAGTGGTGTTTATTTTTTTGTGAAATGTGTTTATATGATTAAAGTGTGTAATTATAGTGCAAATATACTTTTATTAAGTTGATCTGTAATTTCTCGTAGAATATCTAATGTTTATGTTTAAGAGAATAATGCTGAACCTCCTTGTTGAAGTGAAGAAAGTCATAAGGAATGTTATGCGAAATGACTAGTAGAAAGACCCCACCTTCATTCTGCGTGCATGTTGTGTGTTTATGTAATTCTATCTTTGTGTGTTCTGCTATTAGACACGGCAGTACTGTCTGGGAAACTTGTTGTGACAGTCTCATTCAAAAACGATCCGTCCTTTGTATTCTGAAACCTGATATTCAGGAGTGGGTCAGTAAGATTGATTCATTGTTGTGATTTTGTGGGTATGTTCTAATTTGTGAAAGATCTCTGTGTGTTTTAAGTTGTTATCGTTACATGTCGCTTATCGACTCGATTTGTGCAGCTAGTAAATTTTTGTAAGGAGAATGTATTATTCGTTTATTTAGCTCAGTTGGTCTATTGTACTCTAGACCAGAGATTCTAATGAAACAATTATTTTTTTTTTAATATTTTGAATTCAAACCAATAAAAATTATTTCTATTAATGTGCAAAGCTATTCATTAAAATGGATTGAGGTCAGCTCAGTGTTAGAGCACTTGCCTAATATGCTGGAGGAACTGAGTTCAAATCTCGAGCTCAAAGATTTTATATTCTGGTGACTTCGTTCGTGAGTTGGATGGGGGGGGGGGTCCCACACCATCCCTAGGCCCTTGTAATAAGTTTTATGTTTATTACAAATGCCATTTAATTTAGATTACTCTTAAACGTAAGAAATACTTAAGAAATGTCCCACCCCCAAATTTCCCGTCAAAATCAGTATCCGGTCACGTGACCGTCGACATCACTCCCTCTATACTTTTATGTAATAATAATTTAAGTTCCTAAACAGCACTTTCTAAATCATATCAAGGATAAGCATCACTTGTAAATATACCAATATTCCGCAATTTCTATGAATTGGACTTTTATAATATTTACGTCTTCAACTTGTGATCATGACTTCTATTTCTAAACTATTTTCTTTCCAACAGATCTAGAGGAAAAAAGTTTACTTATATTATTAATAAATGTCAGAGACGGTTAGAGAAAGTCAGTAAAATAAATCTAACTTCCTTAGAAATCCTTTCTTGATGAAATTCATTGATAGGGCACGAATTCTTATATTTACACTCCGTTTGGCCAAGGTCTGCAATACCAATGTTAAGCTATTAATATAATATATTTATGTCATAATTTATGAGAATATTTAATTTCTGTCTGAAAATAGGAAAGTAGACTAATATTATTATTTTTTAAATAGACCGGCTATTAGACAAACACAATAAGGAAATCAACACTAAACGTTACTCTATAATGACTCTACTCAGTACAGCAATCAATGGTATATATTTATGAAAACATTTGATTGAAGTAACATATTACTTATTACTGTGCATATAACTCCCATTCCGTGGCTCAATCATTATAATTAATAAATCCTTAACAGAAATGTTGGAACCCTCGATATTATATCAATTGTTCTTTAAATAAGTAAGTTAATTCTTTAATGATAATAATGCCGCTAATGTAGAAGGATTATAAATGTTTGAATTCAAATCCCCTAGTTTATCTTGAACATAGGGTTTACTTGTAGAAGACTGTAACCTTAAAATTGGAATCGTTAATAAATGGAAATCATTAGAAAATTGCTCGTCTTTTTGCAACTTTCCGTCGGCTGATTATCGTTATAGATTATTTTATTTCGTTTTTATTGTATACTAGCTGTTACCCGGCGTGCCATGCTACACCTACTTGCTGCATTTAGAAAAGCCTAAATAAATTAGAAACCAAATAAGTATTATTAAAATCAAATAACACGAATCTGTAACTGTTTCGAACCCGTGACCTCCCAACTGGGAGTCCTAGACGACTTTGACCTAACCCATAACACCCCCCCCCGTATCAAGACATACATGTATGCCAAGTTTGATAAAAATCGGTCTAACAGTATGGATTTTTATTTTTTTTAAAAGAAAGCACATACAGACAGCAGCTGGTAGACGTTTTTGACCTGGCCTATGACACTCCCCTGATCAAGACCAACCTGTGTGCCCAGTTTGATCAAAATCTGTCAAACAGTGTGGGTTTGTATAAAGAACAAACATACAGACAGACAGATGGTAGCCGTTTTGACCTAGCCTATGGCAATCGCCGTATCAAGACCTTCCATTATTCCAAGTTTGGTCAAAATCGGACGAACGGTGTGGATTTGTATAAGGGACAAACATACAGACAGACAGCTGGTAGACGTCTTTGACTTAGCCTACGACACTCCTCAGATTAAGATCCACATGTGTACCGAGTTTAGTCAAAATCGGACGAACGGTGTGGATTTTTATAAGGGACAAACATACAGACAGACAGCTGTTAGATTTTTTTGACCTAGCCTAGGAGATTTCTCGTATCAAGACCTACCATTATTCCAAGTTTGGTCAAAATCGGTCAAACGGCGTGGATTTGTATAAGGAACAAACAAACAGACACGTGATTTTTATATATATAGATAGCCACTCAGAATTTTTCTTTATGTTGTTATTTTTATAATGACCGCTCGTTATTTTCCTCGTTTCATTGGAGCTTTACACCAATTTCATATCGTCACTAAATATATGAAACTGAAGTTTCCTATATAAGATGAGTGATTTTTGCAGCAGAAACTAATAATCGGCTGACGTATGTTTAAAATGATGATACCATGAGAAGAGGCTTCTCGCATACCTCTAGTAGTGCATAGCGGTGAACGGTTGTGGTGGGAAATCGGCATAATTATGAGTTGGTATTTTCCCATCGAATTCTACAACATCTTACTGCCGAATGTGCTGGCAAGGATAAGCCGAGAGTTCTTACCTTCCAATGGCTTTTTAATGGTGGGAAATGTCCTATATATGTTTCTCAGTCACATACATTTGTAACTGTGACCATTCTCTTGTTCGGTCCTATGAATAGACACACATATATATGTATATATATATATATGTGTGTGTGTGTGTGTGTGAGAGAGTGTTGCATATGTGTTGTTAATCTGGTTGGTTTAATTGGGTTGCGGGAAGTGCTTCCAGTGAACAAAGTGCAGTTTATCCGAGAACAAAAGGCAATGAGATATCGAGTCTATTGATGGACAGAAGTTGACAAAGGATGTCCTTCGATCACTTTATCCTACAGATCCGACAGATACTGACCAGTAACAACTCTTTATCGAACCGGGGGTAAATACCGAACATCAGCATTAGTTCCATAATTTGGAATAGAATCGAAAAACTGATCACGAAATGAAAATTAAATTATATCATTAACTGATTATATTTGCAAGAAACATAAAATAAATAAATAGACTGATAAACTAAATATATTTATTTTTTTGAAGGTAAGATATCTTGGTATCTTAATCTTAATTACCTATTCTTACAAAAAAATGTAGTTTTATTAAGATACCACACGACCGAACCTTGACAATATCTATTTATTTTTAACAATATTTATTTTTAACTAGCTGTTACCCGGCGTGCCATGCTACAGATACTTTCTGCATCTAGAAAAGCAAAAATAAGTTAGAAAAGAAATAAGTAATGTTAACATCTAATAACGCAAATCTGTAACTGTTTGGGTTCAGAGTTTCAAACCCATTGACCACCGAAGTCCTGGACGATTATAACCTAGCTTATGACACTCCGGATGAAGACCTACATGTGTGCCAAGTTTAGTCAAAATCGGTCAAACGGTGTGGGTTTGTAAAAGGAACAATGATACAGACAGAAAACTGATAGACGTTTTTGACCTAGCCCAGGGGTCTCCAAACTTTTCAGCCTTAGGGCCATACTGATTACTCCAGTAGGTTCCGAGGGCCAAAACCATATTGGTACTACTTATTTGTGTGAGAAGACCTTCTCCAAAATGAAGTACACAAAAAATGTTTACAAATCTAAATTAACTGATGAGCATCTTAAATCTCTTTTAATAATTGGTACAAGTAAAATTAGTCCACAACTACAAACTATTGTCAGTGGAAAATCTCAATTACATAAATCTCATTAGTATTTCATATGTCATTATGCTTGTTATAAGTTATGTTTTTATTTAAAATGTATAAACTGTTAGTTGGATTCATTTCAATAATTTGTTAGTTATTATATAATGAAGTTAAATTTTCTGCATATTATACATGTCTTTACTCATTACAATTCTGTGTTTCTTTATCCAACTTATCACAAAAACAATAACAATAAGCCTACAACAATGTTATGAGTAGTTAGCCCATGACCATATCAATGTAGATGTCATATTAAAAATTATTCAACATAAAATTAGAATTCTTCAGTAAACTAAATTTAATTTGCTATAAAAAATATGTTCTCTAAAAGGAGTTTTCAAGTATGCTAGCTCTCCGCGGGCCGGACAAAATCTGTCCGCGGGCCGGATGTGGCCCTCGGGCCGTAGTTTGGAGACCCCTGACCTAGCCTATGAGACTTCCCGGATCAGGACCTACCAGTGTTCCAAGTTTGGTCAAAATCGGTTAAAAGGTGTGGATTTTTATAAGGAACAAACAGAGGGACAAACAAACAGACACGTGATTTTTATATAGATAATCTCAAAATATTTTTAATTCAGGCATAATTTATTTTCTTGTTTCAACCTATGTATCTTAGTTTTTTTATTTATTCATAAATTCGAATCGTGCTAAATACGATAGGTCTTTATATTTGCAATGTTCCTCAGAAATCAATGGTCACTCTTATTTTTTTTTAAAAACTTCAGTATTTGCTTTTTGGTATTTTCCATAAAATAAATTTGATCTCAAGCAACGATAACTTTTTTATTGAAGATTTATTTTTCTATTTGATATAATTTTGATCGAAATATTTATAAGGACTACTATCGTAATAAGTAACAAAATTATGACTTATTCTTATAATTATTTTATATATAATAATATGAAAAAAAATAAAGTAAAACTAATAACATTAAAATAGAACTGAACGGAAAATTGACAAGAATAAGTCTCAAACAAAATATTAAAGAAAAGTCTAAATAAAATAGTTAAGCAAATATATATAGTTTTTTAATGTCAAGGGCATTTATGAGCCTATATTATTTTCTTATTATTTTTGTATCTAGTGTGATTAATTATGTTTTTCAATAAGATATAAATAATTAATAGTACTTGTGAGCATACCTCAAAACAAAATAAACACCAATATACGAGCACAACAAGAATCAAATTCTATATGATTAATATGCAAATAAAGAATAATTAACCGAGGAATGATAACGAAGTAGTTGATTGTTCAAAACCCCAACAAACAATTTTTATTGTTGTGGAAAGGTGGAATGCTCGGCGGATGAAGCAATCCTAGGTCGGTAAACACCTGTTACTCTCAAGAACCGTTACACGTTTCCTGAGAAAAATAGAAATTACATTGTATACAGTGGTTAATTATTATTAAATTAATCATTATTATACTGGTAAATTGGGCATTTTTATCCAATGTACATACTAAAATACAGAATGGATTTTTCTATTTATAGATACTTTTAATATGTCCTCTTTATCATCAAAAACTAAATTGAATCATAGCGTCATTCCACTTTTTCAGAACAATCTATTACTTATTACTAAATCGATGCAAATATTTGTCTAAGGGGTGATTTATCAATATAATATAGAATGTATTATATTTTAGAAGGTCTGAATATTCTTACGGCAACTTCGAATTCTAACAAACAAAATACTGCTTCTAATTATACGTATCCTGTTTACTGACAAATACATTTGACTGCTCTAAGCAAGTACAAAAATAACGAGCAGTGAAAAAACAAAACAAAAAAAACTGCGGGAAACACACAAATAGATCCGTTTAAATAAACGAAACTAACTAACTAAGTTTTAAGCACTTATTTTTCCTAATGTGACGACCCCATCAAACATTTCTTCAAAACATTTTTTGTAGAGAATTTAGTAAGCTTTCGAACTGTTACATTTCACTTGCCACGATTTCCTAACCCTTTTTGAGATATTAAGGAAAATATACGAAGGGGGCCTAATAGATATTCATACGGCATCTGAGAATCCCAAGATTCCGCAAAAATAAAATATTGTTTCTAATTATACGTATCCTGTTTTATTGGCAAATACATTTGACAACACTAGGGAATTGCAAACACCAGGGAATATGCCAAAGAACTTGGAGTAGGAGCCTCGACAGTTTCAAGACATTTGAAGGAAATCGGCAAATCCAAAACTGACATTTCATACGGTACAGCCTGATATATTTCTAACAATGAATTGTTTTTAATATTTTAATTAATCTGTTTTATTGTCAAATACATTATCCAACTTTAAGCAATAAAAAAATAACAAGGAATAAAAACAGTCAAAAAGAACAGTTCGAATAAACGAAATCAATTACTTCAAAATTTAAGAACTTATTTCTCCGATTGACATCGCTTATTCAAAACTTTCTTCAGAACCTTTTTTGTAGACCATTTAGTAAGCTTTCGAATGGTAACCTTTCGCTTCCCAAGATTTTCAACCGTGTTCGAGATATTAATGAAAATATACGAAGTTACCAAAACTTTTCATTATTTCTATCAACAGAAAATTGGTCTCATTTTACCTATCCTGTTTTACACACAAATACATTTTCCTTACAAATACAACATAAGAAATTACAAAAATAAAAAGCTAAGGGAAAGAGACAAAACTTACAAAAAGAACGACAAAAACCCGTTCATATGAACTAAACAGACGTATTTGAAGTTTTAAGCACTTATTTCTCCGATTGACATCAAAAATTGTTTCAGAATCTTTTTTGTAGAGAATTTAGAAATCTTTCAAATAGTTTCTATACACTTATCAAAATTTCCCAACCGTGTTCGAGATATTAATGAAAGTATACGAAGTTCCCAAAACTTTTCATGTCTGTTCATAAAATATTTTATTCTAACCCTTCCTTACCTCCAAACGTAACCAAAAGTTTAACATGTTAGTTTTGATGAAATTCAAACATGCAAAAAAAGTTTCAACTTAATCCCATGATTGTAAGTACCCAAACCAAAAACGTTATTCAGCAACTATTTTCCAATTTTCTCGAAAACGGTTGAAGCTATCGCCTTAAAAATGGTGTCATTCGTTTTCCTAGGCCAAGAAGCCTATAAAACAAGTACGTAAAAGCATATGAACTCAAAAACGTAAGCGTTACGATTTTTTTTGCGCGAATTTCGCCCCAAACGCCATCTTCCAGTGGGCGGATTTTGCTGGTTAACGAACTTACCTTTCAAATTGGACGATGGATTTTTGTACCAAATTTCATCAAAATCGGACCATTGCTCTCTGAGGTACGCCGCGAATAGACAATTTTATATATATATATATATATATATATATATATATAAATAAATAAATATATATATATAAATAAATATATATATATATATATATATATACAAATTTGAACCACCGTCATTTTCGGTCTCTAGGGGTTCTGAAACGCAAAATTTTCTAGTCCGCACTTCTGGATTGTTTCATGAGATCAACCTTATAAGCGGGGTTCCTCCTTATGAAGGGAGGGAGGAACCGCGCTAAAACAAACGAATTGGGGTTTTATATTCTGAGTATTTAGATTGTTAGAATCATAAGCTATATTACAATAGCAACGAAATAAAAATTTGATAGAAAAATAATTTGAAAAATAAATGCGAAGACTGGGGATATTTTATCTACAGTTCGGTATGTCTTATTGCGCATTATTTAGGCTTCTGAAGTTCATAATCTAGGTAACAATACCCGTAAGAAAGAGTAAAATAGGAACAAATAATACCCCAATGATTATAAAATGCTGTGAACAAATCGTAGAACATATCCGGTGAAAAACTAAAACATAAAATAACCTTGAAAGAAGTAAAGCAGTACATTAAAAAAAATAATCAAAAACTAAATATTTATTCTGCATTTTTAGCACGAGAACGTAAGTTTATTAATTAAAATTCATTTTTGTCGGAGAGCTGGTAACGCATGTTTCATGAAGTGTTATTTGCACCTCGAAATTTTTCTATAGAGCATCTCTTAGGAAGATAAAAACCTGAATGCCCAAACCTTTCATTAATGATGCTCTTTCCTGTTAGAGTTTTGGGGAAATAGATCCAGTTCAGTTCATTTGTTAGACTAGAGGAAGATATTTTCATATAAAATATTTTTATAAAAACAAAGAAAATATGGATGCAAATTGAAATCTGAGACATCGGGAGGAGATACAGGCTAAAAGTATGGGTTTCCCGATTATTAATACTCATATTTGAAAACCTTTTTTGCATAGACTACACCTACCTGACTGCTGTTGCTACATTTTCTAAATATCCATGTTCAAGAAGGGAATTTTGTTTAACCAGAGCTTAAGGCAATATCTCTTCTGTGAAAAAAATACAGCCATCATCTTAAAGAGATCTGGAGTCTACCAATAATGATATAGGGGTTTTTATGGTATTCTCAAACAATCAATATTTTACCTAGGTTTATTTTATAAATACGCTTAACTATAATCTTAGATTTTGAGCTACTTTCCTCTCCTTCTAATAGCACCATATCCTCCTGAATTCACTTTCCACATCTCTAGATTGGTCCTATTCGATATCCAGTGTTGAGGCTTTTCAATGCCAGTCGGATTGACAAGTCCGTTGACAGGAGATCACAAGACGCTAGGGGGCTTTAACTGACTTGGAATGCAGTGGAATCAGAGTAAAAGCGAAGAAGAAAAGAAATTTCTCATCTTTTGTACTGCCGCCCCACCCCGACACTCACGTACCCGTTACGTGTCAACAGGAGGTTATTATTTTTAACGGGCCACTTCTATTGTTATGACCTCTTCCTTATTACATTTGCGGACATAAAAACTTCAATTACTTTTTATGTATTTTGATGAATCATTAGTTCTCAAGGTCACTTGGTTTATAAGTGGCTGCCTTCATTCTCCGCTACATCCATAATGAATACTCCATCCAGATATTTAAATATCCGGCAAATATATTGAAAAATTAGGATATAATAAAGAAAATTCTTCAGAATTACGGGAATAAGAAACAATTCGCAGGAAATTTATACAGTAAACATCCTCTAATCCGGAATCATATGGTCCGGCACGCTTGATAATCCGGCACCGCTGTGGTGTTAAGGACCCACAGCCAATAACCCGGAAACTGAAGAGAATAAATCGTGCAACAATAGAGTAACAAGAATACTACAAAATGCAGAGTATGCAAACTATTACCTATAACGTATACCACATGGCATGGATGATTTGTTGAAAGATAGCAGAAAGTCCTAAATGCAATATTTTCTTTTACGCAGGACAAAAAACATTGCAATCTCATTCCAATACACCTGCTGAATAGCCAACAGAATTCAAGTATACTACTGTCACTCAAAGAACCATAATACTTAGAACTTCCAGATTCACTCACATAGTAATTTAGCGAATAAATGAAATCGCTAAAGGAGGGATGTACTTATTTAATAATATTAATTCTATGAAGGGTTATTATAACTTTGAGACTCTAATAAGTTGTTTATTTGTTTAGTAAACGGGTCCTAAAAACCGCCGACAATGACGTTGGGGTTGAGCCTGAGAATTGAAGGTTTTGAAAGACAGTATTGTTACTAACCCCGCCAATAGTACAATTACTAGCTTTCACTAAAAACTTGTTATCTTGATTACTGCAATGCGCATGGGTGGAAGTTAATGTCTCCCTATTACATATAACGTTATGCTCCCGACAAGCAGAATGGAATAGCGTTGTTTCCGCTCAAAGATAGAGTGGAAATTGAATTTTCTGCATTTCCTTGTTGGATAACTACCGTAAGGTCATCAAGATGTTAGGAATTCTAATGAAGGTTTTGTAATGGATTAGAATGTTAATAAAAGGGATTATATAATAAATGCAATGGTTTATAGTTTCCCTTCTTTTAGTCTGGAGCTGCCTTCTTAGTACGTAGTGACACATAACAAAATCGCCTTGCATTTTTTGGACGTGCGTTATCTTTATTTTACAAGGGGAAGAATGGTTGCGATTCTACTAAGATCACAGTTTTCGAAATAGTCTATATTTGGACTTTTCACTTTCTATATCTATATAGCATTCCTAAAATAAACGATTCGACGAGTTCGTTATGCAGAAATATTGGACCATCTTAAAGAAAGTGGCAGGAGTTTCTATTCAAAATTGTTTAAAACATTATCTTATATTAGTGACGTTTCGAACCTATTTAGGTTCATTATCAGGCATCTTATATTAAGTTGTGTTACGGTCAGAATTTTCATGATGTGTTGAGTGGACGAGTTATATTCACACTCAGTGTATATTAAACATCAAAATTTAATATTTCCGGACCTAAAATGGAATTTAAAATCACAATAGACATATAGTGTTTTAAACAATTTTGGGGAGCAACTCCTGCCACTTTCTTCAAGAACGTTTGATCCATCCCCTTCCTACCTTCAACTTACAAATTATTATTATGCTCCTAACGTTTTTATTTATTTATTTTACTTTAAGAGCTGCACAGCAATGGTGATCTGCCCTGAAAGAATTCCTAACGTTTAAAATTTTGGTTATATTACAACGAAATTCGGCTTACTTTGTGTTGATCTAAAGAAAAATACATACATATGTGTCTTTAAAAACAAACTTTACTCCAAATCCAAATATTTAATTTGCACATACCTGCCTTTATTATTACTTCGATAAGGAAGCCTTGCACGTTCAGTTCAAATCTCAAGGTAGGGACTATACACTCCAGTTATAGTAGACCCACCGAACGTAAAGCTAATATTTTCTTGTCCACACAAATCAGACCTGGCTTTCACAGTTAAATCTTTAGATATTCCTCACAGTATAAGGGCACCCTTAGATTCGGTAGATGTCGTGTGGCCACAAATGAAAAACGTGGTTGATTTTTTATTTTTATTAAGAAGAAGCAAATTGCCTCAATTAGAAAGTATGGTTTACTCCAAAACAAAATTAAACTCGACAATTACAAATCTAAAAGAGCAAAACTTTTTTTGTATATTTTGTATTTATATTGATTATTAAAAGCCCATTCTTCAGGCAGTCAATGGAAACTTAACTCCTTGCTGAGAAATGTGCTTACTTGTGCAATTCCTGCGTGATGGGCGTTTTTGCTTATTGCTTTACTTTCAGGTTTTATATTAACCTGTAAATTCTTTATTACATACTAAAAACGTATTCTCATATTCGTTGATAAGTTTGTGGAAAACATTAAATAGTTGTTTCTTTAAAGGAACAGGTCAACGCCTCCCTAGGTGAAGGTTGAATTCAATTGGGAATTGTTTACATTTTTTAATAACTGCAAAATGGACTGTTTATTGAGCAAATATTTATCGGTCATGACCCTCTAGTTGTATAGGCTATTATCAAATCACTGAATTTTCACAGATATTGTATCTTATTATAGTTATGCACATGAAAAATAATAATATTACTTATTGTTAGATTGTGGAACGAAGTGGAGTAGGAAAATATAAATTTTAACGGGGGATTTGAGGAAATCGTTTAACAAATCTTTTAACCCTTTGAAAATCTACATTCCTTTGAAAAGTGTTAAATAAAAAAAATGTATTTTTATTAAAATAATAATATACGTTTCAATGCATTGGAAAATATCAAAATTTTCTTGTGTTCTTTATAGTAGATAATAATTCTACAAATAAAATCAATTCAAAAATAAAATAAAAAAACCAACAGCATAAAGGCAATTGAAAATAATCAAAAGACGTCATCGAATCTCTTTCTCTTGGCAAGCTATATTTCTAACAATAAACTGTTTTTCTTATTATACTTAATCTGTTTTATTGTCAAATACATTATCGAACTATAAGCAATTAAAAAATAACAAGGAATAAAAACAGACAACAAGAACCGTTCGAATAAACGAAATCAAATACTTCAAAGTTTAAGCACTTATTTCTCCGATTGACATCACCTATTCAAAAATTGTTTCAGAATCTTTTTTTGTAGAGAATTTAGAAAGCTTTCAAATAGTTTCTATCCACTTATCACGATTTCCCAACCGTTTTCGAGATCTTAGGGAAAGTATACGAAGTTCCCAAAACTTTTCATGTCTGTTAATAAAATATTTTATTCTAATCCTTCCCTAACTCCAAACGTAACCAACATTTTAACATATTAGTTTTGATGAAATTCGATCATGCGAAAAATGTTTCAACTGAATGGCATGATTTTAAGTACCCAAACCAAAAACGTTATTCAGCAACAATTTTTCAAATTTTCTCGAAAAATGTTAAAGCTATCGCCTTAAAAATGGTTTCATTCGTTTTCCTAGGCCAAGAAGCCTATAAAAAGAGTACTTGCTAGCCTATGAAGTATGCGGAGCGATTTTTTTCGCGTGACATTCCCTCCAAAAACCATGTTCCGGTTGGCGGATTCTGCTGGTTAACGAACTTGACCTTTCAAATTAGAGGAATGATTTTTGTACCAAATTTCATCAAAATCAGACCATTAGGGGGGCCGGAAATGAGCGAACAGACAAATATATATATATATAATATATATATATATATATATATATATATATATATATATATATATATACATACAAATTTGAACCACCGTTATGTTCGGTCTCTAGGGGTTCTGAAACGCAAAATTTTCTAGTCGGCACTTCCGGATTGTTTCATGAGATCAACCTTAAAAGCGGAGTTCCTCCCTATGAAGGGAGGGAGGAACCGCGCTAAAAGGAAATTAAAATAGGTCTATTAGAATTTGGGGTTTACACCAGAACAAAAATCGATAATTTAGTCAGCTGTTCATTAAAAATATAAAAGAGCAAAACTTTGTATATATGAATGTATATACAAATGAACAAATAATCCGTCCTGACTATTGGCCTGAAGCTGGAGTGAAGGGGCGACTGACCAGCGGTCGTTCTTCACGGCTGGAACCACTCCACTGCCCATGGCTGCAGCCAACGATACAACCGCTTCTTGTCTAGATTCACTTACATACTGATAACATTATCTACGATACTTATTTCATCCTTTTCGTACAATGAAACATAGTTCCAATGAATAAAATTATGTTCAGGCAGAGACATTTTATTTTTTCCATGTATTTATGAAATGTTGCTTGTCATAAAGGAAAGAAACATCTTATTAATTAAAAGCGAGGGTTTGAACCAATTTACTACATATTTGATTGGTAAATAGAAGAAACGGTTAAAAGTAAAAAATTTGATTACGTAACCTTGCCGATTCGCCTGATAAATATTTTACGACACTTACATAGATGGTATATAATTTCAATATAAATTCAGAGTATCTTTTGTATCAACGGAAAAAGGGCAAAAAAAAAAAGAGAAAATCTTAATTTTATTAGCAATAAGTGAATCTAGAACAGAATATTCTTAAAAACATTGGCCCAAAAAATATTTTGAACCCTGTATAAGAAGTTATAACTATTATGTATGACATAATCAATTTCGTGGTGAACACAGTTGAGATTAAGAAGTTTCTTGACACCTGGACACACCGGACCTCCACTTTTGAACCCTGTATATATACATATATATATATATATGCACATAAAGATTAATGTATTTGTACACAGATAAGGTGCATACTGTACCTACTACGGTATTAATAAAAATTAATAGACTTATGCTTATTATTATGTAATAGACCTATTATTAACCATGTGCGGGGAATGTGCGTTTCATTATAAACGTTAGTATTTATGTGATATTATAATATAATTTATATGTGTTGGCTGTCCCCTGATAGTAGTTTCTGAATGTGATGGGTTATGTTAAAGTTACTACATCGTTCGCATTCGTAAATATGCTATTTATAGTACCTCTTATATTAAATTATTAATAAAATAGCCTGTCAGTTCTGCCCATCAAGTACGAATATGAATTAAGCGGAATAAAAGTAGAATTTGGCAAACACAATTAATTTTTTAAGCAGTAATGAAAACCTAGGCAAACAAACCAACAGGACTGCCTATGTTTGTTTAACGAAGTGCCACCAGATGTCGAAGAAGTGTGGCAGGTGCGGTCACCCCAGTCAGGAAGCACTCATGCTTGAAAATTACATCCCACCAGTCTGTAATAATAAACATAAATAAATAGGTTTATTACAATTGGACTTATAAATTCTTAGAACTCCAATATTCCTACTTTTTATGTTCGGGTAAAATTCTAAAATACTTGGAAGCTGTCTGATTGTATTTGCGAGAGTATAAAAGCTAATCCCCAGCAGAAACCTTGCAAGATCCTCAGGGATCCTCCTGTAGGATTGCTTCTCCGAAGGTTAGGTATAATCACCCTTTGTCCGACCGTGCATAAGCTGTATAAAATGCTTTGTTACCCCAATTAAGGCCTGACTGAAGGCTGGTCTATTGTCTCAGTCTCAGGTCCGCTGTTCCTCTACAACCTAAAGCCCAATTTGTACATCAAAATGTCAGCTTTGCCACCTCCATTCTACCTTTTAGTCATTAATCTCCAAGCATTAATAGAGATTCCCTTTTTGTCGTGGTTTTGATGTTTCTTGGGTGCTTTGAAACGATACATTTTCATATTTACAAATGGTAAATATGCTATTAAAATGCCTAAATAATGCAAATTACTATTATTTATATGTTTCTAGCAAGCATAACAAATCTGAAAAGTGAAATTTTAATTACATGAGAACTGGTAAACACAGACCTTGCCTTATAAAATAAAAGTTATTTTAAAATTAATGTTTCGATATTGTCCAAGCAACACGTCCTGACGTGTTATTGCGAAATATCTAAAAAAAGGTTAGATTTACAATTAAATTTACAACAATTTTCATAATTATAACAGTTATGTAGCATGAATAGCAAACGCGTTACAGCTCTTGAAAATACAAAGTTTTTTTCAATTAAAAAAACACTACACCAAATCTTTATAAATAATGCACATTAAGTTAAAAAATTGGACTAGACCCATTATTTTGTCAACTGTTTATTTACCTACTACTCTTTTTTTTTTTTGCCTTCCCTCCCCGGAAGCATTTGAGGCGGGGGCTAGGATCATTTGGGGGGGGGGGGGTACGGAATACTAACCTTTTAGGTACTTGAAATACATAGTTAGTCAACTTAAACGCTATTGCACCCCCGAAAAATATATTTTTTCTGAACTAAGTGATTTTATTTAATCTATCTTTAAGGTTTTTATGGCACTTTTCTTTCGATTACATCGAAATTCCGGGGGGGGGGGGCTGCAGGCCCCTGATCCCCCCAACCAAAAAGATTTTAAACCTTTCGGAACTTACCTTGATTAATGTATTTTTCACTCTCTCGCCAATTTTCGAAAACATCGGACGCATATTTTTTCATGTAATGAAACTTGGTAAATATAATACCCAACTATTTTTAGTTTTAATTATTAGAGCACAAAAAAAATATGTACAACATTAATATTTGATTGGCTTATTAACCAACAGGAATGGAACGCGGCTCAGGGATTACGTATCTAATATTGGAGGAGTTGTTTTATCAGCCGACCTTCTACCCCTCCCAGTTAGGTTACCAGCCTGATATATTAGACATTACAATAGCCAAAGACATAAATTTTCCAATTCTGAGTACAGTGCTTTTTGAATTAGATTCAGATCACCTCCCAGTTTTAATGTCCACCCAATAATATTTTAGACCACGTCCAGTCATGGAAAAATTAATAAACGGAAAAATCAACTGGGACATTTTTAAATCTCATCTAAAAGAACATATGATCATTCCAGTTTCATATAACAGCATAAATGAAATAGATATTGCTGTGGAATATTTTAAAAATATCGTATATGACGCTATATCTGCCTCAACTACAGTGTACTTCTGCGACCTCCGTAAAAGACGTCGTAGTTTCATTCCTTCTTATATTTTGGATATAATTAGAGAGAAGAACAGATGGCGCCGTCTCTGGAGCAGGACTCGAGATCTAGATGCTAAAGCTAATTTTAACCACTTTGCTAGAAAAGTTAAAAAAGAGCTGAACGACTTCAGAATAAATAACTACCAGGAGTTTCTGAGTGGCCTAACTAGTGGCGATGATCGGGTTTGGAAGGAAACCAGACGGCTTCTTCGTCCCAACATCTCTACACCACCTCTACGAAAAGACAGTGCCGTGTTGACTTCGGACGAGGAGAAATGCAATCTATTTGCAGATCACCTTGAAGACATATTTAATCCAAATGACGAATCAGAAAATTTAAACCATGAAACACTGCCGAATAGTATGCCTATTAAATTTATTTCCCTTAATGAACTAAAAGCCGTTATTCAGAAACTTTCTCGCAAAGAAGCTCCAGGCGAAGACCGAGTCCCTAATATCGTCCTTAAAAATCTCCCGACAAAACCCCTGGCCTTCTTAGTTGGATTATTCAATGCCGCTCTGCGTTTTGGCTATTTTCCAAGATATTGGAAAAATGGTATCATCCTGATGTTTCAAAAACCAGGAAAGCCAAATGATGAGCCCTCAAGCTACAGGCCAATTACTTTATTAAATACTACTTGTAAAGTTTTTGAAACCTTAATTAATAATCGAATACAGACCCATATTTCCGAACATCGCATATTACCAACTCACCAATTTGGCTTCAAAAATAAACACTCTACAGTTCACCAGCTCCATAGACTAACAGAAGCAATCACACGCTCATTCGAAGAAAAGAAGTATTGCTGCGCGATTTCCTTGGACGTTGCTGCTGCATTTGACTCTATAAGCCACAGCTTCCTAACCTTAAAGATGCAACAAATACGCTTGCCACCATATTTACAAACGACATTGACATCCTTCCTTCAAGAAAGAACTTTTCAAATATGTGTTAACTCAACCCTCAGTACAAGAAGAAATTGCAAAGTCGGCGTTCCTCAAGGTTCAGTGCTTAGCCCAAATCTATTTAATATATACTGCTACGACATACCGACTCCTTCGACTGCAGACATAGCTACTTTTGCTGACGACACCTTACTGTATACTTCACACTCCGACTTACCAACGGCTACTAGAAACCTACATACTGCAACAGACGTGATATTACAATGGTTCGACTCCTCGAAACTCAAAATTAACCCAGTCAAAACCAAAACTAAAATATTTTCTCTCCGCAAATTTCAGACAGACTCAAATATTCACATTAATAATCACAGAATTCCTTGGAACACAAAAGACGAGCCATTGAAATACCTAGGACTCCTTCTTGAGACTAAACTGACATGGACCACTCACATAAAAACTAAACTGACACAGGCCTACCAAAGACTTGGACAGCTTTACCCCATGATCAACAGACATACTTCACTAAAACTACATAGGACAATAATGCTCTACAAGACTTTAATTCGACCCCTCATTACTTACGGAGCACCTGTCTGGATGGGAGCCACGAAGACGCAGATTAACAAGATCCAGAAGTTTCAAAATAAAATCTTAAGAATTGCGGTGTCAGCCCCTTGGTTCATCAGGAACACACAACTGCATCCTGAACTGGAAGTCTCCTACATCAAAGATTATCTGAAGGACACGACAATCAAATATTTGACTACTCTTCCAGCAGAGATTCAACAATTAGGAATAGGACAGGTCACAGTAAATCGACCCCTTAAAGCACGCTTGCCTCAAGACATCCTAAATCCTATATTATAGAGACAGCCATTTTTATTAGCTGATTCAGTCCTTACAGCTAATATTCCATATATTGTTTAAAATGTTCATGTATTTTAACCTAATGTTTATATGTTTTGTTGTTAAATTTGTGTAAGGCTTACAATCAAGCCGACCCAATAAATGTGTTTTTCTTCTTGATCGGCTTATTAATATCACGCCAGGAATAATTATTACCAGGAAAAGACGCTTATATGACGGAGCTTCCAAGAATCTTTATTTTATTCAAGTTTTCACCACTTGGTGATAAAACTATATATTTTTTCCTCCGATTAATTACAAAACCACACACATTATCACTCTCGAATAGTTAATATACCTGTTACACAATCCAGTTCCTTCAGATTAAAAACCCGTACGACCAGGTTGACAATGTAGAGGTTAAACGCCCGATAACATGTTTTAGAGGGACGATAAAACACGTATAAATAACATTGAAGAAAGAAGCATTAAATCAGCAACACTATCAGTATAATATAGCATGGGGTCGTTACTCTCCATGTTAGATTCCTCCATAGATAAATATATCATTTTACATGGTGACAGGAAAACTTCCTGTGTGACTATCGATAAAATCCAAGGTTTATTATATCTCCAGTTCCACAATCTCGCTATTTGTCACCAATTACTTTATTACCAGCGTCCTTCTTAAAGAGGAAACCCGCTTATGGCGCTGACTCCATGTCGCAATCCGGAAATGGCGATTAGAAAATTTCATATAGAAAGTTTTTATAGATAACTAGCTGTTACCCGGCTTGCTATGCTACACCTACTTTCTGCATCTATAAAAGCAAAAATAAATTGGAAACCAAATAATTAATATTAAAATCTAATAACGCAAATCTGTAACTATTTGGGTTCATGGTTTCGAACTCCTGATTTCCGAACTGTGAGTCATAGACGATTCTAACCTCGCCTATGACTCTCCCCGTGTCAATACCTACCTGTGTGCCACGTTTGGTCAAAATCGGTCAAACGGTGTGGATTTGTATAAGGAACAAACATACAGACCAACAGCTGGTAGAGGTTTTTGGCCTAGCCTATGACACTCCCCGTATCACGATCTACCTGTGTGCCATGTTTGGTCAAAATCGGACGAACGGTGTGGATTTGTATTAGAAACAAACATACCGACAGACAGCTGGCAGACGTTTTTGACTTAGCCTAAAAGACTTCCCGTATCAAGACCTACCAGTATTCCAAGTTTGGTCAAAATCGGACAAACGGTGTGGATTTGTATAAGGAACAAACAGACAGACACTTGATTTTTATCATGATGATTAGATAGTTAGCCGTCGAGGTGATAAGTAAAGATGGAATGGTTGGGATTCGGCTAAATAAACCTCAATATGATTTTGTTTTAAAAAGTCTATATTTCGGACGTTTCGGCTACTCATTAGTAGCCTTCGTGAAATGACAAAAAAAGAAATTAATACAGAAACAAAAAAAAAATTATAATTGTGATAGATAACAGAACTATAAATACAATTAACTTATAAAAGTGCATCTCGTCTTAAATTCTTAGAATGAGTAGAATGAAAAAGTAAATAGGTACAATATTTGATTTTAATAGTAATTAGTAACATTAATTGATTTTACAAAGAAATAAGAAACTACATACCAGTGACAAATATAGTAGCTAATAGTAACATTAATTAATTTTACAAAGAAATAAGATACTACATACCAATGGAAATGCCGAGCGGCAGAGGAAGACCAAGGTTGGCAATTAAGTAACCATTGTGAAAGTGACTAAGGAAAAAGGAATCTACTGGGGTATATGTAACTGAAAACAGCAGGTGGTGGGAGAAAGGTCGGTAAGGATCAAAAGGCATGTTTATGACATTTTATGACAGGAAAGGAGAAAAAGGTGTTAATGGAAGGATACCCAAGGGGCATGGGAAAAATCTAGGTGGGAGGTAGGGAGAGTTTTTGGAAAATATTAGCGTATATATATATATATATATATATATATATATATATATATATATATATATATATATAGATAGATAGATTAGACGTGAGAAGTTAAATGAAAATTTTCAAGGCAATTTCTGTATCCATGTTTTAGAAAATTTGGAAAAACTAGAATTTTCTTCAGATTTTCGCGTGCCTCTCTCTAGTAATTACGATTATAATCAAGGATCTGTGATCATAATCGTAATCATATTTTGAAAGTCTCTCGTAATTATGATTATGATTATGCCCAATTCTGGTTGATGGGCTATTTATACTCCATCATACAAAATTCGAAGACGTGTATAGATCCCTTAATAGAAGTGGAGCCAGGTGTAGTACCTGTTCTTAAGGCCTGAACCTACAAGATCCCGTAGTGAAATACCGGACAAAAGGTCTACCACCTGTCTGCTACCTGCTTCCTAGGTTTTACCTAGCTCTGTCTTCCAGGTAAGGCACATTCTCTCCCTTCACCAATACTTGCAAGTTTCCCAAGGTATCCAGTTTTATTTGCCGAGTATCTCTTTTCTTTCAGGATTCCCAAGGGAGTTAACAAGATACATCTTTCATTCCCAGAAAGGTAAAAGGCAATGGTAACCTTGTAGTTTTTTGCCCTTAAACTCAAACCAACAACAGAATGGTAACGAGGCAGTGGTTTTCATTCAGCCTTAGTTACTTTTAATGTTTACATTTTTCTTCATAATGCACGTAGAATATCAAATATATATTCTTTGTAATGAGAGGAGATCGTTGGTCGTTAGGATTGCTAAGGTAGATATAGTCGGGATTCGGTCTTGGTAACTTAATAAAAGTACATCTTTTATAACGAAATTCGTTTTATTTTTTGTCTACGTTTCGGCTTGAATTTATGAATAAAACATCATTAGATCATTATCATTAGAAAATAAATACATAAATAATACATTTATTTTACCGCACACTATTACGGAATTGATAGAAAGAGCATTTTCTATATGTATTTAAAAAAATAAGTATTGAAACATATCGAACGCAGCTATATCTTAAGGATTTACCACGCATCTGTCGAAATCGAATATATAATTAGTTGAAATGTGTAACTATATGAAATCTTGGATTACATATAATTTATTTTATAAAAATATTTTATTATGATTAGAAATTTTTTTAAAAATAATTTTGTGTTTTTGTAAAACAATTTATTAGTGAACGAAATATGACTAAATAATGAACAAATACAAACTTTGAACAAGCAAACAGACAAGCATATATATATATATATATATATATATATATATATATAAGCACGCGTGAGTTTATAATGTGGCGTGACGTTTCGGCTTGTTTCAGTATAACTTCTCTCGTTATTTGATGCGAATAAATATTAACCCTATAAAATTTTTAGTATGACTAGAATAACATACTTGCCAATAGAAGTTTGACGATATGGAATCACTTCTACGAAGTGGTAAAATTTAGCGGCATGTTTTTTACGCAAAGTAGTACGCGAACTAAAGAAGGTTGGGAAACGTAGTCTTGGGCCATTATCTGCCGCATACCGCAGGCGATTTAAATTTCGCTTGACAAGTGATAATTTTATGAACAGCAGGAAATGATACAATTAATTGTTAAGCACTTTTTGCTTCTTCGTTTGCTTCCTTGTTGTCTTCAACACCTTGGAATAGTGATGTATATACACCTTTTGTACTGACTCTTACACCTGAATGTTCTTATTTTCCCAAGGTCTCGTACTGACCTAGCCTAATTGATATTTAAAAGAAGTAACAATACCTGGGAAGGCCCGTTCAATGCCACAATTCTCTCTGAGCGGCACGAGGACGTACATCACACAAACTTTTCTTTGCCCGCATGTTATAATAATTGGAATGTGTGTCCAATTCCCCGGCTCTGAGTAATTTTAGAAATTACTCTAAGATGTTGAAATAATGTGCAAAAATACGGACTACATGGACTGAGTAAATCAGTGGGATGAGTAGATTGTTACCATTTCTGGAGTGTTTTAAAAATTAGCTGTACGTTACCCTCCGCTGATATTTGCCTTTCCTTTGTTGCCATTAAGTAGGAATGCTTGCAGTATCCTAAGATTTTTCAAGACAACTTAATCGTGCCTTTAAAGCGTATTCTGCTTATAAGTCTAGGCACTGACAACGAGTTTTATTTGATTTAGATTATTGTCAGTCTGAGTCTAACATGGGCGTATATAAGGGGGAAGGAGCTGAGGGGGCTGCAGCCCCCCCCAAAATTTTGAGTAGATCGGTAAACATGTGCCATAAACCCTTAAAAATATATTAAATAAGATCACTATGTTCATAAAAAGTATTTTATTTTGGGTGTAATAGCGTTTTAGTTGTTTAAAACTATTCCAAGTTCTAAATTGTGAGTGTTCCATACACCGGAAATGGTCTCAGCCCCCCCCCGAAGGTTTCCCAGTCCCTCCCGAAATTATTTTCTATATACGCCCATGGTGTCTAAATCCGTTACCAGTCTTCGAAAAAACACAATTTTACATGCATATGCAAATCTTTTGGATTAGTGTATAAATATTTACTTTTTGTTTTGCCGGGTTTGAATTTCCACGATTGCTCACTAGTTTGTTATTTGTTTTATTGCAATGTTTTCTTGCCCAAGTATTCGAACCTGTGAAATGGTGTAGTTATGCAGATGCTGAATATTATTTAAATTTCATTAGGAGGGGGGATTCCCTTGGTCGCAAAATAATAATCTGACTGTACTGGCCATAAATTTTGCTTTCTTGCAACCAAAATCGATATAAATCGTGTCTAATTAATATTGATAAAATAATGTGTTAAAAAATAAGCTAAATCGCTTAATATGGAGTGAAAGATTACTAAAGAAACATATTATTTTTTTCAAGGTAGGGATTGTCGGGGTTCGGTCACTGTTGCTTAATAAAACTACATTTTTTCATAAAAATGGTTTTATTGTGCCGACGTTTCGGCTTGAACTTCAAGCCTTCATCAGGGCTGTAAAAAACAAGTAGGACGGATGTAGTACTGAAATATACACACACATATATATATATATATATATATATAAATATGCCTACAAACACAAATGCACATACATATATACATACATACATATGTGGAAAAAGACAAAAACATAAAATACTAGAACATAATATATAGAAGAACAATGTGCTCTAGAAGTGTTTGGATTATTAGGAAAACAGATATAAGAATAACAGATTACATATTAGATTAGATATAAGAATAACAATATGGGCTTACCGATGGGAAGATAGAGATCTATTCCTCACAAATGCGGGATCATTTCTGACAGTTAATACAGGGAAATATAGGAAGAAAGGAGTTGGTGAGGGGGGGGGGGGGTTCTGGACCACCCAATGGACAGAGAACATAGAAGATGAAAGAAAGAGCGGCAAAGTACAGGGCGGCAGTAAGGGGTCATAAAGTCATAAAATGTTGTGTTAATGGAAAGGGAGGCAGGTATAAAGGGCTATATTGCAGGCGGTATAGGGGATTAGGATGGAGTTTTTAATAAATGGAAGATGTTGGAGTAGGTAGAGGAGATGACTTCTTTGTCAATTTTGTCAAAGACATTTGTCAATTTTGTCAAGACCTTTTGTCAATTTTGTCAATGACAAAATTGACAAAAGAAGTCATCTCCTCTACCTACTCCAACATCTTCCATTTATTAAAAACTCCATCCTAATCCCCTATACCGCCTGCAATATAGCCCTTTATACCTGCCTCCCTTTCCATTAACACAAAATTTTTTATGACTTTATGACCCCTTACTGCCGCCCTGTACTTTGCCGCTCTTTCTTTCATCTTCTATGTTCTCTGTCCATTGGGTGGTCCAGAACCCCCCCCCCCCCCCCTCACCAACTCCTTTCTTCCTATATTTCCCTATATTAACTGTCAGAAATGATCCCGCATTTGTGAGGAATAGATCTCTATCTTCCCATCGGTAAGCCCATATTGTTATTCTTATATCTAATCTAATATGTAATCTGTTATTCTTATATCTGTTTTCCTAATAATCCAAACACTTCTAGAGCACATTGTTCTTCTATATATTATGTTCTAGTATTTTATGTTTTTGTCTTTTTCCACATATGTATGTATGTATATATGTATGTGCATTTGTGTTTGTAGGCATATTTATATATATATATATATATATATATGTGTGTATATTTCAGTACTACATCCGTCCTACTTGTTTTTTACAGCCCTGATGAAGGCTTGAAGTTCAAGCCGAAACGTCGGCACAATAAAACCATTTTTATGAAAAAATGTAGTTTTATTAAGCAACAGTGACCGAACCCCGACAATCCCTACCTTGCATCATCAACGGTCAACGATCTCCTCTCAATCAAAATATTATTTTTTTTTCTTTTATGGAAACCAGCTGTAACTAATTATGCTGATATTAGCATATTAGTATTAGTCTAAATAATAAACAAAATTTGGTATTTATGAGAGTTTAAATTAAATCAGTAGGTTACTAACAAGATGTAAACATTTTACAATCATTTACTTGTTAGTTAAGGCATAATATTCAGCAATGTGACTCTTTATTACAGCCTGTAACTATATTTTAGAAGAGGCTCTACCAAAGATATCCTACACATTTGTATACTGGTAGGGGATAAAGAGTTTTGTATTCTTGTAAGAAACAATGGGGATTGAAGGCAATCATTACTTACAATTATATGGCTAGTACAATGAGGTAGAAAGGGTTTGTGTAATTACTAACAATTTCTGTTATGGAGATTTGACTGGTCCATGGAAGACAATAGAAGACTCTAGAGAGAGGAAGTGAGTAATGGATTATGTGAAATACTCCAATATATGTTTCGTATCCAACCCTTCATCTTAGAATCATTATCCTCAGTAGGGTTCTAAGCGTTTAATATTCAGAGGTTATTGAAATGTTGTTAAGTAGATTGTGCTGTGATGTTCTTTATATATATATATATATATATATATATATATATATATATATATATATATATATATATATATAAACAGGGTGTATCGCAAGAGGATGGCAATATTCAAGGGGGTGAAATTAGACCAAAAATGCAGATCAATACTGCGAACCGCTTTTTTCTATCTGTTTATGTTCTGTACATTTAGAGGGAAAAATAACTAATAAATGAACCTATAATCATGTTTATTTTTGTGATCTTAACTTTATTCAATAAAAATTATTATTGATGAAATTGGCATTTAATGATTGCTTTTTTATATTAAATTAAAAAATAAAAAAAAAGTTTATGTGATTCGGCAGCATATGACACAGCCCATTTTATTATTTAGATAAATAGGCCTCCTCCTTGTAGAAATCACTATCAAAATTGCCATAAAACATTTCCATTAAAAAAAAAAAAATAGTACGAATTTATTTTTTTTTTTTTTTTTGTTTTGTTTAGGTGCATCTACTGCTAAGGTCATTAGCACCGAGTACGAATTTATTATTCAGGAAAATCGGTCTATTATCGATGGAGGCTTACCTAAAAGCCTCATCCAGTCCAAGTATTTTGAAAAGAACAAAACAAGCAAAATCAGTAAGAGAGATGTATTATATACATACGTACCGGACTCGCACAATTGGATTAAGGCCGAGTTGCACCTCGAACAGCGGATGGTATGAGTCAAAAATAATCTATATATATATATATATATATATATATATATATATATATATATATATCTACAAGTATTAAACGACCGTTTTTTTAAAACATCGACATTTTTTGTCAAAACATCCTTGTAGCTTCATCCGGTCGAAGTCATTGGAGGGGTTTCTTCCCCGCCGAGCAAGAGTAAGAATAATATTTGAAAATTATAAATTGTATAATTTGCTATAATTTGTAATTTCTGAAGTGAATGAACATAAAAAGAAGCCATACCCGAAGGCCATAACTCCAAGTAAGGAAATGTACAATTCTTGCCATCCAAAACCATTCCATTGTCGAGGACAAGGCCATTCCGGTTCCCATCATCAGGAATTCTATCATTCTATTATCTCTCCCTTATTGCATAACCTCAATCATACTCTAATTATCCCGTCATAAAATTGTATCTAAAATTCGAGGTGGTAAAACCAACCGGCCATAATAATAATAGATGCATAACAACTCTTGAAAATCTTTATCGCTAAATATTTTATGACAATGAAAAAGGAAAAATCATTCGAAAGAAGCGGCGCAAAAGTTTTACTCAAATTATCCAGAAGAAAAAAAAACTTTTTGTCTAAATATATACATTGTGTTCAAATCTTTAGAGGCTTGGGGTCGGTAAAGCAGTCAGCATTTGTTTAAATTACTTTATTTATTATTCATGACTGACATGTTTCGTGCCTTGGCCGCACCTTTTCAGGGGCACTTTCATCACCATGTACTCTCTACGGAGGCTGGCGCAAAATGAAAAGAGAGGTGCCCCTAAAAAGAGAGGCACCTAGAGAGGTGCCTTAGAGGGTGTGAACTAGGCACGAAACATTTCGGGTGTGATTAATAAATAAAGTAGTTTGAACAAATTGGTATTGCTTTACCGTCTCCAACCCATCGAAGATCTTAAATAAATTTAGATATGTTTTGGGTCATCTGCGAGAATATTTTATATAGATATATGTATATAAGTTGAGGGAGTATTGTTTCTAAACATCCTTTGTCTCTGTTGCTTGGGATAATACAGTTTTCATATACCTACGTAAAGCCTGCCATATCTATAACCCTTGTCGATGAAAATGGAAAACTATAGTTGTTAAGTGGGATTTTCGGATATATTCGTATCAAACCGGTTTGATAATCATCGTAAATGTGAAGCATCTGTTTATTATTTAAGTTCCTACTTAAATAAGCCTTAAATATGGTTCTTATGTGAATTGTCATCGAGCGTTCTTATTTGGAAAAATCGGTGCATAAATAGAATAATTTCAGTTTAGGATACTATTAGTTTTCTCTTGAGACTCTTAAGAACTTGCATTGTTTTGAGATTTCATTTTTAATTTTTCACGAATGATTAAGAGGAAAGAATAACTTTTTATATTCATTGCTTTCTAAATGATGCTAGGATTGGAAAAGAAACACGCTAAGATTACCGTTCCTTTTGTAAATGTGACATTAGTGTTTGAAAATTGTTTTAAATTTGTTAAGAAAATGATTTGATAATCTGGAGAGATTATTTGGCTACAATTGACCATTGCTTCCCCTCTATGTGTTTTAACATCCAACCTTTTTAGCCAACCTCCTCGGAACACTGTTTTCCTTGGATATGTTGTAAACTATATCTTACCCCTTACTCGTTTCACTTATTATAAAAAAATACTGACAGTGAGGTAAAAAAAAAAAAAAGGTTAGATGGCCTGGCCTAAAAAGGTACAAGAATGGGAGTAGGGAGAGTTGGAGAGGGTTGAATAACCTTTGTGTAACAGTGGCCGGGAGGTTTCACAAGGGCATGCGGGACTGATCGGCCCCAGTACTGGCCGCTGGGGTATGCCTCGTCCGTCCTCCTCATTGTTCCTGGCTGGATAACAAAATGTGTTTGATACATGATATTTGGTTTGGGGATTTCCAGCTGGGACATCTTTATACTTTTTAAACAGTCTATAAAGCAACAGTACTTGGAATTTGGCTAAGAACAACAATCAAATTTATGTTGAAATTTCTATTTAGAACGACTATGCTCTTTGGCCGCGCTGAATGCTTTGGGAGTTGGAGACAGACCTAAGCTAGCAGTTAAGTGGCCAGGGTGAAAAAATCGTTTTACCTTGTTCTTCCTCCTTCCCCTAAAAGGGCCTGCCAAAGATCATGCCGAAACTTTCTATATATATATTTTTACGAAAAGTTGATTTTTGTTCTTAGGAGAATCCCAACTATTCCTTGTCCTTTTATCGCTTCAACGACTAACTATCAATATGTCATTAAAGTATTTATTTTGATGAATTTAAAAGTGCCCGTTACACGTGATTGTCATCGAATTCCATCCTTTCCTTGCAAACGGGATGGCGGGTTAGTCCATTAAGTTGCAGCTCAAACTTGAAGGCACTTTATTTGTGAATTTTTTGCCGATACTTTCCAGTTTCCGAGCTGATTAGTTTATTTAGAAGTTGGACTCTCCACTCCAATACGAATGTCAAGATATCAGGACGTCGCACAGGGCTTTCAATGTAGACAAAAATGATGTTTATAATGTATTTCTGTCCTCCCTGTGTGGAGCGGCCGAAACTCACTTATGGCGTCTACTCACCCATGCAACCTGGAAATACTAACGACGAATTTGACTTTCCATAACATCGGTCATGAAAAAACAGGTCTATCAAATGTCGTTTGGTTGCTGCTCGATACCAGTTAAAACAAATATAAAATTGCGGAATATTGTATCTTTATTGTAGTCAGTACATTGCTTAGGAAGGAGCTTAGATTAGATTTTTGGGTCTTTCCGACCTCTATCACCACTGCTGGAGATGGGGATTCGAGTCACGTCCACGAAATGGATTTTTATTTTTCACATTTCTTTTTTGTTTTAGGCATACTTTTTGATTGTGTAGTTAGAGGCTTGATAATTAAAACCACTTTTACGATAGTATTCTCCAGTTATTTACATTCAGGACCATATTTCTCTACTTCGATTCATTGTTTACAACCATTCCTTTTTGATTCATGAATATTTTTTTTTACTTGACGTTTTTGAACAAATCTAAAAAATTAGGCCAGTCGTGATTATTTTTCCCCCAGAAAGCCCTTTCACTCGACACAGCATAAGTAGAATGGGGTAATTTCTACGGGACTTTCTTTTTTGTTTGAAAATATCTTGAAGAAATTATGAAATCTGGTTTATGTGTTCCTAGAAAGCGGGTTTCATAATAAGTATGATGTATGTTTATAATATGTATGATATACGTCAATGTATAGTGACTCCTTTAGTATGTCTACTGTATTAGTAGGAATTTATGTTAAATTAAATCCTTACTTAACGTTTTTAAATTTATTTTTTCAACTTCAATTTTTTATCGAATCTTCATCAAACATACCTACAACGCGTTCCCATTAAGCTTAAAAGCTTTCCATTGATCACTGTATTACTTTAACCACAAGTAAATCGGAACCACGCTGTCTTCTTCTGGAAGCTGTTGACAACTGCTAGCTAGTGGAATCAGCTGTTGTGCTTACAGATATAAGTACCGTCCTAAGACGAAGGGTGAGTGGAAAGGTTTGAAGAAATTTGGGGTATTAAGGAACTGTAAATAGATAACAATTAACCGCTTAATGACCAAATTTATATAAAAAAATTATGCCAAAAATGCCCGATACATTTATAACATTTTTATTATTTACAGATATAGCTCTCTAGGCGAAGCTTTGTTTCGCACAAAAAGAATTCGAGAAAGAAACGAGATATTTATTATGGTTTATGACGTTACCCGATATTAGTTGGGCTTTAATGAAACAGCCAAAAGAAGCGTAATCTAGTCTTACGTTATACACAACTGTAAATTTGTAGCAATAGTTTAATTCAGAATTTAGTAACTAAAAATAATAGCAAAACTAAATATGTGTATACATACACTTATATGTAATTATGGGTGATATACTAGTAAAGAAAAGCCTGTAATGAATTCAAAAAATATATATACATGTTAATAATGTAGCTGTAAGTTTTATAAAACTTAGATATCCCTAGAGAACTTCGAAGAGTAAGGGCGAATCACGAATTCCGGATGATGGTAAATCGAAGTCAAAGTTCTAGAAGTGCTTCAGGATAGCAAGAGTAAGGCCTCTCACCACTAGAATCGAAAAGCTGCGAAATTAATTCGTCCGAATTCCGACGAATACGCACGAACAATCCAAACACGAGGCTCCATTATGGACCGCGTCAATTGGGCCCGTATCGTCCGTCCGAATTCGTCCGAACTGGTCCGAAGTGCGAACCGATCCCATCCTGCTGGGATTTATAGTTGCGAAAAGGTGCGAATAGAAATTGTTTCTCGAAAATTACTGATTTTTTTATTTTTGAATATATATTTTCAAGGATGTATTGAAACGTATCCTTTCTCATTCGACAATGATAAAAGTGGTGCTCATCGTCGATTTGAAGATCGTTCCACAAATGAGAAAATTCTACAAACTGCTTTCTTTTGGCGTTAATATGATTCACCCAAATTTCCCGTCTTTGTCGATGTCGCCTGAGCCGTTGAGGAATCAAAGGTGACGATTCCAAAGTGAAATATTCTTCATCAACATCATGGGAAAAACCTTTCGGAAGAGCCATCACGTCAACTGCGAATTCGGACGAACACTGAGGCAATGGACGAGAGGCATTCGCACGAATTAGGACGAACGGCGTTCCTCCGAATTCGTTGCTTCGCAGTTCGCAGCTTTTCGGTTCCAGTGGACGAGCGGCCCAAATGCTCACTCTATGGAATGCTAATTCATAAATCTGATTGAAAAAGTATCCAATTGACATTCAATGTTTTAATTATAATTTTTACGAGATCTATGGGTAAGAAAATGCTAGGAGGGAAGTTTCAGACCCGGGATTCACCCTTGAAATAGGACATTGAATTTTTCATGATGATGCTGCTATTCACTTTAACTTGAAACTGTGAGAGAACTAAAGACGAACCAGAGAAACAAGGCGAAACGTGTCGTTACCTACACCTTTTTGAATCAGAAAATAAAATAAAAATTGATTCTGATTCGCCCTTACTCTTCTAAGGTCCTGGTATGTAATACCAATTTTTAATATATTTGTGAACAAATAGTATTTTATAAGTAACATTTAGCTCACCCTTTTCTGAAATCTTCGAATTTTCCTTGTATGCGGAAGGTCAGTTTCCGCGAGTTACAAAAATTCGAAAATACTATTTAAGTTCTAAGGGACTCTCCGCAGTGGCAACGCTTAAAAAATTTAATAAAAACAATTCTGAGAAATATAAGTTAAAAGTACTTCCCTAAGTCAGGGTAGATTAACCAGAATAGATGAGTTCGTCTTTCTAATTGCGTTTTCTCCCTTGCTCCATAGGGAGTAAACCCACATATCATGTTGACCTCTTGACGTAATCCGGAAGGGTGTCCTCCTAGGGAGGGTGGTTTTCGTGTTGGATTTACATGCATGAAGTGTTCGAGTCCGGCTTATAGGAAGTTGAGGTTTTTCTGCGATACAAAATTTATGGTCTGGCTAAAGAAATTCCCTGCTCCACCATGGATGTTTAGAAAGAACGATAGCATCTAAATAGAGCCAACGGCCATAGCCACGTTGAATACACCGGTTCCCGTAGATCACCGAAGTTCAACAACGTCGGGCGTGGTCAGTACCTGAATGGGTGACCGACCACGTGCTGTTGGCATTATAAAAGGGTGGCAACCTATAGATAGCCCGGCGCTAATGGCCAAGATGTAGATGCGCCGTAAAAAAAAAAAAAAAAAAAAAAAAAAAAAAAAAAAAAAAAAAAAAAAAAAAAAAAAAAAAAAAAAAGCATCTAAATAGTCTGGTGATAATGGCATTAGCAACTATATGGAACGTTAAAAAAGAAAATAAAAATCAAGAACCAAAAAAAAATACATTACATCAATTTGACAACTGCTGGGTGCAGGCGGTCTTGGTAAATGCAGTAGCACACATTATTACTTAGATAAAAAAAAAAAAAAAAACTGAATCCATTTTAAGGGTATAAATAGATAAACTAAAGAGCGAACAAGTTCCTAAAAACTCATTCTCAGATCAGGATAATTAACTGCAAGACCATTAAGCAGCAAAATCAATTCCCACAGCTTACTGTTTTAAGCGACTGCATTTTCGCTAGTATTAAAATATAAAGAAATACCACTGAAAACAAACATTTATAGCCATTTTTGACGGCCAAAACCACAACAAAGTGTTAACACTTTTTGAGACTATTACATTTATCTCATGGTTAACTCTTCTAATTAATTATATCTACTAATTAAGAGAACCATCTGTCAAAACCATAAGGTGAAGCTGAAATGCTCCAAGGACGTAAGAGAGAGGAGTGAAGTTAGCCTTACAAGTCCGAAATAGGACGACAATTAGGCCGAGACAGAGTGCGAAGCAAGTGGAAAAAATATTTTAAAATAGGAAATAGAAAGTGCCTGAGACCTTAGAAGTCTGCTAATTGGAAATACACGAGGTGTTTACCATTCCAAGACAGCTATCAATGGAACAGATATAGTGTTAATGGGCCTGTCAAGTAGACAGGATTGCTCTGCCTTATATATATATATATATATATATATATATATATATATATATATATATTCTCTCTCTCCAGCGGTGTTCTTTCTCTCCTTTCTGCAATATTTTGCCGGCTTCCTCAGGCTGACTTCATCCATCCTTGATGGTTGTCAAGGGAATGAGATCTTTCTTCGTATTTCCCCTTTTATAGTCCTACTCCTCAGAGTACGCGAATTTCAACAGGGAAGAAGGGGTCATCTTACCTAAAATCTGGTGGCCCATCTTGAACACCATACAGGAGAGACCGCCAACGGACGACCATCAGCGTCGCGGACGGGAAGCAACAGGACCAGACAGGAAAGACTCCAACCCCATTGGCTCACCAAGCTCCAACCCCATTGGCTCGCGTACTCTTAGGAGTAGAACTATAAGAGGGGAAAAACGAAGAAAAATCTCATTTCCCTTTTCTTTTGCGTTTCTGCACGTTTTTCTTTCACTTTCGTTTTCATCATGCCCTTCCTTGCATGCTTTTTATTTATCTTTTCTCTTAAGTGGGGTTTAGGAAAAAAAAAAAATCTCATTTCCTTGCCAACCATCAAGGATGGATGAAGTCAGCCTGACGAAGCCGGCGAAATATTGCAGAAACGAGAGTAAGAACACCGCTGCAGAGAGAAGTCGTCTCACCAATCAATCATTTCAACCCCAGCGAAGTTACTTAAAACAAAACATTATATATATATATATATATATATATATATATATATATATATATATATATATATATATGTGGCACTTTCTCTTAACAATAAACATGTAAAATAAATTATTTTAAAAAAGCAAAGTTCTCTGTAAAGAAATGATCCCTCTCTGTAAACAAATTACCACGCACAATAAGATCTCATAGAAGGTACAATCCTAGATATCGAACCTCGTTTGATTCTGGCAGTGGAGTTTCTTTGATGTAGACCGAAGTAGAAATTCTTTGTTGATATTTATTTTCCACCTTTCACTTCAACGTTGTATAGCGGAAAGATGTCTCTGCATGTTTTTTTTTTTTTTTTTTTTTTTTTTGTTTTTTCTTTAATTTAAATATGTTTATTGAATAAAAGACAACGATTACAATAACACGTGTGTACCTCTATACCACACAAACACTCTATTTCTAGGATTAACACACTGCAGTGTTTAAAATAAAGTCTATCAATTATTTATAAGGGAAAATTGTCACAAAAACCCTGACTTATACTACTAACTACTAAGACACATCATATAATGATAATATAAATTAACGATAACTAAAATAATTAATGATAAATAATACTTAATTACAATGATAATGATAATAATTATTTGAAGAGATATACACTGATAAGTAATAGGAGAGGTAATTAATAATTACTAGACATAAAACTAATTGAGCAAACTAAATTCATTAAAGACTGATTGTAGAAGACCTGTGTTAATGTTTACAGCTTAGTACCTAAAGCTATCTGCTAGTCTTAGCTATGAGATAATAGGAGCAGAGATCAGGCAGTATACTAGATATACCACCTAGAGCTTACATATTTACTTTTCAGTATTCCTGTTCATAAGGATGTGTTTAGTACTTTTGTGCACGTATCTTTTACCTGATGTTTTGGTGTAGTTACCTATTTCTTTTATCAGTGGATTCCTGCTTTTCCTGCATCTTTGAAAGAAACTATACGTAAGTTAGCACTCTGCATGTGCTGTTGTTATGTTAAATTATGTTATAACTCCTTATAACTCAAATGCATAAATCCAGAGCCATGTGTGACTCCGAATACCTTCATATGAGTATCGATAATCCTTATAACGACTTGTACAGAACCAAACCCCGAGCCCAGAGACCTTTCAGTGTAAGATATACTAACATTTGGCACTACCCCTTTCCCTCCTTGGTTATTAAACAGTTATAATGTGGACATTACCCTTTCAAAATTTAATAAATTAAGCCCAACATCAAAATTAATTTATAAGGAAATGTTTAAGACTTTCACTGTCCAAAGCAGCCAGAAACTCTCCATCTTCACTGACGGGTCGAAATCCAATAAAGGTGTGGGAGCAGCAGCTGTTATAGAAGATCACATAATAACTAAAAGACTAAATGATTTCTGCAGTACATTTACAGCTGAGTTCTACGGCATACTTATTGGCTTGGAGAACATACCAACTTCAGACAGACGAGACGTTGTTATTTATACTGACTCACTGAGTTCACTTCAAGCACTACAGGACAAATACACCTCTCATCCTTTACTCTCAAAAATACTTAAGACAATACACTCTCTACACAAACATGTAACCTTGTACTGGCTACCTGGTCATGAAGGACTAGGGAAAAATCCGATTGCAGACACCCACGCAAAAATAGCTGCAGAACAAACAGACCTGGATAACGGACCAATTCCACATGAAGACATAAACAGATCTGTGAAGACATTTATTTTGGAAAACTGGGAACACTTTTGGACGATACTTACGGACAACAAATTACGGACGATAAAACATACGGTCAAAGACTGGCCATCCAGTTATCGAGCCAATAGAAGGGAGGAGGTTGTATTGGCTCGACTTAGGATTGGCCATACAAGACTTACTCACGAGTACCTCATGACAAGACAAGAGAGACCATTATGTGAAATTTGTAATACTGAACTGACGATAAAACATATTCTAACAGACTGCATTAGACGACAAGACTCAACTATTCCATTCAACATGTGTGAACTTCTCGCTGAAGGTAGCCAGTACATAGACAGTATCTTGACATATTTACAAACTAAAGGATTATACCATCTCATATGAGGGTCCCGAAGACAGGTTACTGAACTACATTTTTATTCCATGAATAAGTTATTATTCATTATAGTCGAAAATTGAAATTTATTTTAATCATTTTATTTTTACTCTTATTTTAATTGTAAAATAATACAATTTTCACGTTCTCCCTGGTTTCTTGGAAGACTTACTTTAGTGTGCTTATTGTCCATGAAATGAAGCACTACATAAATAAAAATTATGTTATTGGAATTAAACTAAAAATGTTTTGGCCGCCGAGGTTCACTGCTAATAGAAAAGTTTGCTGGTTAACGCTCTCTTTTATTGGTATGGAAACGTGAAACTTCTATGTGAATGGTACAGGTCGCTAGCATGTCACCATTTACACATTTTAATGAGGGTTTATTATTCATTGCGAGTAAGTAAGATTGATGAAGGTTTACGCCTATATTTCAAAATATCTTTTACGCTGCACGTTTCGTGGATTTCGCTAATATCTAAAGAGTTGCATAAAATAAGTGTATTATTTAGCAAGTCATTATCTTTCCGAATTACAGATAGTTATGGCAAGTAAAATGGGTATTAATTAAATTTAGGGTTTTATCTAAATTTTTGAAAGGTTTTATCTACAGGCTACCACATTATTCTAGCTATGATAGAATTCCTTTTCTTTTTAGTGGTAATCGAACCTACATCCCTTATGCATGGAGTTTTAACGCCATCAAGTAGTGTTCACATTTTAGTTTGATCAATATGTCCATTCTAATAACATTAACTATAATATAGATCCCTTGGTTTTTATTAGCCCTCTTTTTATACCTCTTTGGAGCATTAATATGGCAATTATTCTTTGGATTATTATCCTGCAAGGTCGCTTTAGACCTCAACTTCCTAGACATCACGTACAGCCAGTGACCTAACAATCTCGCCTTGAATAACCTTAAATATTTTTCCTTCCATACTGACTATATTACATCTTAGGAGGACGATAAGAAAAAAATTGATTAGATTTTAATGGAATATTGAGTATTTGTCAGAAAGCTACCTTCCAAGAGAACCAAAACATACATTCGTTTTTTTTTCGTTTTTATTATTATTTATTTTTTTTTTTAACATTTGTGACATTCAGTACATTCCTTCACATTTTTTATAATAAATATTTTTTTTTATTATGTTGGTTGAGAAGTAAATTGCTACTAACTGTGAGGATGCCAGACACTTCTTTCGTACGGAATTATTTATTCGATAGTTTCAAATATGGCCTCTTTTTTACAAGGATCATACATTTGGACCAATCTTTTTTCCTACCAAAATAAATGAATGTGTCAGACGGCTGCGTAATTTGTCCAGTAAATTGATCAAACCTGAGCAAATCAGTAGCAGAGAAGTAAAGAATAAAGGCTTTTTAGATCTTTAAGTCAGCTGGAATAAAGTACGTGATAGGCCATAAACATTCCGGGAAGAAAACCAAGCGCCTGGAGCCAAAAAGAAGCTGATTTTCAAGTAACCAACATTAGCTTTTTAATTTTATTACAATATCACGGATTCGATTGAAAGAAAGTACGTCGAGACATTTTGTGTCCATATTCTCAGAAGATTTCTCTAAGAGAAAGCGGTATAAAGATCTGAAAAGATGATATGCGATAGTTAGTAAATATGAAGAATGAGACAGACCTTCCCAGGCTGTATAAAATAGAAAAAAGCTTCCTTCAAAACATATTCATGTCGGTTGGGAAAACATGTTCCCCTCTGACCAGTATACAACATATAAATGTTCGTCAATGAAGAAAGCAGGAAGTTCAGGCAGTGGGTGCTGTATGAGAAAATTCAACAGCAACCACTACAATACACATGTTGTAGAATAAAAATATATTTAAATGCTGGCAACCGTTTGTTTCTACCTGTGTTTGTTCCAGACATACGCCGTTCTAAATGTTATCTAGCAACAAATCGTGTTTTTCGGGTAAAATCCCCAATTTTCTCTGCTTCTATACATTATTTTTCAACGTTAGATTACTCTTTTGAAATCACCATTAAATTCTCTTTAAGGCTAATGCACCTCCAATGTTGAGAAGTGTCTTTTTAAAACTGCAATAACTATTCAAAAAGCTGATATTAACAAAAAAGTCTAGATAGCGACAAAGTTTCGAGAATCACTACTCCTCCAAAAAATGATTCTGTAAGGTTCCAAATCTTACAAAATTGCATAATTCAACTTTTCAATGGTGTACTCATTACTGAGAACTATAATTTAATTTCGCAGAAAAAAACTTAACTTGACAGTTATCTTTGTTGGTTTGCTTAGAGTTTGGATATTTTTAAAGATTTAAAAATATATAAAATGAATCCTTAAAATAACCGGTATATATAGTTTTTATTCCAATTTAAATATGCTTTTATTTGCCTAGAAATATAAATTTTTAGACGGTGTTTAACTGTTTATTATGAAACCATGAGTTAACAAATACTCTTATTCCCCCTCTTCTTTTAAGTAAGCACAAACGTTTCTGGCGAACGTACGTTCAGAAACCGTTAGCTCTTGCACATACACTTTATACTTATTTCTGTCATATTTAATTTAAATTTAAACTAAATTAAGCGTATGAACTCTCGAGATATTCTTTCATGTGTAGGGTATGATACTGATATTAGTTTAACATTTTCTGATTTTTCCAATTTCTTGCTGAAATATAATGAATATAACATGGGGGAGAAAGTCCTTCTTGTGGAGGGTTGACTTCTTCAGAGATGTGCTCCCTGAAATAATTATCTTATCCGCAATGTTTATTTATAAAGGGGCCAACTGTAGACATCCCAGCGCTAATGGCTTAGAAGCAGATGCGTATCAAAGAAATATTTTTTAAAAAAATCAGGAGGGAGATATTTACGCTTAGGTTTTAAAAATTTCTGCTTAATGAAAAGAGTAAAATATCAGATTCCTAGATAAAAATGTCGCGTTAGGATCAACCTATTCCCTGTTTGTACAGGGTCCAAAATGAAACGATCTTGTATTGGCATGATGACCCGAAGAGGTTTTTTTCTCGCAAAATTTGAATTCTCAGAGGATGCGTAAACATTATATTAACGTGCCAGAAATTACACTACATATTTTGTATTCATGGTATTTAACAAAGATATCGTGGTCCAATGGCTAACGTTTTTGATTCTCATTGTGGAGATGGGGGTTGATGTACCTACCACCTGTAGCACGTTGAGTTCCTCCATATTAAGGCCCGTTGTAGGAATTCCCTGCTGCAAAATGGATGTTTAGGTTTATTAGGTGACAACATTTAGATATCCCAGCGCTAGTTGCTTTTTTGTAGAACTCCAGAAGATCGGAAATGAATTTCAGGTCCTCGTAAACACTGGCAAGATGTAGAATTGATTGTAATAAGGGGTTTGATGTCGCAGGTTGACAGGTAGAAAGAACACAACGCCAATGAACTTCGAGAAGTCTCTGCTCTCTTATAACTTAGTATGCGCTTGATCAAGCATTATTGGTGAGTTGACTTTTTTTTTTTCATTCTTTTGTTCTTCACTTTCTGTTCTTCTTTTTTTCATTAATTCTTATCTATTCTTTTTATCCTATAAATAAACGTCCTGACTATTCCATAAAGAAAAATAATACATAAGACCCGCAGGAACTGTGTTTCCCTTATTATTCACAGTATCATTTGCAAAGCCTAGAATAGAAACAGTTAAAGGTATGCCTTAATCTTTCTTGGCAAATGTAAACGCAAGGAAAAGTGTAAAATGAAATCTCAAAGTAATGCAATATCTTAGACGCCACTTCAGGAAACTGACAATATCCTAAGTGGAAGTTACTTACTTTAAGCACCGACTTTTCAGAATGAGATCACTGTATTAAAAATCACATAAGAACCACATTTGTAGGAAATTTAATCATTTTTTTTTTTTTTTTCTTTTTTCTTTTTTTTTTTTTTTACATTTACTACTTTTTTCCAACCGGTTTGAAATATATAGGAATATGTCTTAAAACCCCTAGAGAAATCTAGTTTTTTACATTTTTTTCGACAAAGATTATATAAAAGGCCTTGGAAATGATTTCCCTTTTATTCTTTCTATGTATAAATGAGAATTAACACTGTTAATCCTTATTTATTACTACCCCGATGAAGACTTGAATTTCATGCCGAAACGTCTTCAAAAATAAAACAAATTTTATTATAAAAACTAGCCGTTACCCGGCGTGCCATGCTACGCCTACTTTCTGCGTATAGAAAAGCCTAAATAAATTAGACACCAAATAAGTATTATTAAAATCTAATAACACGAATCTCTAACTGTTATGAACCCTTGGCCTCCCAACTGTGAGTCCTAGACGACTTTGACCTAACCTATAACATCCCCCGTATCAAGACATACATGTATACCAAGTTTCGTAAAAATTGGTCTAACGGTCTGGATTTGTGTAAGGGACAAACATACAGACAGACAGCTGGTAGATTTTTCTGACCTAGCCTACGGCACTCCCCAGATTAAGATCTACCTGTGTACCCAGTTTAGACAAAATCGGACGAACGGTGTGGATTTGTATAAGGGACAAACATACAGACAGACAGCTGGTAGACGTTTTTGACTTAGCCTACGACACTCCCCAGATTAAGATCTAAATGTGTACCGAGTTTAGTCGAAATCGGACGAGCGGTGTGGATTTGTATAACGGACAAACATACAGACAGACAGCTGGTAGATTTTTTTGACCTAGCCTAGGAGATTTCTCGTATCAAGACCTACCATTATTCCAAGTTTGGTCAAAATCGGTCAAACGGTGTAGATTTGTATAAGGAACAAACAAACAGAAAAACAGACAGACACGTGATTTTTATATATATAGATATAGTTTTAGGAAGATACCACACGACCGAACCACGACAAAATCTATCTTCATAACTCAAATGATATAGGAAAAACTATATTTTGTATATATATATATACATATATATATATATATATATATATATATATATATATATATATACATATATATATATATATACATATATATATATATATATATATATATATATATATATATATATATACCGTCACTTAAAGATTTTATTGCATTAGGTAATTAAGGGGAAAATTAATTTATAAATTTGAATTTCTACACGAATAGCAAGAAATTTGGAAGCGATTTTTTAGAGATTCTATTCTAAGCTATTATCTGGAACCAGGCTGTTCTTTTGAGTCATAGTTTTTCTAAAAAGCACACACACACACAAAAAAAAAACTATCTTGGTCATAAAAGAGAAAAGAGCCGATGAAAGAGGGATGTTGAGTGAATAGAAGGATACCGTGAGAAATGGAGATGTTTATACTTGTGTGAGAGTAAGAGACATTGTCCGATTGTTTTGAGAGCTCGCCTCACTTTGGGCATGGCGAATTGAAACAACGCCTTATTTGTAGCGTGGGAACTCTTCATAATGGCGCCACATCGGAGCCACCTTTCCTAATTATTACAATTGCTTACGATCATTAGTCATTACAATTACGGCATTTAGTGACTAGTTGGGAATTAATTGACTAGAAGTATACCTTATTAACAGTTTTGGGTTTTAGTTTGTTTACTCCCTCCCTCCTTAGGGAGGAAACCTGCTTATAATGCTGACCTTATGACGCAATAATGAAGTGCCGACTAGACGATGTTTATTTAGATATGCATGTATTTATGTAAAGCTCACTAGCACCAAAAATGGTCCGATTTTGACCAAGCTCCAAAAATACTTTTTCTCATTCCAAGCACCAATTTCATTTACGAGCAGAATCTGTTCACTAAAACATAGTTTTTCGGGGGAATTTCCGATAGTAAGCTCGGAGGTACACGCTTTATACATTTTCTAATGTAGGAAAACGAGTAATACCATTTTAAGGCGATATGAAAGCATTTACAGGCAAAAAAAAATAAAATTATTTTTAGTAACTAATTTTCCGTTTGGACATTCAGAAAAAAGTATTTAGTTAAAAATTGGTCTAGACGTTCGACATTCGCCTAAATTATGAGATGATTTTCAAATTTTGTTTATGTTTGGAGTTTGGAAGGCATTGGAAAACAAATATTTTATTAGGATTCATGGGAAGTTAGTATATTTTTTAAAATATCTAAACTGTTGGGAATCGTGGTAATCATTTGACATCTGGCTAAATTACGAACAAAATGGTTGTAAAGTTATTTTCGATCTTAGGCGGAGAAAGAAGTGCTTTTGAAGAAATGGGGTAAACCTCAAGAAACTGACACTCTTCTGGGTTCTGTAGAAATTAAGGCCTGAATAATTCTTTGCAGACAATTTATTTGTCTTCGAATGGTTACCTTCCAATTACCAAGATTTCTCAGCTTTAGATGAGCCTGTTACTTCCGCATTCTGTACATTATAGTCGTATAGTGACACAACTCTAGTTTCTCCTGAAGATTTCAATCCAGCAGGTATTTAAATTTTCCTAAAACAAGTTTATAAATGTCAGGTTGTGTCTAAAATATTAAGGCTGTGATTACAGCACATTAGGAATAACCATTACATTGGAATAAGCTATGATATTGCAGTTCCTTCGTGTCGATCTTTTTATTGTATTTATTTATTTTTCAGGATTGTGGCTCATCATCATGATTAAATGTCTATGTTAAAATTTATATTTAAGCGCAGGAAACTAAAAAATCGTTAAATTCATTTCATTATAGATTTTTTTTAATATAAATAATAATTTTAATTGCTATTTTTTATTACTTACAATATATTTATAATTATAATATTTATATCAATTATGTAATTTAATAATGAAATACCCCTATTATATCATATATTTTAAAATCGTTAGTGTTCTACTACATTTGTTCGTTTATTTATTTGCTTAGCCAATGGGAAACGTACTTTACATTACTTAAGGAAATAATTTTTGCATTAATCTCGAAAAATACATGTCTTTTTTCAAGGCTAAATTGGTGTGATCTATTCCTCAGACCTTAAGTCCTTTATTTATTTATACATTTAACGTTTCGGCCTTCAGGCCATTTTAAATTTCTTAATAATTTTTGCATTAATCTCGAAAAATACATGTCTTTTTGTTCTTTTGTCATTTTCACGTATCCTATCCACTCCTACATCTTAACAGCTTGAGAAATGTTACTATACTCTTACGTCCGTTTTTTATTTATTTTGTAAATTCTTCTAAGTCATCCTATTTCTGTATCGAATAAAAAAAGTATTCCTTTCTTCATTTATTGTACTAACTCTCTTGTATTTCATCTAATAGCAATTGGTATACGAGACAAAATGAGTTTCTAAAGACTTCTAAATGAGGTTCATTTGCGTATCTGTTATTTATTACTTTCGATATTTTTTATTATTACGAACTACAGAAGACTTTTTTTTTCTTTTTTTGTGGGAATGTTTGAAGTGGATTTGTTGTTAGTCATTGAATGCTTTTTTAGGAAGGCTGTATAAAAAACTATAAGAAAAAAAGGTAAAAAAGTTTAGGTTTTATAGACATAAGGGTGCGCGCGCCGCCATCTTGTCCTATAGACCGTGGGATCATAAAAGCCAGTGGACCAAGGACTCGTGCCAGGTTTTCACTATAGGCATTAAGAAGTCATAACTCTTGTAGCTTTTTTAGTGTGCTATATATATATATATATATATATATATATATATATATATATATATATATAAGTATAACATTTTTTTGTGGATGGTTTTAAAATCTGAGTTAATAATGACAAAATTTGTCGAAACTTTCCACGCTGGTTGCATTGCTACAAAATACAGTGAACATATCTATTAGAGTATTGATCAATAATTGCATAGAGAATCAGATGTATATAAAATAAATTGCACTCGTAGAATGTATAGATAAATTGGAAACTGAAGTTACAAAATAATGCTATATTTTTTTACAGCCATTGTTTTAATCTTCGAATATTTGTACGACAAATATTCTTAATATGTTTTGTTAAATAATATTGGATTTCAGAGCTCATATGACTCACAGTAAACGGACTAAATTTAGTGTCCGAATTCAACAATTCATAATAATTTTTAGTGAAGATGGAGATAGTTAGCCGTTGCAGATATACGAAGACAAGGTATAGTTGGGATTCGGCTAGGAGAAAAACGTCAGACTTTCAGGAAGAAATCTGTATTTAGACGTTTCGGCTGCACATTGGCAGCCTTCTTCAGCTAAAAAATACAACTTATAAGTAAAAAAATAAATATACAACTTGTAAGTAAAAACAGGCAGAAATGAGTGTAGTATATACATGAAGACAATAAATTTTAACCAATCTTATTTTTAAACAATGAAAATACGGTAGTTGGAAAGTAAACAGCATGTAGAAAGTAGTAAGTAAACAGTACAAAACACTAATCAGTACAAAAAAGGAACATTTTTCATATAGTGAGAAAAAACAATCTATTCTATAAGTAAATACAATTTATAATAATTAATATATAGATACGTACCACTAGAGAATGCCTAGGGGGGAGGGAGGAAGACCTCGAGAACAACTTAGGTAACCATGGTTGAATGTATGAGGGACAGCAACTACACAGGGGGTTTTATAGTTTTGACTGGGGGAGGGGTGAGGAAGCGGTATGTCGGTGAAGATGAAAGAAGTGCAATTTCTAGGTTGTAGAAGCGGGTTGTAAAGGTGTTAAGAGTTTTGGGTCACACAATACCGATTTTCTTGTATACTATAACTCATTGTTGGTTAAACATATAATTACTAAAAGACTGTAGACAACTCAGCGACACACAGTGGTGCCAACCGCCCGATTTTGGGGAAAAAAACCTTTAGGTACTTGAATCTGTCTGATTTCGGTATCATTTTAGAAGTATGTTTTTATGCGGAGTCGATTGAGACCACTACCAATTCGATAGAATAATTATTTTAGAACATAAACGGATTTTGTATTAAGAAAAAACCTGAAAAACAGTATTCAATTCATAAAAGTAATATTTTACTCAATGGGTGGAGAATAATTTAAAAATATATTTTTGAGTGCTAAGTCGAATAAATTAACAACCAATGAAATACTGTTAACTGGTCTCGACTTATTTCTCATTGTTGTAATTCGCGTTCATGAAGACTAAATTTAACAGTTTCACACGAGACAGTAGATGGATCTCACTTTTACTTGCTAGCACAAAATGTTTAACAACTCTCTGCAGAAAATAACAATGGTTAAATCGTTTTTTCGCAAAATAATCGCATCTGTAATTGGAACCTTCATTTCACTAGGCTGGGTACACATACGGCACAGCAACTTTAAAGCATATACTTTCAGGTAAAACTGTGTGGATAGCTAAGAACCGTTTTTTTTTTTGTTTTTTTTTTCTAAGCCCAATGAACTAAGGATATTTGAATTTCATTACAGATATCTTCACAACCTAAAAACACCAAGTTCATGGTACATTTTAACAAAAATGAAAAATTATTTAAAACATTCGAATACACAGCAGACTTTCTGAGAAATACCAATTTTTCAGTAATAAAATAAGTAATATAAAATATTATTTTACTTTTCACTAAAAACTGTCAGATTTTTATTCGGTGAGACAAAGGTCAACATAAATGTGTTTTGTGATTAGAAGTATGAATAAAATTAAAAAGCAATATTCTACTACTAGTACTAGTTATACTAATTAGGTATAAAAAAAAAGTTATTTTATCGGGATTGAACACCTTCGGTTTTGAGTGATTTTTCCCTCCCGGAACCACTGTGAGACATTAGAATTCCTTACAACGGTCTTATAACTGAGTTGGTCATCAATCACTTAAACAATTAATTTTTAAATCTGTGCAGCCAAAAAAGGAACTTCTTAATTTTAATTAAGTCCACTTCCTGTACACTTCCGCGCAACATTTATGCTCCCCTTCTTCTTAAATTCTGTTAAGAACAGGATGCCATTAGGAAGTGAGGTGGAAAATGTTTTCTATTGTTTCCTTGGGAGTTAAATGTAGAAACAATATTCAATTAATCATTTGTTAATTGTGAAATTTCGCAATTAGGATTAATCAATGCGGGAGTTCGAAATTACAATTCAATTATAATAAATATTTTAATCGTAATTGTGGGTTACAACAATTACAATTGTTAATCGTCAATCGCTTATGCGATTAATGTCACCCAATTCTGTTTACTGACGGAAGGTAGGCCCTGGAAAATAAATATTTACTCATTACATATTTAAAATTATCACACTTTAAAATCATATTAAAAAATATAAGTATATCTGTAATTTATTTGTTCTGTGTATTTTTTTATTTGTCAATTTGTATTCCATTTAGTTTTTTGTATTTTTTTACAGTTCTTAGTTTCCATCTTTTTTTTTCTTATATTCATTTATTTTTATTTTTCACGCTGAATTCAAAAGAGTGTGACACTTATATTGCGAAACTCTATAAATTAAATAAATAAATCTGATATTTTATTTCATTCTGGTTTTATTTTGTATAACCATTTTGGTATAGTTGAACTATGACTAATAGTTAACCGGATTTTTATTCTGTCGTCCTCTGGGGCTAATACCCACCCTCACTGAATTCAAAATAGATAAAAACGTATATTATAAAAATGAACTTCTATGAAGATAAATGAAATTATGCGATGATAAATGGGGGATTGTTTTACTGGAAGAATCGCCGTTTATTATAATATGCTAGCTGTTACCCGGTGTGCTATGCTACACCTACTTTCTGCATCTATAAAAGCAAAAATAAATTAGGATACAAACAATTAATATTAAAATCTAATAACGCAAATCTGTAACTATTTGGGTTCATTGTTTACAACTCGTGAACTCCGAACTGTGAGTCATAGACGATTTTAACCTAGCCTATGACACTCACCGTGACATGACCAATCTGTGTGCCACGTTTGGTCAAAATCGATCAAACGATGTGGATTTGTATAAGGAACAAATATACAGACACGTGATTTTTTTAACGCACACTATCAATTTACGCGTTTCTCTTGCCGAGCATTGCAAGCTCTGGTTATTCTCACGTGACAACAAGAAAAAGGCTGATACCCGTTATCAGTGTTACTAACAGAAACACGACTAGGAATGCCATGGCTTTTTGATAGCATTAGGAGTGCTGTTAGTGATCCTACAGGCCAGAGTACCGGCTGCCGCACCTACTTAGAGTAAATATTGTCATTTCTATTTTATCTCAGATTCAGCTCCGAATTCGGGTCATTGTACTCGATGTAACATATACACGAGGATTCACTACATGTATAATACACGATAATTAGTTAATTCTGTCATGTAAGCCTGCGAGTTAATATTGGTTAGCCGCTAGGCTGTTAACACATTCAGTAGCTAATTTCTAACAACAAACATATTCTAATAAGATGCTTAACTTAAAATAAGTAATTTTTTTGCTAGCGATGAAACTGCTTTCAGAAACATATCGAGAATATTTGTATAATAAAACATTTCGCTGACGAAAAAAACCTACCTTATTCAGAAGAAAAAAAATTAGTACCCATATCAGGGACATGAGTCTCCAGCAGCGTTGGGCGAATATCACTCAGAATAATGAATAATGAATGTATCAGTTATTTCATTCTGAATAATGAATAATTTTTCATTCATTATTCAGTGAATTCAATGAGTAACGTAAGTTTTTTATTCGTTTTTGAATAACAATGATTTATTGAATAAAAATTGTTATTAAACAGAAATGATTTATTGAATTAAATTTGTTATTGAATAAACGTTAGTTATTCAAATGAAACAATTTTTTTAATGAAATTGATTTATTTGACTTAACTTTTTCGTTAAATACAAGACTAAAGTACTTAAATAACTGATTCATTCATTATTCATTATTCTGAGTGATTTATTTCAAAAATCTTTTCTAATAAAAATGAATATGTTCATTAAACTTTTTCTTACTATTAAGGAAAATTATTTATTTAAGTGATATTGTTTACTGAACTTAACGTTTTGTTGAACCTGAGTTTCTTGTTCCATGAACCGCATTATTTTAAATGTATAAAAATAATGAACGAAGAATGAAAAATAATTAATAATTCATTAACTGAATTTAAAAAAAAAATCAGTCAATGAATAAATTCTTATTCAATAAACATTTATTTGAATGATTATTGAATAAAGCATTTATTGAACAATGCCTTACTTTGGTCTCCAGTATGTACACACACACACACACACACATCAAATACATTTTTATTTTCAAGATACATAGAGTGCGGCATGCCGGTCACTAAGTTATTTAATTTTTTTTAAAGAAACATTTCGACTATAAGCCATTTTCAATTTGTATAAGTGTGAATTATCTATTTATTAAAGATTATATTACCATCTTCAGGCCTCTATTTTTTTACTGGGCCATGTGCTTGTTTAGGTTAATGTACTGAATTAAGAGGAAATCTCTTTTTTGAATATATAGCTAATATCATGCCTTGAGTCTGCTTCTTTTATGGAGGACTGAATGTGCAGGACTTGCATATTATCAGAACAGGTGTTAACTTGATGAATTATAATTGATTAGTAATAATTATTAATGAGATGTAGATTGTGAGCCGTTGAGGTGATACAAGTTGAAAAAATGGTTAGTAATCGGCTGTGGGTCTATTAGCTCTTAGCGTAATCCCAACCATTCCTTGATTTCTCATATCAATTACTGTTTTAGACGGCATTGTTTTGTAGAAGATAATTTACGGTGTTCGTCTAAGTACTTAAAGACTATTTACCCACAATTACGCCAAGACGCTTCTATTCTTGAACATCACAATTATTGAGGCTACCTAAGGGAAAAGTGGACTTTGATGAGGCCGAGTATCGCATTACATGCGCGTTATGCGTCTGAAAAAAACATTTAGTGGCTTAAAATTTTAATGTTAGAAAGAGCAATTAGTATCCGAAGAACAGGGACGAAAATCACGTATAGCGCGTTAATCACCGTAAACCACTGATGCGCCGTAACACCGCTCTTAATGGTCGCTATTAGGGAGAGTCGTCCTCTTGTAGTTGTTTAGGTGGTGGAGGTTTCGGGTGTTACATGGAATAGAGAATTCGAATAGACAGATTCAGGCAGAAAAAATAAAAAAGTGAGAGTTACAGGAACTGCGTCATCTTATCGCCTTTTCATACCTTCTGTACTTAATATTTTGTAATGCCTTAAACACGAACCCTCATGAAATCTTGAGATTTAGGCGCTATTATGTACTAAAAACTCACAGTAGCGGAAATTACTCACTCGAACTCTTCGGCTTATGCTCGGAATGCCCAATTACAAAACAACAATTCTTTCTCACTTTAAGAATCCAGTTTTTCTAGCCAAAGAATCTTAACCGGTAAAATCAATTATAAAAACAACAAGCAAAAAAACACCGAGGAAAATTTGTTTTAATCACTTTTCTCAAAAACGGTTATACACACACACACACACACACACACAAAACTTCAATGGTGCTTGGTTAGTTGCTTAATTGTTCATCCTTGCTACATAAAACTCTGTTCGAGTTCTAACTTCTAAAAAATGAAGAATTATGATATAATTTTTTACAAAATATTTTTTGTAGAACTAAAAAGTTTCGTTCATCAGCATAAACTGCACGCCGCTTTACTTATTTGTTGACGAAATTCGCATACATGAATTTTTCACAAATTTCATCTTAATAAGCGTCCAGATACTGGTTTCATACCTATTATGATTTTGGAAACCTTTTCCAGTTTTTGAGAAACGTGGATACACTTGAATTTTAATCACTGCAAAACAACGCAATGGGTTGTACATAATGTTTTTACGTAATATTCATCTACCAAAAGTAAGGTAGATAACTATGTTGTTCGCTTTAGCTGTGATTACAATTACAATTTATCCATTGACTATTGTAAAACAGCTGAATGGGAAATATTCGTTGGTTTTTATTTACCGTCCTCCTAAATCACTTCATTTTTTCTTAAGTCCTGGAAAATTTTCCTCTGCTACTATTGCTTTAGTAGTTCTTTGTGAAAGTTTACCCTCATTCGCATTGGTTTCTCTGAAAGACGTTCGACCGTTATTTCTATAAGCTGGTTTACTTATCTTTTCCTCATGCATCCTTGTTACTATCACGAAGGAGCAATTTCTGGAAAATTCTACAAAACTTTATTATAGTTAGAGCATATAGAGCATATATTCGTAATTGTCAAATTCTAATGAGATATTTTCTGATGAGACCCTTGCTGATCCAGTGGTTGGTTCGTAAACTAATTCAAAAATGTATGGACGTAATCTACTTTTTTTGCTGGCATTTTACCCTAAATTCTTGGCTGTTATCAGCGTTAGGCAGAAACCAACCAACCTGATGTTTAATTAAGATTTTTTATTTATTATTTAATAACTGGTCGACAACTTAGGGTGCTTACAGAGTCGAGCGCAGAGAGAGCAAAGAGCATAGGGAAGAAATGAAACACGTGAGGTTACAGGGAAGTAAACAGAGTGGATCAGCTGGCAAAGCAGAGAGCATACCAACGATTTCAACTCAATTTGCATGGCAACGATGTTTGCTGTGCTCTTTGCTCTCTCTACATTCCACCATAAATGTAATCTATACAAATAATAAAATTCTAACGGATCGCTGTACATAGAAGATAAATGGGAAAAAATACTATTGGGGGCCTTTATCAACGCAATAGTACCCAAAACAATGATTTTTAGAATGTTTGTCTACTGCCTGTCATACACTCTATACACACTAGGGCTTAACAATTCCTAACGGGTCAGCGTAAGTAGCTTTGTTACTTTTTAACAACCCTAGCAGCCTGTTTGCATGATCCTCGATGGCTATACGTTTAATTTAGTGTATAGAGAAGCATTACTTTAAAGTAGATTTTTTTTTTTAAATACCCGTACGACCGTGTTTATAATCCAAAAAGAACCAGAAGATATATCCAAAAATCCTGCCTTGTCACTATCCAAGCGGACGAAGTCGCGGGCAAAACTAGTAATAAATACGAAGTTAATATTTCCGAATACGAACAGTTAATATTTCCGAAATTAAGAACTATTGTATATGTTTTTATCGACGAGTCACATTTCAGTTTTGAAAAACAGCATTATTTAATTCAATAATTTGGGGTTCAACTTTGGAATCCTACATACTCCCTAGGCCCACTTAGGCTTTAATTGACACCGACAAAGGTGAAATCAGGCGGACGATGAATAGTACTGTCCACGCCCAGTGTAGTAAACAGTATATTGCTGTGTAGTGTATAGTACTGGGCTATCGCTCTAGTGTGCCTCTGGATGAAGATTCACATACTTGTAGCGAATCTGTCCTAGTGGCAGGACTGAGGGTCTTGCGGCCAGTAACAGAACTGATTTTTTGTTGTGATATAAATTACTAAGATTTAATTTTTGTTCCTTTATTCCAATATTTGAATACCTTTTAAAAGGGTATGCTCCTTTGTACCATTTTTAAGAAATGGAAGCAAGATTACTTGTTTCCTTTAAAACAGATATGGAAGAATGTTGCTAACGACATTTCGGTGACAGTGAGTGATCCTCTATTAGCTTTGGGCCACAATCGATAATCATTTGGGTCTGGACGTAGAGGCAGCTCCTTAATTGAGTTTTTCATACAGATGGAGGCAAGACAATTATTTAGGTTAGTGGGAAAACTTGGCCATAGACATTTCTATAGTGTTTTAGGCGCATCTTGAGTATCTGTATTTAAGACAATTAATTATGATTTGTTAAATCGGTATTTTTAATTTTTTTATCCTGGCTAATAGATCCGGTTTAATATGTTTCTTTCCTTAATTTTTAATTACATTTTCTTTCATGAAATATGTGAGCAGATCACCTTGCTGTTGCGGAGGTCCATAAATAAATAATTACATTTTCTCGTTAATAAAACCTAATCGGGATCAGATAAATGTTATATTTTTAGAAACAGCCATTTTATTGACATCCACATGTAGAAGCCATGCCACAGAAGTGCATAAACTAAGTTTTTACAAGAGCCTATTCGACGCATCTACATCTAGGCCCCTAGTTTTGGGCTGTCTATAAGTTGCCTATCATCCTTAACGTCCGTGGTACAGTATGGAACCCGAAATTCACGCAGGAGAATCCATGGCGCTAGCCACAGGACCTAGAGGAGACCCAGGAAGTGCTATTGTTAATAATTGAAGGGCTCAGTGCCAAAGGTGACTAACCAACATTTTTAACAAATTTGAGTTATTCACTTTTCCTGATAGAGAATTTTAAGTTTTATAATTGATAGAAATGCCCAGCCTTTACACCTCATTGATTAGTACTGACTTCTGTTAGTTTGTTTTGGAACTTACTGCAGAGCTAAATCATGTGAAAAGCAGACTTGACCAACCCACACTAGGTATGGCTTTGTTAATGTTAAGCAGCAACTTGAGTGAAATAGTTGAAGCTTATGATGACTCCGTGGCAGATCCGGTTTATGAACCACCAAGGAATGTTCATGAACTACGCTTGTGGAGGACAAAACTGCAATAATATTGCACTGTTCCTGTTAAATTATTGATACATAATCATAGAAATCTAAAGAAAAATATTTTTTCATTAATTATTAATCTCCGGATATGTGACCACTATTGTTTAAGTGTGTGTTATTTGTTATTCATGTAAGAGCCAAACATGACTATACTTTTTGTTTTTCATTATCATGTCTAACTATAAACTTTTTATTATTATGGTATATTCATAAGAATTTTGTGTATCTAATGAATAAAGACCAATTAAAATCGTTTCTGTCACCAACACCAATTGTTTCCAAAGTCTTCTAAACTTTAAACTTGGTTTTCTCAGTTTGTTCTAATTGTGGGTTAGTCACCTTTGGCACTGAGCCCATCAATTCACTCCCATACATTTCCAGGGTAATTATAAATTTACAAGAACGGCTTGAATTATATTTGGTATACAATTGTTACATTAAATCTGTAGTTGGCGAGTATTACGAGGAAATCGTCAAGAAATCGGTTACGTGACTTTCTTTATTGGCTGATTACTTTCGAGATGATTACATGCAGCCGTATCCGATTTAATACGGATATTTTAATTAAAATAATGCTCTAAACACTTCCTGTAATAAATAGTTTCTACTATTAAACCGTTATGTTATGAATTAATGGTGTAAAATTGTATAATATTCATAACTCCTCCTACATAAATCGTAAGAAGAAAATTCCTATTTTCTGACTGCGTCACTGACCCCATAGTGAAGAGCACCTTCATTTTCATGTGCTGTTGAAGAGCAATTGACTTGAGAACATATATCTTAATCCCATGGAGGAAATGAGCTGCTTTGAGAAATTCGTTATGAATCAGTTCTTCATTGCAACCAATTCTTTGGGACACTGAAAACTAGTATGAAAAATATTTAGAATATTTGACAGAAATTGATATATAATCACAGCTGTAATTTTCATTTTTTTAAAACTATTATTATAGTAAAATGGGCAAACCAAATCTCCAGGTCTCCACCAAAATTATTTATTTACTTTCATAGCTCGATTTCGGAGTCGACAGCTCCATCTTCAGTGTGTCTTGTACTTTATTGTGTACATGCGAACCGCATACAGTTCTAGGCTCTCTGTGATGTCTCTGAAATTAAGCTGCGAAAATGCATAAATATTTGTGGTGGAGAAAGGTGTTATGGTGATACTATTTGATGAAGTACTCCCACCGCCCTATATAACCATAACTATTGCAAAATATTAGATTATTTTAAGTACTTAAAACAAAAATACATATGATAAATACATTAATTTATTTTACATGAATGTATTTTATTTAATTATATCAGGTGTTCCCGTCCAAAAATGTGAACTCGTCAAATGCAATTGTAGTGGCAAATTTGAGAGTTCGGCCTTCTGGTCCACACCTATCGCTCAAACCCAACCCATTGAGTTTTTCTCCGTGGGCTTCTTGTATTATACAAAGGGGAACTAAATAAATTGTCATTATTTAAAAAAAAAAAAAAAGTATAAATATTGATATATTTCTTGATTTTTTTTTGGCTTTTTAATGGCATGTCAACCCTTTAAGGTCATTAACGCCATTCCGCATATATTTCTTGAATGGTTTTACTACATGAAATGCACTTAGATGACACAGTTCCAGTCTGTAAAAATATTGTATCTTTAATAATACCACTTCTTATAGAACTATTAGCTACTTGTACTATAATTAAACAAATTGGAACTCTGTTTAACCATCATTAATATATTTTTCTTTTTTGCAGGTAAGAAGCAAAATATTTCTTCATATTTCCAGTTTTAATACAAGTTGGGTAAGTATATTTGATTATTTAATATTTAAACTCGGAGAAAAGAAATAGGTGGAAACTATCATGAAGGTGACATAACAAATTATTAATAAAAAAAGACATTTTTTTTGACATTATGGTTATTTTGTTGCAGGAATGATTGCAAGACCCTTAATTATTTAGCCTTAAATGTACTTTAACTGTTTCATGTGTTTTAAATTATTATATATTAATGTATAAAGAGGTTTGAATAATTTTCTTATAGTAAATCATTAATCATATTACATACATTATCATAATAGTACTTGTTGTATTTATGGTTTTTAAATATTAGAAATTGGTATATTTATTGTGCATTGTTATTGTTGTCACTAATCCTTCAGAGTGAATTAATTTACTAGCTTCTTGGTACACTTATTTTTAGATTTTAATTGAGCCTTACTACGTTATGACCAACATTTTTTTTTAGCGCTTTTCCTCCCTCCCTTTATAAGGAGAAATCCTGCTTATGATGTTGTATGGAGCCATTTCCTCTAAGGATACTGTCGGTTTCCTGTGTTTGCGCCTAAGATCTTGCTTTGCATTGAGATGTAATTTTCTTATTCCATGCTGTTGGAATTCAACTGCCACGTGTGGTATACTAACTCTTCTTAGGGGCCCCAATCGACCAAGATTTGAAATCAGCTTTAAATAAAAACATTTCTGAAATGTCTCGATATTGGGTTAATTTATTCAAAAGTGATCGCTGAATTTAACGAGTGGAAATAGTCCGACAGTGGAAACTGCCATAACACTTAATAAAACTCCATTTATTTTCTTTGTCAAAGATTCGTTAAGTATCTCAACGATATGTATAGCACTTATCCAATCGTCACAGACATCTTTGAAAAAATAAATAAATTTCAGAATATTGTGGCAACCGGAACAATTTAATTTAGTGAAAACTACTGGCGTAGTCATTTTAGATAAATTAGCCTGTGATGTACTGAAAACATTTTACCGATTACAGAAGCCGACTATTAACAGGTTTTAAGGAGTCCATAAATGGCAGGCTGAATGCTCATATTTGAATGACAACAAGCTTCGGGAGAAAAAGCCATTCATAAAGCAATGGAATTCCAGCTATAGAAGCTATCGGAGAGATAAATCAGTCCTTACAAGACTTCGAATTGTACATAAAAGACATACCACTGTGTTCACAATGTAATTTGACTTTATCTGTAAAAAAACATAATAACAAACTTCAGAGGGGTCTCCCGTGGTCTAATGACTAGCGCCTTGGATTCATAAGCGGGAGATGGTGAGTTCGATTCCCAACCTCCGGCAGGAATTTTATCATCCCACGGCTCGCTGGTAAAATTCCTCGCTGCACCCTGGATGTCGGCGCTAATAACCTAGATGTAGATGCGCCGTAAAAAAAAAAAAAAAAAAAAAAAAAAAAAAAAAAAAAAAAAAAAAAAAAAAAAAAAAATATTCAGAAAACGACGAAACTTGAACGTACCTCATAACATGTAGGAACTGATGACGGATGGTAGTCTACTCATGGACACTATCCTACACTTTCTAAGCCATAAGAATTTATACAAAAACATATACACATTTATTAAATTTATCCATTTTTAATCTTTTTAGTTATTATTTTTATTTATTGTCATTGTATTTATAACATTTTATGGAATACATGTTTTATTATCAATTTAAAGTTCTCTTCGAACATTTACATTTTAAGATTTTTACTTTTTAATTTTGCTTGCGCCCTACTTGTTTAATAGAGCAAATCGCCCTATTGTTTAGCGGGCTCTGTAAAAATCAAATAAATAAATGTCAAATCTTTATATTTAAAAAATATCTCGACTAGCTGGAAAACGAAACCAGATACAACCATTTTGCGCTTTTGTACCATACTAATCACACTATAAGTCTTTGTGACAGAATGGCAAGCTGCCATCTATTAGACCAAAGGATACAGACAGACAGCTTAGCGTCGTATTTGTCTGAAGCCACCTAAGCTATAAGGGATTAGGTAACATACGAGATTCTCCTACATTAGATTAAAACTAAATCTGTTCAGAGTATCATTTTAAGAATAAAAAACAGACTATTAGGCTAACTTGGCATAGGCTCATGTCTGCTGATGTGAGAAATTGATCAGGAATAGTTTGCCAGAGGCGATTGATGGGGTCTAAAATGGGCACATGTTGTAAGGCAATAACAATTATGTTGCATTTTTAGATGAAATTTTTGGAGATTGAATGATTTATTTTTTTTGTCGACTAATTCCTATTTTTGGGTTAATCCTGAAGAAAAATTAAAAAAGTCAAATTAATAAGATACTTTTGAAAACCTCCAGTTTATTCGAGCAATATTCTTCCGCACAGTCACTGCTTTTGATGTATATTTTTCAACCCAACTGTGGGATTTGTAGAGCTTCCTCTTAAGCTCCATCATCTCATTCTTCTTGGCTAGAAGTTATCAATTTAGATTATTCTTCTATCTCGATGGCGAAAAATTCCATAAGTTTATTAGTCTAGAATGACGGCAATCTATGTACGAGTTACATATAAATATGACGCATAAAATATGAGTATTTTCGAAGACCATTTCATGATTTGTTTTAACTACTTGTTTCATGATGGAGGCGTTTGATACCTGTTGATTTGTTTTTTTCACAGCCAAATATGGCACAATTCTTAATTCTTACGGGGAATAGTTGGGATTCGGCTAAAAAAACCGCAATACCTACGACTTTTGTAAAAAAAAAAAAAAAAAAAAAAAAAAAAAAAAAATCGTATTGAGTTATTTTTTACCCGAATCCCAACTATTCCTGATGGTTATCACCTCGACTGCTAACTATCTAATCTTCATGAATTCTTAATTCTGTCAACCTTTGGTGGATTAATCCAGTTATCTTATCAATTCCTTTCAGATAATCGACAGGTTTAATATTTTTACAAATTTTACGCTTCGCAATACCTTTGTACTTTGTTTGATATTCGTAATTTCTTTTTGTTTAGTGTGTTAACAATATTGTGATATGATGAAAATATTTAAGATATGACGTACATGACGACGAGGTAAGATTATCAGGGATATGTCTCTCTCTCTCTCTCTCTCTCTCTCTCTCTCTCTCTCTCTCTCTCTCTCTATATATATATATATATATATATATATATATATATATATATATATCAAGTGAGTAACTGTTATTAGAAGCAAGTGATTAATTACTGTATTAGTAGCACCCTAGCCGGTGTGAATCTATCCGCCCACAGGTGCTTGGGCACTCCCTCCCTTCCTGTCTATTCAACACACAGTTTGTGGTGAGCCTCGGATGTGTGCTGTGTACAACGGCCTACATTTACTCCTCGACCAATACTCCAAAAGGAGGTAAGTACACCTCATGGCTGTTATCAGTACGGAACAGCGGCCCTGATGGCTCCTTTTTGTCTTAAAGGACTCGGTCTATAGGTTGAAATTTATTCTCCTCCAGGATCATGGTAAAACGTTTTATTAAAATAGGGTAGTACCCAGAAATATGTAATTCATCTTGTTCTGAATGTTAAATAATCAGGCAATCAATAGTATAAATGTAAAATAAAAAGTAACAGTAATAACTATTAATAAACTTGCTGAATACCCGTGCTTCGTCACGGCAGATAAGTAATTATTTTATTGCGTTAAATAATGTTTCATTAAAATTACGTTATTATACAATTCTGTGCAGTTTATTACAGCACGGTTCCCGTCATACTATATTTTATTCAATGGGCGTTAAAATTTAAAAGTATATGTTTCCAAGAAGTCATATGATAACACCCAATATATTTACGAGTATTACCAAGGTTATAGGCGAGGAGGCTGTGCAAGGGTTCCGGATATTATTACCTCGCCTGGAAAACCTAAGGATATGCCATACATCACGGTTTGACCGGGACTGTCCAGGTATTTTGCAATTGTTTCGGTGTCCCGCCCAGTTTTATCAATGTCCCGGAAAAGGCTGTAAGATGTAAAAAGTAATGAATTCATGTTTATAAGAATCTTTTATAAATCGGTTACTTTTCTACAATAAACATTTTTACTACTGCTCACAGTGTCAAAGATATGAGAAGTAATCTAACTGTAAAACGCTGGAACTACCTGCACAGCGCTGCCAGCTGCCAGACACTACTATTTGGCTGAGAGATTTTTTTAAGAAAATCAAGTAGCAAAAAAAGTTCCGTTCTTATTTTTAAGGTTTGGGTAGACTAACAGTTCAGGATCCCCCCTTCCCGTTACTTGCTAGGCTTAAAACTCACCATTTTACTTATAATTTGTACTGTTTTTATTCCCAACCCCCCCTGGTATGCCCATCCCATATTAATGTGTCCCGGGTTAACTCTCCAAAAATATGGCAAGCCTATCTGACGGGAACAGGGAGAAAAGAAACGCAATTAAAACTCTATGAGTGACAGTTTATTTCTAGTAATTCCAGGACTGCCATCATAGTTGAAATTAACCTCAATTAAAAATAATACTATGAAATAGATAATGAACGGTAACAGCTGTTCTTTATCGTCCTAGCAACGCATGCTGTCTAGGCTTGCCTGCTCTAACCAACTAAAACTTTAAACCCCCCTAAAAATACTTAAAAATTCGAATATCAAAAAATCCTTTCTTAGCGAGTGCCTACGTTATATAGGGAGTGTCCATGCAAAATTTCAAAATTTTCTGTCGAGCGGTTTAGGCTGGGGGATGATAGATGAGTGAGTGAGTGAGTGAGTGGTATTTGACAAATATATAGTAGATATTGAACGTGGCACATACCATTCCGATAAGGAGTCCTACGTTTAATAATCGCTTGTTTTGTTTATAGCTTTACTTTCAAACACCCGGAACAATGGGCTATTTCAACATTTTACGCTGTCTTGGCTGAATGGAAAGTAGAGTTTATTCTTGTTTTTCGATTTTAATAATTGTTCAAACAGATTTTTCTTTTTATAATTTCTAATAGTAATCTGATTGAAAACTATCCAATGATAAAAAGTATTAAAATCATTTTTAGAACATTTTATAGAATTATTTAACCTACCAGGAAATTGAAACTAGAGCTTTCTTATTCCTCTTATACGCTATGGCTTGACTCTAGGGGTTTGATTGAGCAAGTTAATTATTGTCCTCATATTTAGATATACAGTTCTTAATAGATATAAATGTGTATTTTAGCATAAATATGCTTTAGCGATGACTAAACTGAAAAAAAACGTTAAAAAAATTTTTAGCCATGTACAAAAAAGACGACTGTGTTGTACAGTACATTACATAGGTTTGTCGGGTGGACCTATAGCATATTTATGTTCCTGAATTTGTGCAGAAGGCTCTATACGAAATTAATATTTTTCAATTATTTTTGCTTTTAATATGTATCCCGTAATGTTTTGATAAGTCCCGTAACAGGCCAGAGGGGCAGTGTGGTCTGTACTATGCTCTGACCGCCTGATTTTCACCTTTGCAGTTACCCATTAATAAATTAATAAAAGGCTGAGTGTGACTTGGGATGGTCTGGGACCCCAAATCAACCCACGAACGAAGACACTAGAAGATAAAGACTTTAGTGCGCTTCAGTTCTGAACTCCGGCCCTTCTGAAAGTTATTCGAGTTAACCTCACCCCAATTTTGATATGTAGGTACATGTGTGAATTAAGGAAAGGAATTCTTGGTACGCGAAGAATAAGAAAAAAATTGTATTTGAGAATTTTTCACATTACATAGTGGAGGTTATCATGTCTTAATACAAAAAATTAGCATGTCTTTACATAAATTCAAAAAATATATATAACCTAAACATAAGTAAAAGTATTAAAAAATAATTATCAGTTAATAATAAATAACATTCTTCTAATTTAAAAATAACAGACTTTTAACTAAATTTTTATAATTATTATTTTCCCCCTTCATTTACTAATACATTATCTACATAGACGCCTATAAAATAATTGTTCTTTCTCCTCAATTTATGTATTTAGTTTAATTATTATTAATTGGTGTATAGCTTTTAATTTCTGTAATATGCTGATATTTATTAATTTATTTTTATTCATTCATAAAGTTCACTTAATTCCTAAATTAGCTATTTCCATCAATAACTCTTTCATTTATGATAAAAAGCTCTTATTTTTAATGAGTTTGTAAAGTAATAATGAACATTGTTGAGTTTTTCTATACCAATTGATGCGTTAAAGTCCCCACCAAGATAAATGCGTATTTTTATATTATTTTAGAGAGATATTCTAATAATTCTGCAACATACTCCAACTGTAGATTAGGTCTTAGATAGAAACATCCAACAATAATTAATCTACGCCTATTGGTTACTTTACAAATCAGCCAAAACCTAGAATCATCTATTAGTTCATAATTATATGATGAATCTATAAACATTAACAGACCTCCACTTGCCCTTCCTCGAGTCTAATCTTTAACCGCATTCCTAGACATTATATTATACCCTGGGCAAATGTTAACATCCTTTGGTGGTTCCTCAAGCCACGTTTATACTGTGCATATTATTTTTGATTGCCTTATTCCATTTAGTGAAGATTGGTCAAGATTTAGAACATTTCCAAAGCCCTGAAAACTCCAGAAAATAATGCCAGAGCTTGTTGAATGCTATGTGATGTTTGTGTTTTCTGAGTCATTTGAACCAGCATTTTTCTCTGAATATTCGCGCACTTCAATATGTCCCTTTTCTATTTTTTTTACTTTAATCATTTTTTTTGGTTTTTGATTTATTCTTGGTATGTGCTCATATGAAAACATTACCCTTTTGCTCCTCCTTGCCTGATGTTCGTGTGAAAAATCCAGAAAATTATACTTGTTTATTAGTTCTAGAGATGAATTAACTGCAACATTCTCCGTAATCTAATGTAATCCAATATTTTCTTTGTAAGATTGACTCATTTCAATGAAACCTGATCTTCTGCTCCTGATCTTAAATCTAAATGGCGGATTCTCTGAAATATCTTCTCCACAAATTCATTGACACCCTATCCTAGTACTAATTAAATGATCTTTATTATCTTTTTGCTTCGTCTTCGACTATCTTCGGTCTTCATTCATCAAACTATGATCAAAAGTTTCATTGTAGTAATTTGATCCTTGGATATTCGTCATTTCTGACTTCCATCGGAGAACTGTTCTAATATCGTGTAATTATGAGTCACTGAACACTGGTAGGTCGATCAGTGGTTGCCATTAAATTGACATCATCTGAACAAAGAGCAATTCGATACCGTCCCTGGCCTAGATAGAAATGGCCATATATCCCTTTCTGGGAGTAGCAGGCAACATTGTACTCAATTACTGCACTCATTCTAAACCGCGAAGTAGTTTTATTTTATAATTTTTCTTATGCAGTCTTTTAGAATAAGTTAGACTGCATTAGACGACAGGACTTAACCAAACCATTCAACATGTGTGAACTTCTGTACATAGACAGTATCTTGACATATTTACAAACTAAAGGATTATAAGATCTCATATGAAGGTCCAGAAGACAGGTTAATGAACTACATTTTCATTCCATGAATAAGTTATTATTCATTATAGTTTAAAATTGAAATTTATTTTAATCATTTTATTTTTAATATTATTTTAATTGTAAAATAATACAATTTTCATATTCTCCCTGGTTTCTTAGAAGACTTACCTTAGTGTGCTTATTGTCCACGAAACGAAGCAGTTAATAAATAAATAAATTATTATTTTTCTTTCTTTTTTTTTTAAATTAAATAAACTATATCAATGTTCACGACTATATCAATATAAATAGTTATTTAGTTGTTTTCTTTTAAATTTGTTCTCATTACAAAAATAAAATACTGGTTTTCAAAATACATTTATCTGATAAGTTTCTGATCTTTTATAATTAGTTTTGCTGGAATGAAAAAATATTATTATTATTATTATATTTATTTATCGCACCGTATCTTTGGCGAAGTTTTATTTGTTCATGCAAATTTTATTTTGCATGAAAAAATAAAAACAATCAACATATTTTGCTATAATGTAATGGTTCATTCTCATTAGGTGAAATGGCTGTTTTTCGAAATTTTACTGAAAGTATAATTGGAAATGGAAATACACCAGCCATTTGTAAGGTTAAGAATAAAAAACACCTACCGGAAACAATGGCGCAGTGTGATATGAACTTTTCCTAAATATTGAACTAATGCAGTAATTAGCTATTCATGTAGTTCAAAGGGGCAATTTATATTTGGAGTATAGTTAACCTTAATTATTTTAGCCTTTATTTATAAATTTGTTATTTAAATGCACTTGGAAACCGTTAAGCAGAACCACAAAAAGTGTTATGTGATTTTGGTAAAAAACAAGGCACATAATAATAAATAAAGTTATGATTTATTGGATCGGTTCATATTTGTAAAATAAAAACAAACAAATGTAATTTATAAACGTTTCAACAGATTAAATTTTTTAACTTAACAGAAACATCGATTTTCACAAACATATTTATTTCCATACGCGTTGGAGCGTAAAGAACTTGAAGATTGACTTGATAATAACGAAATAAAAGAGGGCTGAACTAAGTTCTTTGGTTTTCTAAAAACATCAGACCAATTTTTATACTGAGTCAAGATAAGGAGAAATTGTACACTTACACTGACGAATCCAAAACGAAATTTGGAACGGCAGCAGCAAGAATTGTTGACAAAGACTTCCTAAGACTACCAAACGAAACGACCGTATATGAATTATACAGAACACAGTCAGTATTGACAAACATTTAAGACAGACTTACAAGATTAAAATTTGAACTGATTACTTAAGATCTTTGCTCTGAATGCACAATATTTACAGCTGACTCCATTATCAACAACATTCTCCCAGATCTACTGAATACAGAGCATTATCAAATTTCTATGGCTAATCGGACATAAATACTTTTAACTCAGTACAGCTGCAGACTTGCAAAGGACGAAAAGACTCTCTCTTGACTTGAATATTGTGACTTCATCGGAACCCCAAAAAATATCACAAGATATCGTACTGTGAGAATGGGAAATGAGTGGTTTAAAGTTGAAGACAAGTTAACAAAAAGTAATGAACTTTTTTCCCGGAAAGAAGTTATTTTAACCATGCGTCTTATTTCGCACACCTCAATTTGTACTGACTGGATAGAGAAGACAACTTTCAAAATTTGTTACGAGAATGTGACCGTTAAAAACATACTTCAGACAAAATAATAACCTGCAGACAACGTTTTTTTAGCTGAAGAAGGCTGCCAAAGAACATGCCGAAACGTTCTAAATAAAGATTTTTATTAAAATGTTAGTGTTTTTCTTAGCCAAAACCCAACTATTCCCTAAATTATTATTACCTCGACGGCTAACTATTTGCACCTTAATTGTGGTTTTCATTCAACATTGCTCTTAATAACTTCGGATAGGAGTGGGATACTGAAAACCGCGCTAAAAGGAAAAGACAATCTCCTCAGATGAAGAGTTTTTCTAAACATCTAGGTACTTCTAGTAATAAATTTACTAACTTCTAGTCTGATTTCTCGACTTCGCTACCCAGCAGTATAGGTTCTTCCCGAGTGATATTTCGCCCGATTCCTCTTGGGCATCATTAGACTCGTCACAAAATCTTCTTGTAGGAAAGTCAGAACTGTAGTACCCTGAAGTGCATTGAACTATAGCTCCTGCCATTCTATAACCAGTTTTTTTTTCTCATGAAGTCAGAGGGGAATCGGATAAAATATTACCCTGGAAAAATGGACACTTCTGGGGAGAGAAACCGAGAAATGAAATGAGAAGATAAGGCCAGTGTGGCATCCTAAAGCAAAACCATAGGACATGTAATGTGGCATGCGTCTGCTCTTTCAGCTACCAACCTTCTTGCATGTTGCGATGTTTTGCCAACCCCACCTTGGTCCTTCCCCACTGATCTACATCTTCCTCTCTCTAGGCCTTCCTTTTTTTTTCTCACTCCCTGACGATGCCACTTTAAAGCTTCTTTTTCGATAGCTCCATCAGGTTTTATATAGCTCCTTGTGTATGTCATATGCGCTTCCAATTGTCTTTCCTTATTTCGAGTTGGATAATAGATAGCTCTGTAATTTCTAGTGAGAGAAGTCTGTTTGTTATATCCGACGTATTATACTGACTATTGATACCACACCAAGAAAAGAAATTAGGGAATGGCTGGCATTCGGCTAAGAGAAAACGCCATAAAGATTTTCTGAAAAGAAAAAGAAACCCTGTATTTCGAACATTTCGGTATGCTCTTTGGCAGCCTTATTCAGAAAATTCCTATGGGATTGAGGAAAAGAAACTTGTATATCACTCACAATTATCCAGTTATCGTGGTCTTCATCTACTCCTTAGGCATTAATTGCTGAGGAATGCTGCCAAAAAGCGTCGGAGCTTCTTTTTTTTTCAAAAATTCTTAAAACACATAATCAATTTTAGGAACTTAGTATGTAATATAATTTTTCTGTCATCGCCTAGATATTGGCGTTACCATATGATAACGCACGGCGCTAATGCGTTAACGAACGTTCGAAATATGGATTTTTCTGAAAATCTGACTTCACCATTTAGCCAAATCCCGACCATTCCTTCCCTTCTTATCACCTCAACAGCAAATTATCTGCATCTCATAGCAGCAAGTAAAGCTTAACCAAAGATATTCCAAATAAAGCGTGTTAAATAGTGTTTTTTCCAGAAAATAAAAACACAAGAATTATAGTTTCTTTGTGAAACTCTTGATTTTAGCCATGCATTTTAATTTTATTTTTTTTTTGATGAATTACGGTTTCGTTGAATCGAAAAACATTCATTCAAGAGAAACTAGAGAGAATAGAATAAGGAAAGCGTTTTTATATTTTTACATCTAATGAACTTTTTAGTTACGCATTCTATTGAATCTAAAATAGGTTACTCATAGCTTTCTAAATGACTTTTTCTGTAGAGCGAATTTAGGGCCTAGTTGGATCTGAGAAAAATGAAACATTTTCTTTTGTTTCATGTGAAACGTTTAGCGAGGTTCCACTGTCACTATTACAAGGAAGCACGCTCTTGACTTCGACCCGATGACGAAATCAGGACGTTTAGTTGTTTGAATGTTGCTAGTTTATGACTTAAAGGGTAAGAAAAAAACGATCCTTAAAATTCATTTATATATATGTTTATTATTTATGTCTGATCGCGGTCTCACAAAATATCTCCAATTTTGATGAAATTTGTCAAAAAATACAATGAATTTGTTTGTTTCAAATATTTGTGGCGTAACCCCTTATAGTCCAACGTCCCGTATACATTTCATGCAACGGTTTTTAAGATGTTTCATTTTTTCACTATTGATTGTACCCATCTTAAATAGTCAGCTGGCTGGATAGCAGTGGGTGTGGCTGTTAGGGCGTTGCAAAGATAAGAAAAATATGATGGTGTAAAACCATTTTAAGATGCGTGAAACATTTTGGAGGAACACATTGCATTATAAAATAATCATTGGCACTTGTTAGCTGGCCGGCCAGCGGTGGACTGATTGTCAGCTGGAGGTCTAAACTTGTCAAAAATACGAAATACTGAAATCATTTTAAGATCTCTGAAATTTTAATGGTTACTTAGTATTTGAAGTGAGATTAACGAAAAACATTGTCAGCTGCTCTTATGTTGGTGGAAAACTTGCCAGCTGGGGTGTATAAGCACTGAGCGCATGAGCGTCGAGTGGGCGTGCGCTCCGCTTTATACCGCCAGCTGACAACTTTTCCATCCCCGTATAAGCAGCTGAAAATTTTTTTTCGTCAATCTTATTACGAATACTACCTACTAATTTCAGGAATCTTAATATAGTTTTTGATAGCGAAAGCGTGCTTATAGCGATTACAACTTTTGAATATATTGATTATAAAGGAATATTTTGGATAGTGAGTTAGGGTAGCATTTCTCGATATATTTTTTGGTTTATTTTAGATTATAAACACCGTCGTATGGGTATTTAAAACAAATCTACTTTACAGTAGACAAGTAGTATCGTGTGGCTACACGATATTAGGCATATAGCCATGGGGGATTAAGCAAACAGGCTGCTAAGCTTCAGTAACACAAAGCTTCATTACAAGATACACAAACTCAAGAAGGATTGTTACAAAAATCTTGGCACATGACGACGGATAACAAACTTTGAGAAATAAATCATGCAGTTGGTGAAAGGTCGTTAAGAATAAAGGAATAATATAACAGACCTTGTGATATTATGCCGCTTAAGAATGAGCCATAGTCGAATGATGCTTCATCTCATGACGAAATAGGGGAGACCAACATATATACATTGCGACATATCATAGACTGGAAAGCAAATATTGACTGACTGATTACAGAGACAAAACTACGATTTTCCTTAGAATATAACGAATTACTTGGAGATAAAATCCAAGACAAGATTTTTCTTGAAAGCTTATTAAATTTCCCACAATAACGATTCTTATGCGATTTTTGATAGAGCGATCTCATTGGGAGAAATCGGTGCTTAAATGTAGTAATTTAGAGTTAGCTTAGAGTTCTCTGATTTTTCTGCTGTGTTGGCTATGATCGTGTTTCATTTTGAGATTTTATTTTTCAGTTTTATATGTGTCTACAGGTTATACAAAATATAAAGAGAAATCATGAACTGTTACTATGCTAAGCACGGAGATAACGCAGCTCTGCGAGTCGGCCTTATGATTTTCTTTAGAAAAAAGGTAGGGGTATGTTCAAATATCTTCCATTATGTAGAATGATTGAATTTCATATAATAAAAAAAAAATATGTGCCCAATAAGCACTAAGGTCAGAAATGATAAAAAAAAAAAAAAAAAAAGTATCTGTGGAATGAATCTATCGGAATCTGTATGATTGGAACTTGGAAACGGACTTGGTAGAATGTTAGTTATGTAGCAGTTCATTGTGTACAGCTACAGGGGCAGTTCGGAGCTTTCCAAATACACTGTGGGAAAATACCTTATCTACAATAGGAATCCAAACGCTTTAAAGCCTGTTAATGCTTTTTCAGTATTTATATCCGTTATTACATTTATTGTTATCACTCTTATCTCCTTTTTTATGACAGTGAGATAAGAGTAGGTTTAGTCAACAGTTCTGTGGAGAAGTGACGGTATAAACAGATCAATAAGATTTAATTTTTTATGTTTCGCTATTTCTCGTAAGGACTTGTTGAATAATATACAATGGTTGGATTTTTAAGTAATATAAAGTTTTGGATTTCTGTATTAGTACAATTTGCTGCTAATGCTGAAGGTATAAAATTCTGCTAATTTTTCTTGTACGTCTTTAGTCGTGGTGAGCACGTGGTCTTAGTATACTGGCAGCTAAGGTGCGGTGGACACTGAAGAAACTTTTTTATGTAACTGGTTTCATGAAACATGAAACTGAAGTTGCTTGCAACAGATAGATACATAACCATAGGTTGGTGCACACAGCGTTTCATGAAACTTTAGTTCAACTAAAGCTGTTTCCTGTTTCTTCAGCTTCATGTTTCACTATCCCAATCACTATTTTAAAGACTTCAATATTGCACAACGGGATCTACTCTATACTGAACTGGAACACTTTCTTTCAAGGATATTATTAAAATGATTTTCCTCTTTTTTTTTTTTTAATGATTTTCCTTATCAAAATTGCTCTTATTGTTACATACTACTTACCAATTATTAAAAATAATTTGAAGTGATAAAACTATTTTCACTTACCTCAGTGTAACTGTTGATTTTTCTGCAGCACTCAGAGCTAACCTCCAGTTGGTGTCCTTCTTTGTTATTAGTGGAACTAGTAGTTATAAAATCCTTACATTTATCAGGATCTCTGCTTAGCTCTCGAGCTACAACAAAACAGCTGTGTTGCCGATTCCTAATCAACGAGTAAACCCAGTACTTGCGTTTTTGTCATCACGAAACTGATAGAAACCCGTTGCTTTTATGTGCACGTTTCAATGAAACCGTTTTCTTGGAACCGATTACATGAAATAAGTTTCTCCCGTGTGCGCCTAATACACTTAAACCCAAAAATGACCAGACACTTTACTTAGGGTGGGCTTACACTAGGATAGTTATTGCAGGATATATATATCAGAGAGAAATTGCGACTAATGAAAACCATGTAAAATGTATGTCGGACATAAATTGCTCATGGTTTACACAAGTCAGAAGTTCTCTCTGACATAAATATCCTGCAATAACTATCCTAGTGTAAACCCACCCTTATTGTCTCTTCTGTCCGGAAATTCCATTAATTGTCTGTTTTTTTTTTTAATTTACAGCAAGAATTAGGAGAGTAAGGCCATTTTAACAAAATATTATCATAAAACAAATATTTATAATTTAAAAAAATTTAAATGTTAAAAAATAAAAAAAAAATAAGAGTTTATTTTCTAGCATCTAATTGTACTCACGTTTTTGACGCAGGACGGCTTCTTAAAATAGTGTATTACCCCCTCGTGTACGGTGAAGGGTGCTCTATTAATACTGAATTGATTACTTCAGTGAAATTAGTCCGTTCCTACTCAGTACTCGTCAGATAACTGACAAAAACGAAAAAAACATTGAAAATCGACAAACGAACTATAAAATATGTCCAGTTTTCACTGCCACCGAGTGTATATTGTTGTGCTTATGCCTGAAAGTTGTGAATTGTAGATGTTATTTTTATTTTATTTTATTTTTTTATTTTTTTATTTTTTTACGGCGCTTCAACAACTAGGCCATTAGCGCCAATTGCAGATGTTATACTTAATTTTAAGTGTTTTGTAATTTGATTATTTTGACTAGATATATCATTAAGATCGTTAATCTCTAAAGAAAAAAAAAAGAGCAAAACTTTCCTGTTCATTCTTTGTTAAGAATGTATAAACGAACTTTATTAGAGACTTGGAAAGTACAGGAAGAAGAAAATTCCTTCTTCCGGGTTCGCTTAATGTCACAAAGGAATTCCTGTGATGAAACTCAAGAAAGAATTCAACAAATAGCATTCTCAGTTTCATATTTCCGATTATGGTGAGATTTTTTTTTTCTTTTGTCGAATTAATGCATTGCACTTCTTAATAAATTATAAATAATTTAATTCGTGCAATGGTTTATATTTTCTTTGAGAACAATTAATATCCTGTTCTCAGAGGGATAATGCTTTACGAACAATTTAATAAAGATCCATAAAATCATGACTCTCTTAATAAGAAAGCGCGCCACGGAGGAGCTTCATAATTAATTAAAGTATATACAGGTAAATTAGCCTTTACGCCATGTTGAAGTATCCAGAAAAAAAATGTTTGAATTCTTCGAAAAGAAAATTACGGCACTGTCTGACGAACGGAAACCCTTTTTTTTTCAAGGGCGATAGTGTGCAGGCGACAATTGTTAACGTTGGACAAAAAGTAAGATTATTTTGAAAGAAGGAGGTAAAATCTAGTAAAGTACGACGGAGTTTTGAGAAATATTAATTTTTCCCGAAAATGGTGAACAATTCTTTATTTTCTATTAAAATATCTGTCAATAAACGGCCATAAAATCGTTATAATTCAATTAATCGAAATCAAATCTACGTAGTTTACTAGCGAATATCATTAGGAAGCTGCAGTAGAAATTTGAAGTTGATCGGGTAAAAATTAAAAGCGCTAGCGTATCGCCCGATTTGAAAAACATAGTTTTGAGAAAAACTACTTTAAAGTAAAAAGCTCTGAAAAGTTCATTTTCTTCATAATATCATGTAATAAAGATTAAAAAAATGACCTTCCGCCTATTTAAAAAAAAAAAATGGTTTTTAGTTTTGAAATGTCTGGGGAGTTGAAGAATTGAAATTTCGGCCAAGTTAAAAACTGTTACGCCACATAAACATTCTTGAATATCATTTTTGCTTAGTTAGGAAAGCATTTAAGCCCATAAATAATGGTAAAAAGAAACTTACAAGGTGGTAATACCCCCTACCTTAAGAAATTTGTTTGTTGTTCTCTGATTTGTGGATGTGTTTAAAACCAGATAAGGTTCCCAGACGTGTTGATTCATTGCTGAATAATATCATTTTTGTTTTTTATTCATTTAGTATTCTAGAGCGCAATATTAGAATACTAGAGTCTTATTTATATAGATCGAAATATATAGTTACTTAGGGAGTTTTAGTTGATTGCTGCGAAATTCAGCATCCAGGGGCGATTTTTTTGACGGAAGGTTTTTCGTGTGGTCATTTGAATACACCTAGCAATTTCACATTACATAATGGAAATATTCTGGTGCAGTTTTTCACGCAGTTGCTTAACTGGTCATCCTTAGGAGGTTCTTACCAATATTTTCCATAACTAAATAATTTTCCATAATTCCTACGTCGAGAAACAACTTGCAGGATGTAATTTGGACTTCGGGGTCCTTCATCCTGCCAGAAGATAGAGAGAGCGAACGAAGACTAAAAAAGCGAAGAGGGATCGCCGCGGTATGCTTGGTGGGCGTGGATGGGCCGAGGTGTCCCTGAGGAGAGCCTCACTATAATGGCCCCCCTATTTTTGTTCGGTTTTTACATGCCTGCCTCCCTTAGCGACCTCTCTCGTTCATACTAGTCACTCTCAATGTGTATTCACAGTCCTAAAAATACTATATTCCACGTTATATGCAGGCAATTTAATGAAAATCTATAGTTGGTTCAGTATGATAAGTCTTGAGGACCATTTGGTAAACAGCAGTTGTTTTGTGTGAATCTTCAGATAAAATGGGCAAAGTAGTGCGCTAGGAATAGTCCCGGTCTACGAACACTTTGTGTATATTACACTAAGTATCAGAGCCGATTTTCACCCTCTCATAACTTTGAAGCAGTTTATTTCATACAACCCCGATCGTTTTAAGTCAGAGAGTTTATAATAACCCTGAATCGTTACCCTAAGAGCCTTAATCATTAAATGCAAGAAAGTTTAAAATAAATCCGATTGTTATAGCGGTTATCATTTAACGAAATCTGGCCAAGTTGGAAATGCATAAATAAGTGAGAGGGCATTATTAGGTTCATGACAAGGAATTAAGGACCTAAAAATTGGCCAAATACTACGCTATCACAACTTACATCTTTAAGGCTGACTATCATGTAATTCACTTGCTGATTAGATAAAATACTATATAAATCATAGTTAAAAGTTCGGAGTTTCATAATATCTTATGGTGAAACAGATAATACGCTACGGTAATATAGTCAGTATAAATTGTAAGAAAAACAAGAAATAAAAAAAATACTCCTTCCGCTTTCTAAAAGTTTGCTCAAAGAAAATACTATTACAGATATATTTCTCGTTTTCCCAACTCTTTTTTTTTGCTAAAATCTAGGCGCACGGTAGTGCGCCAGGCAAAGTTCCGGCCTAAGCATACTGTGTGTATATTACAGGCGGTCTTAGAGCCACTCACTCACTGACTCATCAAAATTATTAGGCACTTCCCATGATGCTAGAGACTTGAAATTTTGCATGAAGATAGATATAAAGACGTTATTAAAGGAAAAAATCGAAAAATCGCGAAAAGTTGTGTTTGACTCCGCTTCCGGGGCGGGGGCGTGCCATTTTTGAACTTCCTTCGGAAACCCATCATTCCGCCCGAAACCCATGATGTGGGGTATCAAATGAATTGTCTCGGTATGAAGAACCTATATTTGATGTTTTAAGAAACAATTAGACGCATATTGGCTCGGTAAAAATCGTATACCAACTGTCTGTCTGTATGTTTGTTCCTCTTACAAATCCGTACCGTTTGACCGATTTTGACCAAACGTGGGACACAGGTGGGTCTTGATACGGGGAGAATCATAGGCTAGGTTAAATTGCCTATCAGCTGTCTGTCTGTTTGTTCCTTATACAAATACACACCGTTTGACCGATTTTGACAAAATTTGACACACATGTCGGTCTTTATCCGGGTAGTGTCATAGGCTAGTCAAAATCGTCTATCAGCTGTCTGTCTGCATGTTTTTTCCTTAAACAAATTCACACCATTTGACCGATTTTTACCAAACTTGGCACACAGGTTGGCCTTGGTCCGGGGAATGCACTAGGCTAAGTAAAAAAGGTCCTTCAGCTGTCTGTCTGTATGTTTGTTCCTTATACAAATTCACACCGTTTGGCCTATTTTGACCAAACTTGGCACGCAGGTAGGTCTTGATACAGGAGTGCCATATTACCTATGACGTTTTCTACTTTTTGTTGCATCGAAATGCCATCATTCCTTCTGAAACCTATCATGTGGGGTATCAAATGAATCGTCTTGGTAAGGAGAACCTATATTTGATGTTTTAAATAACATTTTGACGCATCTTAACAAAAACAGTTGTGACTTCTATCTTAAATGTAGTAAATAAAGTCGTAGGGGTTAACTGCATAATATACTTGAAAGCAGATAATAAGTTTTTCAAAGTCGAGCCATCTAAATTACAAAGTTTAGGATCACAAACCCAAAATGTTTCGTCTTTGTTCTTATATTTTTCTGGAAGGCCTTCTGCACTTTCCCTGTTGTGATTTTTATCCTCGGGATAAGGTTCCTGTGTTTTACACTGTAATAGTTTAGTTAAGAGAGCAATCAATTTGTCCTCTAGAGTAATGTCATCTGGAAGAGCTTCTAACTTTTCTAGTCTAGTGATTAGATGTATATAGGTTGATTATTGGTATTAAATATCAAGCAGTAAGGAGGACCTTATGCAGAATCCAAAGACCCTGGTTTTATATGAAGTACAAAAGCCAGTAGGAATGCGGCAACTGAATTCTATTTAATAGTTAGAAAAAAGTAATGAGATCCCCAAAAAAACATAAATGTGAAATAGAGGCCAAGTTCCTGCCCCCATAAGGAAACACTCCCTTACTCAAAAATATTCCCTCCTAAAACCCCCCAAAAACGCCTTAGCATTATACACTCCAAAAAAGTAGTACGAGTTTTAGTATGAGTTGAAAAAAGTAGTGTGATATTTATGAGTAAATATCACTTTCCTCAACCAGGTATATTCTTAAACTTGGCAATGTTTAGTTTTTCTCTAAAGATAATTTCGGCACAAAAAAAAAACATTGCCAAGTTTAAGAATATACCTGGTTGAGGAAAGTGATCTTTTAGTAACTGGATATAAGTATTTTTATTGTTGTTTTTAAAGCTCAGTTGAAGTGTCTTGACTGTTCTTAGTAAGTAACTATAAGGTCTTCCAAGTAATGAACTTGGACATTTCTTTCTTGTATCATCTCTTGTTTTGGCAAATATTTTTGGTTGAATTAATACACCAACTCATACTACTTTTTTGGAGTGTATAATGGTAAGGCGTTTTTGGGGGGTTTTAGGAGGGGATATTTTTGAGTAAGGGAGTGTTTACTTGTGGGGGCAGGAACTTGACCTCTATTTCACATTTATATTTTTTTGGGGATAATCATTTTACTGTTCATTACAATAAAAAAACACAACAAAAATCGGAAATAAACCGAGACAAAAACTGTTCGAAAAAACGAAACTGGCATAGTGTATTTTAAGCACCTATTTCTCCGAATAAGATCTTTCCATCGAAAATAACACCAAAACCATTTTTGAAGGAAATTTCGTAAGCTTTCGATTCGTGTTGAAGAAAATATACGGATATTCTAAAACTGTCCATTCCTGTTAATATATATACAGTAGAACTTGGATAATTCGAACCCCTAGGGACCGATAAAAAAGTTCGAATTATCCAAAATTCGAATTACAAACGTTTTTGAAAATAAAGGGCTAAAAAAACTTTTTTCGCGTTTTTTAATTTAAAAAAAAAATACATTTTATTTAATGAATAACAAACATTTCATGAATTAATGATTAGGTACATAAGTAATAAATAATTTATCAAAAAAGTAAAAATAAAAGCCTATTGTTTTGAAAAAAAGTCATTTTCATGGGCAAGAATTTTTTCTTTATTTTTCAGGAAAGTTGGTAAAGTATTAGGAGGAATTCAAAAGTCCTCGCAATTTCAGATTTTTTCTTTATTCCTTTATCAACTTCACTAATCGCAGCTAAAATCAACAACTCACTGAAGTTCACTGTACACCAGAAATTCAAGGCTCAAACAATACAACTGATCTTGGCACTGACTAACTTATAATTGAATAAGAAATGGAGATGGGAGGGATGGTGGGAGGGAATTATAGGATAAAACGACAGGATGTAAATACAACAACCCCTGGAAGGGAGGAAGAGCGACCCACCACTTTGCAGAACTCCTAGAGTCCAAGAACTAGACTATGAGACCGCCGCGCTTCTTGTCCCGGAACCTCTACATCCATATCTTAAAATCCTTCTTACCCGAGGTGAGAATATTTTCTCAAGAATTAAGATCGACCGCCACGGAGGCACAGACTCGTAAAAAATTCGAATTATCCAAAATTTAAATTCGAATTAACCACGATTTTTTTTACATTGTTTATGCCCAAAATTCTAGGGATCGAGAGAAATATTCGAATTAAAGACAAGTTCGAATTATCCATGTTCCACTGTATATATATATATATATATATATATATATATATATATATATATATGTATATATGTATATATATATATATGTATATATATATATACACACACACACATTACAGAATAATTGTTGAAGAAAATAAGTTGAACTACAGATAATTCGATGTTAATGCCTCTAGTATGGGAAATTTTATTTGAGACATCGAGAGTTTTCTCAGAAGGAATTTCACAGAATTCTGTTTCCCTTTTCGTTTTATAACGTAATGACGTAATGGAGTATTAATGGATTATATAGAAGCCATTAAACATTACGTACATTTTATTTTAAATCAGAATATTCTTCTGTTTATTTATTATTCTGATATTATAATGTTTAAGATTTTTAAACTACTTGATTATTTTGAAATAATCACTTTTAATTACTTCATTCTAAGAGAATCATTCGAGCTGAATAATCTCTAAATGAATTTTGGGAATATAATAATTATATTCCCAATAGGAATAATTGGTAAAAAGTATAATAACCAACCATTATTCATGAAAAAACTATAGAAAAAATCAAGAATTTACGTCTTTATTTTCAAAATAAATATTAGCGAATCAACTTTCACTTATTAATTAATTTATTTATTTTTAGTGATTGTTTAAAATTACCCTAAATTACTTTACCCAAATTTACTGCCAAAAAGGACTGAGAGACTGTTTACTCTCCTGTATGTGGAGCAGTTTTGTGTTGTTGTTTTCACATAATCACTGTGCTATTTAGTGGTAGAATCAGAAACCATTCCTTTACGAATTATTTTTTTACTAAACTCGACATATTTACTGGAATATATTGGAGGTATTGGCCAAATAACGGTGTATGTATATTTGTTTCCATTTGTGACAAAGATAACGCTTAAGTGAACATGGTGAAAATAATGAATTTTCTTAAAACCTGACGTTTTCTTTTAGCCAAATCCGAACCACTCTTTGGCTTCTTAGACTGTTATTCGTTCAAAACATTCCTGTTCCTTATTCTTAATTTGGCTTTATCAGTTTCGTATTTATTATCAGTATCACCAGTAATTGTTGTTAAATTTTCTTAAATGTGGCGGAAGGTCTATAGTAAAAACAACATTACTTCAGCTCAAAATCCTTTATCCAATGCGCTACATTTATGTGAGTTAAGTGATATTAAAGGTCACAATAAAAGTAATTATTGTCGTTAAAACTAAGAATCCATTGTCTATTATCAATTTTCACGATCTACTGACACAGATTTCGTGCCACGGTTTTCCTTCGTAAGTTAGTTATTCCAATTGCCAACATTAAGACTATTATTTGTCGTCATGGGTTTTCTTTAAGAGACCTGATTCTGAGATAGCAATTATCTGATGAAGATGGTAGTTAACTAGTTTAGAAACCGGAGAAACTAGACGCGGGCATATTTTCCGCTTGGTAACCTTGTCGTCGGATACCTACCACAACAGTCCTCTAAAGGAAATTGTACATTTATTCAGGATGTTTCCTTCACCCCGATAACATTTAGTTCTTAATAACATGAAGGCTCTACAATTTAAACAATAAGAAATGACAAATTTTCCGGGTGATATGAAAATTGTAATCCCTAATAATAATAATAATTGTTTTAAAAAATTATTAGTAAAGGCGTTTACATACTCCTTTACTCCTTTTATTATTTTACTAGCTGTTACCCGGCGTGCCATGCTACACCTACTTTTTGTCTTTGACTCTCCCCGTATCAAAATCTACCTGTATAACCAGTTACGTCAAAATCGGCCAAACGGTGTGAATTTGTTTATATCTAGATGTAGTTCGTGAGACAGCCAACAGAGGCCAGCACACAGCAGTTCTGAAAAAAACCGACAGAGGCCAGCACAAGAACCAAGAGGCCAGAACAGTAGATAGCTCTTATCAAAGAAAGACCAGCGCTCCTTAGTTAGACAGTGATTGTTGAAATAAAATTGAAATAAACTGCTTTACATGATTATGTAATGCATTGATGTAAAGTCATCAATGAGTTCGAGTAATTCTAATTATCAGGAACATCAACAAACAAATTTGAGACATTATTCAAAATGGCCGTCATAATCTGAATGGTTCAGTGTAGCAAATTCTCTTTTTAATATACATCTTTAAATTTTTTATAAAAATATTTATTCTTGTTTCAGGCCGCGGAGAAGGAGCTCTAGCGCGGCTGGGGAGGTGACAGAGAAGCGAGCAGATGAAGGACCTGGCTTCGGTATGATGGTAGCGATGGTTGAGAATGGTCCTCATAGAGAGATGGCTGTAGATGTGCCTGACTCCTTCATAGCCAGCACCAAGACACCACCGCGGTACCCACCACCTAGGCCAACCACCAGGGTAATTCAGAGTTATTATGGATTATTGGAATTTGTTTGCTGTAGTATTTTATATTATTCTATTATTCATCGCAACTCAGGCGAGAAAACTGCGACAATAAAGAATTGAGGAAAGCACAGGAAATTCAATAGTGTAGTCAATGATAAATAGTAAAACAAAATAAAAAGCACTAGTCGTAAGTAAAGTAGTAATTAATAACTGTAAGAGCCTTCGTCCGCGTGGAATAGTGACTTTTGGCTGCATTTTTTTTATACATCTTTTGAATTATAAACACGGTCGTTTGGGTATTTAAAGAAAAAATAGGAGAGAAGAAGTTGTACTTTGTCGCTTACGAATCGGCCATTCACGGCTGACACACTTACACCTCATGACGAGACAGGACAGACCGAAATGTGAACATTGTAATTCAACACTGACCATTAAACACCTACTGACAGAATGTATACTTAGACAGAACTATGACTTACCGTACAATATGACAGAAATACTAGGTGATAGGAGCCAATATATAGGACAAATATTTAACTACCTCCAGAAGACTAACCTACTTGACAAATTATAAAATGACCTCTATGACTAAATTAGCAACAACACATCAACTTAGAAAAAAAAAAAAAAAAAATAAGAGAGAAAAGAGAAGATGTTATGTATTCCATTAAAAAAAAAATTATACTTACACTCACTACCAACATACGGCCAAATACTACAACCTTATTGACAGACACACAAACCATTATTACAAAGCCAATACTAATACATTACACTCTAAACAAGTTTACATAAAACAAATTTAACATTCTTGTATTATTTTATACATGTTCATGTAATATTTTTTAAAAGTTGAATCGCCTAGCCGCTACAACTTATTAAATAATAAATAAATAAAGAAAGAATCTACTTTACAGTAATGCCTTTTAGACGTATAGCCATCGGGGATAAAAGCATACAGACTGCTAGGATTGCTAACACGTGACAGAGCCACATAAAGCTGACTGTGGGAAAAACAGCTAATACAAGGGGAGTATACAGTGGTGGGGTCACCGATTTGGTACATTTTTTTTTTCTTGTGAATCTGCATAGAAAAATAGTCGATACGAGACCGAGCGTTCCGTCCAATGCGCCTTAGAAGCCGAGAAATAAAATAAAATAAGTTGAAAATGTTTTATTTTATATATAGAGTTTAGAAATTGATATCGACATGATTCTTTCACAAATTCATTCCTTTTATCGAGTATATTAAAGAAAAAATACCATCTTTAAACAATAATTTCTATTTCGTCAAATAAAGTCAAAAAAATGCTCACGTTTTCAAGTAAACTAGTATTATAAATTTTTGTAAAAATATATTAAAAAATAGCATATTTTTCTATCCATATAAACGACTATTGTATTATCTCAGAATGTGCTCGAAAAAATTGGTTCTCAAACTGAAAATAAAGTGTAAACGTTTTTGCATATAACGCCAATCTCAGAACACGTTTGTTTAAAAACGGATGTCAGATTTATGTTTAGCACATTGAAAAACCCCTAATTCAAATTTTGGTAATATTCCAAAAAAAAAATTATGTATTTTAAATTTCGCTAAGGCCCGATCCTTAAAATTTTGTCAAAGATTCAACAATCTTTCATTCCAAATTTCAGAGAATATTTACCCGATTTAAACCAATCTGAGAGAGTCCATATAGACACTATAGTGACACATTTCCTTCCAATCTGGGTGTTTCTACGTGTTCTGCTACCACCGTTATATGTAAAAACGTTTACATTTTATTTTTAGATTGAGAACCATGTTTTACGAGTACTTTCTGAGATAATATAATAGTCATTTATATGATATATATGGAATATACAAAAGGAAATTAGTTTCGGAACGTATAAAACAATATTGGTAGATTAATGTGGGCCGGGCCAGAGGTACTTTTTAGAGAAGCTTGCAGTCGTTATTTTATGCTAATTTGCCGTTGAAATAAAAATAGGTATTTCTTTAGTAAATAATTACTGAAACCTGAAAATATTTTAGCTTTTAATATCTTTTACTCGTTGCTGATTAATGACATAGCTTTAAATAATGATTTATTTTTCAACTTTCGAACAGATTTCACGCTGAAAAATGGTACACTATCCTTCACAATATCCCTTAATAATAAAGAAGACGTTAACATATTTTTATAATTACCATTGTCTTGATAGTAAAATACTCAACTTGAATAGATTTTTAATTTTTCCTATTCCAGTAACCGGGCGGGATTTATCAAATTAATTATTAGGACGACTTTTTTGTTTTAGAATACTACAATAAAATTATTAAATGCGATAAACACATTCACATCCAAGAATTAAATATAATAATAATAGATGAGTATGAAATGATTTAATAAAATGTGTGCTTATTATTTATTTTAGCGAGGATCCCCTCTTTCTGCTTTAAAATTACGTCCTATTAGGCCTGATGGCAAAATTCGGAAATGTTAACTTGTCGACGTTCCATAAACCAAAAATCACAAAAAACCGTTTGTTCAAATTTATTTATGTCTATATATATATATATATATATATATATATATATATATATATATATATATATATATATATATATTGTGCTATATAATAAATTTATCACAAAAGTGTTTGACTATGTGGAACTTCTTATACCTTATCTCTAACCGTTTGAGAGAAAAGTGTGGCAAAAAAATGGAAGTTTAAAAAAAAGGGTGCTCCTGAGCCGGATATATTCCAAGTTTTAGTCCATTCGATCTATGATATGAACATTCTGAGTGGACGAAATAATAAAAAGCCCGTCACGCAGGAGCTGCATAACTAAGAACTTTCCTCAGAATTGGGTAGGGTCGAGTGCATTCCTGAATAATTTGTTTAAAATAACCTATATAGATAAATAAAATTAAAACATAAATTGTTCTGCTCTTTTGCTTTTATGAGAAGCTGTTTCAATTATTAATTTTGTAATTAATTTCCTTCCAGAGTTTTGTGTATGCGTGGTACTACACTGCGTAATAAATACACAACAGTGTTGGGCAAAAATTATTCAGAATGATGAATAATGATTAATGAATAAATGTATTATTTCATTCATGAATGAAGAATAATTACTTTTATTCATTATTCGTTATTCTCTGAATGAAGTTTATGTTTTATTCACAAATTATTCGAATGATCATTCAGAATAAACATGTTTTAGTGAATAACGATAGATTTATTATAATGTTGGCAGCCAGAAATACGTATATATATATATATATATATATATATATATATATATATATATATATATATATATATATGTTTGAGTAGGATTATTCAGTAGACCAACTAGAAATAAATAATAACGAATGATGAATAACGTATACTTCTGTGAATAATTCATGATGTTCCGTGTGAATAAGATAATTCAGTGAATTATTCATCATTCACTAAAAATTTATTCGAATGATCATTCGAATAATAAGTTATTCGAATAGTGCCCAACACTGATACACAAAGCTTTGCTTATTCATCTATTGATCTTGATGAGTTTCGCGAACCTACGTTTGGCGGGAGAATTCAATTCAAACATAGTACAAAGTAACATCCCTCCCTTTCCAATAGACCGATTTAGTTCATTTTCACTTCTTTCTTATTAGATAGCCAGGACGTATACAGAGTTTGAGAGCAGAAATTACGACCAGTATAAGGAAGTTAGTAATTTATGTCCGGAGTAAACCTCCCCCCTTCTAGTCAACCGATTTAGTTTATTTTTACAACAAATTTTTCTCTTCAGTTGACCGCAACAAATACCGAGTTTCGTTGAAATATAACAAAAATTATGGCTGGTATTGACAAAAAACTACTTTGGCTACAGAGTAACCCCCCCCCCCTCCACATGGACTGATTTTGTTGGTTAATGAACTCGTTCAATCGTTTAATGGGAGAATGCTACATACCAAGTTTTGTGGCGAAAAAACAAAAACTCTGGCCTGCATCGTGTTAACGGACACATATATAAGTATATATATATATATATATATATATATATATATATATATATATATATATATATATATATATATATAGTTAAAATTTATAGTTATATATATATATATATATATATATATATATAAAGTTAAAATTTATAGTTATATATATATATATATATATATATATATATATATATATATATAAATTTTAACTGGGGTCATTTTCGGTGTCTACTAGGTAGGATCGATAAAGATTCGAAGAAAAGTTCCAAAAATTCCCTCATGAGTGCAACCTCAATAGCTACTTTTTTTGGCCTTTTGGATATTTTCATATAAATCATGAAACGTTCCTCAAAATGGCGGCAAGTAGAAGGGCCAACGTTATTCAGAAGGCTAATAGATTTTTATCCAATACATTTAGTTATAAATTTTAGATTGAGGAAACTTTGCTGAATTTTCTAAATTTGCTCTCCTGATGTTTTCAATATTACTGTTTTTTTTCCTTCATTTTATGAGTTTTCCTTCTATAAAATAATTACATTTTGTTGAGTGATTACATTGAGAGATTAAAAGAACAAACATCTGCACCGGCATCCCTTGTCGGATGACTAGGGACTGTCGTACTCCATTCCTCAACCAGTAGCAGTAGGAAGTACTGGAGCTGGAAAAGGGACGAGAGAACTGCAGACACTCTAGGGGTTTGTGGGAAGAAGATAACCTCCGTTGTCACTCCCTTGTATTGCTTGTAAGCAGCTCGCGGGGCCACATCCTGCTCAACCGTCGTGGTGGGGAATAGGGATGGTTGGGAGTGGACAGTGACTGGACAGCAGGATTAGGGTTTAGGGATATTCCCAATATCTCTGTTCTAAGAAGGGTCCTAAGCAAGTACGCTAAGATCAGGTGGGAATACTTAAAATTTGATTTCTTTAATATTAGACGACGCGCGATAAAATAAATTATCCGTCATCCCGATTTTCTAAAATAAAATCTGAAACTTAATTCCCCTTATACATATTTTAATGTAACATGTTTTCGTTTCTCCTAAGAGCTGCTTTTTAGAATTTTTTATATTCATTTATTTATTATCGTTGTTTAGGGCGGAACGGTGAACGGTACCGCAGGCAGCCCTGGTAAGCCAGTGCCACCTCCACGGGAGCCACCCAGGCCGCCACCAGCCCCTAGAACTATAAACAATAACACAACAGCAGAGATCAGCAAGGAACCAACCAAGCAGCAGCTAGATTCCATCAAAAAGTATCAGGTAACCAATTCTCTAATTGGTTTGGTACTTATGTATATGCATGATTGGTTTAATTATGTGTTAGGTTTCGCCTATAACTCTGGTTACCTATACTACAGAAAATAGAAAAAAAAAAAAAAAAACAATTTTTAAAAATACAAGAGAACTTTTAGAATTTTTGTAAATTTTCTTAAATACATAGAAAATGGCTTTCAAATCGGGCGTAACTGTCGTTAGGAATGCCTCAGTCGGAGAAAACGATTATAATCTAAATATTAAGAATAATACATTCTAGTGTTCAACTATTTGGGTACATAAATGCACCATACGCACTAAGCTATGAAACGCAATTAAATTTTGATTTTCTGCTTTTTTTTTTTTTTTTTTTTTTTTTTTTTTTTTTTTTTTTTTTTTAATAAGCATTGATATAAGTTTTATTTAATTTTATAATTGAAGCAAGATTAACTCCAAAATTAAATTCCCGAATCTTATAATATAATCACATCAGTTAAAATTCCGATTAATATTTTATAAATATATTTTTCAATTTTTTAAATCACAGATATACATAATTATAATACCATCAGCTCGGCTAAGGATAGGCCACACAAGATTGACTAATTCCTATCTGACGTGTTATCATTTCCGTGTCGACGAGAATGAGATGTCATCGCTTGTAATTTGAGTGAACATATGGATGACAAGCCTACTAAGATAATAAAAATGTTTTTTTTTTTGTTTTGTTTTTTTAATTATCTCCTAAATGGACTATGTTAGTTGTGTTACATGGCCAAGGGTTGAAGGAAACAAAAATCTGGATATGTGCAACAATCAAGAATCATAGTTTTGAATATTATATAAATTAAGTAACCGTTTTAAGTTTAAATTCTTCAACATAGAAAAATGTAACATTTTTAAAAATTAAATTATTGTAAATAATAGATCGTATTAAGGTTTAATAACAATTATATGCAAATTATAACGTCTGAAGGTTGATACACCATGACAAAAAAAGGCATACAAATGAGTTGTGTATGGGTAGCAGCTTTTCAGAAACTCTTTTCTTATTAGATGGTTTTTATTTGCTCATGAATTTTGATATACATCTAGGCTTATTTTATATGTATAGATTATAGTTGTATTGTTTTATGCATTGGTATTCTCGGCAGAATAGTTAAGGGTTAATTATGCATTTATTGTGAAAACGTTTTATTTTGTTGTTTTGTTTAATTTTTTACCCCTTGGAAATTTCAGAAACAATTCTTTAATGGGCTGAAGTAGATAATTGTAGCTTTGGTGCTTACTTAATCGATTGAGTTGGACGAATGGATTTTTTTGTTTTTTTTGTTTTTAGGAAAGTTAGTTTTTTAGTTTGCAATTTGGAAGTTGGTATGATTGGAGAAATATGGAGTGTTCTCAGTCGCATTCTGTGCACTATTCACTCTAAAATCAGTATTGGCTGTCGATTCTGATTAAAGAAGTACTTCTAAGTGTTATCAACAATCAGGCATTCCTATCAGCTGGTAACTTGTCAGAAAGAGAACAACTTGAAAGGACTTCAATCAGCTGATTCGCCGGTCTGATAACATTCAGAAGCTTAACAAGTTTTCAATACGGAACGGATCATATTGCCAGCTCGACCTTGTTCTGATACTCAATCTGCATAACATAATTACTAAGATAATTCTGTCCAGTATATATCTTAAAGAATATTTATTTTAACTCTAGATTAGTCATTCATGAAGCGAAAACGTAAATCGTGTCCAAGGAACACTATTTATGTACAGGGAGACGAGCTAGTATCCGCACAGACATTAATTATTTTTCTTAATATAATTTGCGTAAATCTAGTACCAAAACAATGATTACACACAGACACTAAAAGATAGCCATTATCGTTTTGCATCTAATCGAAAACAAAAATCATTTAACATAAGAATACAAGAATGCTCCTAGAGCACCCGTTTATTTTCACCTGTTTAAACATTCCAACAACTAAGCATAATTATGAACTAAATTGTAAAAATTGAAAAATTATATATAAGAACATAAATAAACCAAAAAAAAAAATATAATAAAATATTACTTTTGAACAGTTGTACAATATCTGTTGTTAAACAGCAGTTAAGCAGTAATCATTCATTCAAACCTTTTTCATTTTAAAATTGTTAATGATGTCTCACAGATGAATTTCACGCCATTTTACTAGTTTTTGGAAATATGTTCATTCTTTGGTCAAATCATTTTTCGTCTCTCTCTCTGTGTAACAGGTTGTACATATTTAGTGTCTTAAAATATCGTGTAGGTTGTGAGGAATTTTTAGGGCCCTACAAAGTTTCCATTTCGTCAGTGTTTGTATAATTCAGTGTTTCATTACAATTTGCACAGATTGGTTTCTGCTTTTTTCGAAATGGGTTAGACGGCAGTTTCGAATACAAAGCCTATTAACATTCACTTACTCACACTAGATATATGAAAACGCTATCTATTTTTCTATCCAAACACACACACACACCATATATATATATATATATATGTATATATATAAATACAATGTTATGATATCGAGTTCGATATCATAACATTGTATCCGTAACATTCGATATTGTGTATAATGTTTCAAACTTTTTCTCAATGACCTGTTTTTTTATTTTTTAACATGAAATAAAAATGATTTATTATTAAACTATTTATTGGTTCACGGATGAATCCTGACTTATACTCGCGCCGGTTACACTAATAGATTATTTTATAATTCGAGCAACAAAAATTAATATTTAATTTGTGCAATTCAGTGCATTTGCTCCTAACTTTAGCAATCCTTAAGTGCAGTAGAGCGTTGCGGGTATAATCTAGACTACAGGCAGAAGGGGCTCTGCGTTGCGGGTTAGCATTCCTAGTAACATTCCCTTGAAATAGCTATTGCCTCCCAAAACATTAGGGTTCTCTTCATTACAGAGTTGGACAACTCAAAGTTTAATTAATTTCAATAAATGATTATCACATTTTTGTTTATAAACTAGTGAAATTAATAAACTGAACGACTATTTAACTAATAATCTGATTAATTCATACGAGTATGTGTTTTTTTTTTTTTTTTTTTTTTTTTGTTTTATTACGGCGCACCGACTCCTAGGCCATTAGCGCGACCAAGTATGTTATGACATAATTCTTATAAACTTTTATGATTTTATAAGTAATATGATTTTTCCGTATATTTGTTTTCCTATGTTATATTGGTTTAAAAGTGGATATGTTTATATAAAATTCAGTTAGATAAGGGTATACGTTGTTAATTACACGTTTAGTTCGCAAAGCCTAAAGAAATTGTATTTTAAACAGTCCAAAATATAGTTATATACCTGGGTTCATGGATCGTTTTAGCCGGTAGCGGTCTGAAAATAACATGAGTTTAGTATTTAGTATCCTCTATTTTTCCATATATCCATATCCACAAGTTTTCCACTATATTGATATCTTCTTGGGAGTGTGCGAAAATATGATAATTGTATAATATTCCTTATATTCCTTCAATAATTATTCATGAAGATTAGATAGTTAGCCGTCGAGGTGATAAGCAAACAAGGGATCAGGGAATAGTTGGGATTCGGCTAAGTGAACATCAATACGATTTTTGTAAAAAATCTGTATTAAAGACGTTTCGGCTACTCTTTGGTACACACTATCTATATATACAATTCAACTTTTTTTATGTAATGTGTCTTAAAAAAAGTTGAATTGTATGTATAGAGCTATCATTTATCTTACTGGTAAACCTTTTTTCTGTTTATTAATTCTGTATTTTCTTTCATTCTGTCTTTCTAGCTGACGAAGGCTACCAAAGAGTTATTTATTAAGTCTATCCCATTTTTGGTTCAATTTTTATATTTTGATAGCTTTATAATGTTCTTTTTTTTCAGGTCATATGTGTAATAGTATTTCTTATGTTTAGTTTTTGGTTGTAATTTTCAATGTTAGAGTTCATTATTTGTATAGGTGCTCTATTATTCTTCTATTCTACCAGTATATAGAGCAAATCGCCCAGTTACGGGCTCATAAAATTAACTATCAAATAATAAATAAATAAATTGTTCATGAATCACTTAGGAAAGATAATATGACCCACATAAGATAGACAATTCTTGCGACCTATTGACTTATTATAGACTAGTATAATTTCAATTTTTCTTCTTATAAATATAATCCTAGGATTCATCAGCCCATCACATTTTATTAGAGCACAATAAAACTATGTTCTTCAATCTACGGGCTCTCTGACGGATTGATTTTATCACTCGGGGTAGTGAGGACCATTTAAATGCATGACTGGGAGTATGGATGGTCTTGAATAAGAATACTGTACGTATATCAAGCCCGACGAAGGAATTCCACTGCACTATCTTGCATTCAACCAAGAATGGTAAAGAGGAGCTTAAAAATGGTTACAGTATATACATTTTTAGTTCAAAAAATTTATTTCTCAAAGCACTTAGGTTTCAGCTTATTTCAGAGAAATTTAGGTTTTAATGTTGGACTCTTGCAACCTTCTATGAAGCAAAAATGAGCACCTTTAATTTATTTACGCATATTAATACGTCAGTATTTAATTTATTAATTAGAATCTCAACCGAACGTTCAAAAGAAATCCAAAAAAAATCTTAAAAGAAGGAAAAGTTTTTAAAAATAAAAATACGGCAGAACAAAACTGACAAGCTTCGCAAATAATAACATTATTAATTATCATATTTAGTAACAACATAAGCCAAAAAAATAATAAACAGTTATACCAAAATAAAATACGCTGAATATAGTATTTTTATATAAAATTAATTGCAAACATTGTAATAAATCATATATTGGTGAGTGAATTTCTCTTACCGCTCTGTATCTTGTGATGATACATTTTATTTTGGATAATATTATTTCATAATAAATTATCGACATTCATTACAAGTACCTTATTATAGAGTGTGTTTCTTTGATGATTTTTTTTTAGTTATTATAAAATAACTTTTTTGAGTTATTACTCTTTTTGTTTTGATTACTAAATCTAAAATACACTTATGGGTATTATTTTATTTCAAAAGAATTTATAAACTGTTATCTCCACTTATCGTCTAAAAAGTTCGACTGTACAACTTATTAAAATTAAAATTATAACTCTTTTGTAAATGCTTTTATGGCTACTCATTTGGAGGTTTACTCCACAGCGGGCTTTCTACCTGCTTGGTGGACTTATAAAAATTAATATTTTAGAATTTTCCGTCTAGTTTCCTGTCTGAAGTATGGAGATATTGAAAGAGATGATGTCAGTACCGGATGTAGGATTACTTGTAATTTTACCTAATCATGTAATACTTGGATCTTTCCGTGGAATCGAAGACAATCGTCCTTGGCAAAATCCTTAACCATTTCTAATGTAGCTTTAAGGTCTATTCCCTCACATCAGTCACGTTACGTCTCCGCTCCGTCAGTTTGAGTATTGTTTGTTATTATTAATTCCTGATAGCTAACACAAAATAATAGTATTTATTTCCATTCAGAATTTCAATTTTTTTACCTACATTTGTTGGTTACACAGGCGCACACTCAAAAAAAAAAAAAAAAAGTGATATTTTCCAAAGACGCCATACATATATTCTTTTGTATTTTGTCACGCTGAATCCGAGTCCGTTTCACCCTCTCTTGTAAGGTTTAAATCATTTGAAGGTCAAATCTTGTATGAAGTCGTTAAAGAAGAAATAACTAGAGCTCCCATTGTTTTGAGGGTCGCTGAATTCAAATCCGAGGTATGTTTCACCCCATCAGCTCAAAATCAAGATCATTTCACAAACAAATATGTTTATTTTGCAAGAAATGAATCTGCAGTCAAATTTTTTTTTTTTTTTTTTTTTTTTTTTTTTTTTTTTTTTAAATAGACATATTTTTACTTGAAATGAACTCGATTTTGCGCCGATGGGGTGAAACATACCTCGGATTCATATTCAACGACCCTCAAAACCATGCAAGTCTTCTTTAACGATTTCATACGAAATTGGAACTTCATATGCTCTTAAACCTGACGTAATGGGGTGAAACGGACTCCGGATTCGGCTTCAGCATGCCAAAATACATAAGAATATATGTATAGTGTCTTTGAAAATACCACCAGAGCTATGTGTATATAGTAAGTAGTAAGGCGTTAGATATCTCATGCTACTTTAAAAACTTTTACTTTACCACTGTTTTCTCAGTTATTGCTTAATTAATTTAATTGCTTACAATTAATATAAGTTTAAAATCTTGGAATTCAAGTTTACGGCCTGCAAGTAGGTGTAAGTCCTTAGAAAAATATCTGCAATTCTGTTGACATTTACTGTGAGTAATTCGTACCTGCATCGTGAATTTTAAATTGTACGGAAATCCTTACTCTCACATAAAACGCGTAAGCACAATTTTCATAGATGTTTTGACGTGGAAAATTTGATGAAACCACTGCCTATAATCGTTTTCGTATTTGAAATTATAATTTTGGTTTGAATACTCAAAAAAGACATATGTTATTAATAAACACGATATGTTTTGGACTTTTCATACATTTTCTTAAATTTAATGTAAAGGATTGTGAAATCATGGTGGTGGAAATTAACCATTACATAGCATTGTAGATTTTTTACGTTAATTTCTATTGATCTACCCATTGGAATTAATTTAAAGCGCACTAAGTTCCTGCTAATCCGATTTTATTTTTTTAAATATTTAAAAACTACTCAAAATTGATTTTTGGATTCCTGTAAGCCCTATAATATATATATATATATATATATATATATATATATATATATATATATATATATATTTTTTTTTGCTTGCCTGATTCTCTCATAAAAAAGGTCAAAAGGTCTCCTGTCAGCTCGGAGAATTAGCCAATTCTCCGAGCTGACAGGAGACCTTTCAGAGGCTGCACTTGGGCAGGTTTTGGTTGGTCCGCTTCCAAAAAGAGGTTGCATGAGGTGGAACGAGATTTTACTGATAATTATCCCAACTACCCGTTAATTAATTCATGCTAAAATGACCCTTATGTATTCGCAGAATTTCCTGTATTGGAAATTAGAACGATCTCATATAATGAAACCACTCATTTTTTTCAATTCCTACCGAAATGTGTTCCTTCTTAACCCAATTTGTGGTCAGATATAAAAGGTGTGTATTAAGAGTTTGCGTATCGAATGACACCTACGTGGCTCCGGACAGCACTGTAAGCCTAAACCGGTCTTGGGGTCAGATAGGGCTTCCCTCATATCGACTTCGCCAACACTGTCTGTGTTGCATGGACACACTCCCCGTGTATTCTGTGGGTACAATACTGTTTTTGACCGTTATCAAAAATGAGCACGATAACAAATTAATATAAACTTAAACCAAGTGCAATACTTATTCATTTGATCACTCATCCTCACATATGGCCGCAACAGTTATCATATGCCATTTGTTCAAATATAATAGGTTCCCAACTGTTATTATGGATTTCAATAGTCCTCCGAAAAAACTGTGGTTTTTAATTTATTTTGTTGTGAATTACTTAATTCTTACCCCCTAATCTGTGATTATTGTTGGCCAGGAAAGTGTGGAGCCAACACATGCGTATAAATAACTTTAAATTGCATTATCTATAGTTACTCAAATTTTAACGAATAATATGTGTGTTATGAATATAAAAAGTATTATGGCTGTAATAAAGCACATTACATAAGATTTCTCATATGTAGAAACTATTACGTTTCTCTACATAAGAATGGTTGTCAACAATTATTTATTTATTTTTTTGTCGATGCTCCTCATCTATGGCAAATGGCTTATTTTCCTCAGTGTGAGTCGATGTAGGCGCTGCTTTTAGCGCGGTTCCTCCCTCCCCCATAGGGAGGAACCCCGCTTATAAGGTTGATACAATGAAACAATCCGGAAGTGCCGACTAGAAAATTTCGCGCTTCAGAACCCCTAGAGACCGAAAATAACGGTGGTTCAAATTTGTATATATATATATATATATATATATATATATATATATTTGTCTGTTCGCTCATTTCTGGCTTCCCTAATGGTCCGATTGTGATGAAATTTGGTACAAAAATCCGTCTTCCAATTTGAAAGGTCAAGTTCTTTAACCAGCAGAATCCGCCCACTGGAAGATGTCGTTTGGGGCGAAATTCGCGCAAAAAAAATCGTAACGCTTACGTTTTTGAGTTCATAAGCTTGTAAGTACTCGTTTTATAGGCTTCTCGGGCTAGGAAAACGAATGAAACCATTAAAACTAATATGTTGAAATTTTTGTTACGTTTGGAGTTAAGGAAGGGTTAGAATAAAATATTTTATTAACAGACATAAAAAATTTTGGTAACTTTGTATACTTTCTTTAATATTTCGAAAAAGGTTGAGAATCTTGCGAAACGTAAGATCACCATTAGAAAGATTACTAAATGCTCTACAAAAATGGTTCTAATAAAAGTTTTGATTAGGCGATGTCAATCGGAGAAATAAGTGCTTAAACCTTTAAAGTAATTGATTTCGCTTATTCGAACTGTTCTTTTTGTCTTTGATTTTGGTACTTAGAATTATGGGGTTCAGTTGAAACATTTTCTGCATGTTCGAATTTCATCAACACTAATATGTTCAAATTTTGGTTATGTTTGGAGAAAAGAAAGGGTTAGAATAAAATATTTTATTAACAGACAAGAAAAGTTTTGGTAACTTTGTATACTTTCGTTAATATCTCGAAAACCGTTGACAATCTTGGGAAGCAGAAGGTTACCATTCGAAAGCTTACTAAATGCTCTACAAAAAAGGTTCTAAAGAAAGTTTTAATTAGGCGATGTCAATCGGAGAAATAAGTGCTTAAAACTTTAAAGTAATTGATTTCGTTTATTCGAACTGTTCTTTTTGTCTGTTTTATTCCTCGTTATTAGCGCGGTTCCTCCCTCCCCCATAGGGAGGAACCCCGCTTATAAGGTTGATACAATGAAACAATCCGGAAGTGCCGACTAGAAAATTTTGCGTTTCAGAACCCCTAGAAACCGAAAATAACGGTGGTTCAAATTTGTATATATATATATATATATGTATATATTTATATATATATATATATATATATATTTGTCTGTTCGCTCTCTAAATAGAAGACGAATGGTCCAATTTTGATGAAATTTGGTACAAAAATCTGTCGTCCAATTTGAAAGGTCAAGTTCGTTAACCAGCAAAATCCGCCCACTGGAAGATGGCGTTTGGGGCGAAATTCGCGCAGAAAAAATCGTAACGCTTACGTTTTTGAGTTCATAAGCTTGTAAGTACTCGTTTTATAGGCTTCTTGGGCTAGAAAAACGAATGAAACCATTTTCAAGGCGATAGCTTTAACCGTTGTCGAGAAAATTGGAAAAATAGTTTTTGAATACCGTTTTTGGTTTGGGTACTTAGAATAACGGGATTCAGTTGAAACATTATCTGCATGTTCTACTTTCATTAAAACTAATATGTTGAAAGTTATGTTACGTTTGGAGTTAAGGAAGGGTTAGAATAAAATATTTTATGAACAGACATGAAAAGTTTTGGAAATGTCGTATACTTTCATTAATATCTCGAACACGGTTGGGAAATCGTGGTAAGTGGATTGAAACTATTTGAAAGCTTACTAAATTCTCTACAAAAATGATTCTAAAACTATTTTTGATTAGGTTATGTCAATCGGAGAAATAAGTGCTTAAAACTTCAAATACGTCTGTTTTGTTCTTATGAACGGGTTTTTGTCGTTCTTTTTGTAATTTTTGTCTCTTTCCCTTGGTTTTTTATTGCTTTTTATTTTTGTAATTTCTTATGTTGTATTTGTAAGGAAAATGTATATGTGTGTAAAACAGGACAGGTAAAATGAGACCAATTTTCTGTTGTCAGAAATAATAAAAAGTTTTGGGAACTTCGTATAATTTCTTAATATCTCGAAAACGGTTGAAAATCTTGGGAAGCGAAAGGTTACCATTCGAAAGCTTACTAAATGGTCTACAAGAAAGGTTCTAAAGAAAGTTTTGAATAAGCGATGTCAATCGGAGAAATAAGTGCTTAAAACTTTTAAGTAATTGATTTTGTTTATTCGAACTTTTTTTTTGTCTTTGATTTTGGTACTTCGAATTATGGGATTCAGTTGAAACATTTTCTGCATGTTCTAATTTCATCAAAACTAGTATGCTGAAAATTTACTTACGTTTGGAGTTAAGGAAGGGTTAAATTAAAATAATTTATTAATAGAGATGAAAAGCTTTGGAAACGTCATATACTTTCCTTAATATCTCGAAAACGGTTGAGAATCTTGGTAAACGGATGGTTACCATTCGAAAGCTTACTAAATGCTTTAGAAAACAGGTTCCGAAGAAAGTTTTGATTAGGCGATGTCAAACGGAGAAATAAGTACATAAAACTTAGAAGTTTGATAAACGATAATTGATTTCGTTTATTTATACGGTTCTTTTTGTCTGTTTTTATTTCTTGTTATTTCGTTATTGCTTCTAGGAGGAGGATGTATTTCTCAATAAAACAGGGGAATAAATACAAATTCTTTGAACCTGTAACAGAACTGAAAACGTAAATATTCGCCGTGTAGGGTCAGTCCGGGTCGAGGTAGTCTGCCGGTTCAGGTAGGCTTTTATTGCACTTCATAAATCAAGATTCATTGTTCTCATCAAGCATTCTAGGACAGCTGACAGTTACCTTTACCTGTAGGAAGTCATGCAGCCAAATTCTATACTAGAAATATAATTATATTTTGTTGTTGAATGTGGCCGTAGTTCAATAAAAAATAACACTACTTTCTCATTTTCATGTACAATTTTATTTTGTTTAATTGCATTTAAAAGTAAAATGGATATGTTAGCACTGCAAGTTAAGTAAATTAGAAATATATTCGTAGAAGAGTCTTCGTAGACCGAAACTTGGGACGGCAGAAAGAGTAATTTCTGCTTAGGATAGTTTCATTTCTAGCCGAAAATCTTGTTGTTTTTTTTCATATTTGTTTACATTAGGAATGATCCAAACAAAGTAATAACTGTTTCTATTCTAAGTCTACAAAATAACACTAGGGATATGAATGGAACCGCGCTAAGATGACGCAGTTCCTGCGAGTCGGACTTTTTTAAATTGCTTATAGTCGGGTAATGTATTTGACAATAAAACAGATTAAGTAAAATAAGAAGGTCAATTTATTTTTAAAATTGTAGCGTTCAAAGAGAGAGATCCCAAGGCTTTCCAAATGCCTCTGAGTGGAGGCCTTTCTGTCCGACTTATGGGATAGCTGACCCATACAGGTAAGATTGTAAATCAAGACCTTTCAAGACTGGTTTGTTTGAGATTTCATTTGGATAGGTGTTTCGCTATTGATCTAAACAAAGTAATAACTGTTTCTATTTTATGCCTTCATAAACACTAAAGATAAGAACGGAACCGCGCTAAGATGACGCAGTTCTTGCGAATCGGACTTTTTCTTACTGAGGTGCTTCATACAACCAAGTTACGAGATGGCATCATCTACCTGATACTTTGTTGATTTTGAAATGGGAGCTTGAAAATAAATTTAGACCTGAATTAAAGGTTGGCTAGAACTGTTACTGATTGCTGTGCGTTGCTTCCTGGCTGCTACTTCCGGCTGTCCCAGGAAGCTGTGTACATCCGCAGTAATCTACATCATTCCTCTTCTGTTTTACTGCCCTTGTACATATGTTCATGATTCAATATATTATACATTTTTTTTTTTCAGTAAAAAAATATTGAAAACATGTCTGTTTGACTGCTGATAATATTTACTTTTAGAATTTGTATAAGGATTTCGTATAAATAATAAGAAGCCTGTTAAGGGTTTTTTTTGTTCGGCTGGAGTTAAAAAACGAAGCAAAAACGAGAAAAATGACAAAGGACTTTTGTTTCTTTCTTTTTTCATCTTGTATCGATTCCCGAAGTTTTACCGTTTATTTCGGGGACACCCTGTGTATATATATTTTTACTTTACTAATTTTCTCAAAACTGATATCAATATATACAATTTCCTTTTTACTTTCTGGAAATATGATGTTTATCGAAGGTCCTAGAATGACCAGACAATATCCTACTGCCCCCAGCGACTAGCCGGCAGGAATCAAGGCGTCTTGGACAATAGTCAAGCGAAGAGAAAGTATCAAATAATACAAAGCCCACTGTAATGGATATTGTTCACTCCATTTTACAACACTTCTCTACCTTGGAAGGTTTCGAGGCCACCGTCTAAGAGGTCTTGATGAAGAAGGAGTGTTGTTGAGTAGGGATTAGACTCCTGGATTAGGATGATTGGGTAATTTATTACGAAATGATGAGAAGCAGTTGGCACATTTTGGACATAAACGATATTTTGGTCACTATTGAGGATACCGTACCATAATAAGGAGCATTTACTAAGGTTTGTACGGCTTTGGATTGAAATTCTATGTTGCACAAATGTGTTTGTAAAATTTAATATCTCACAATTCTTGTACTTTCACAAGCATAGTCAATAATATAACGTATAAAATGTAACAGAAAAAAAAACAAATTTGTTAATATTGTAAATTAGTCCTTTAGGAGTGATGATTTACGAAAAAATCCGGCTTTCAGGAACTGCGTCATCTTAGAGCGTTTCCATTCTTATCCCTAGTGCCATTTGGAAAACTTGAAGTAGAAACAGTAATTGTTTTGTCTTATTCTCTCCTGAAAAATTTAAACACGTATAAAAATGCAATATAAGAAGCATAATCTTAGGCGCCTCAAAAGGAAAACAATATTATCCTAAGAGAAAGTTAGTCCACTTAAGCACCGATTCCATCGAAGATGATCGCTCTATCAGAAGTCACATAAGAACCGCATTTGTAGGAATTGATATGCTTTCGAATAGATAATTTACATCTACTACAATTTAGCCGGATTCGAGGTATATGAGAATATAATCAAAAATCCCCAAAAAAGTCTAGTATTTTCCATTTCCCTCGGCCTACCGCCATAGATGTGGCCTTAGAAATGGTTTCATTAGATTCCTCACCTCCACTTACTTATAGAACGTGTACCTAGAAGTAACGCAAAAACGTATGCGTTAAAATTTATCGCACGAATTTTGCCCAAAAACATTTTCCGTGGACTGATACTGCTAACCAACTTGATCTTTCAAATTACATAAAGTGTATTTGTGTACCAAATTCCATTGAAATCGGCCCATTTTTGAGCCAGCTGGAAATAAATTAAGCTCGATCGAGCTGGAGATCTATGTGTTCTGAAACGTGAAAGATTCTAGTCGGCACATCCGGATTGCAGCATGATAAGTATGAGTACAATTAATAACAACATGAGTTGCATTTTTGGCATTTATGTTTCGGCTTGACATTCAAGTCTTCCTCAGGTTTATTGAGGAGAGAGAGAACTGGTTCGTGTCATGGATGCTTAATCTCTGAGTAAGAGTCACAGAACAGTTCTCCCTCTTCTGCATCGCCCCGAAACGTCGGCGAAAAACTACTAATTTTTTATGAGACGCAGCTAGTAAGCCGTCGATTGGATTTGGCTAAAACTTAACATGAGATTTTCGTAAACATATTTATTTAGAACTCCTTGGCCGCCTAGGGGATGGTAGAAGACCAAAGATAGTAGTTAGGTAACCATTCTAAATTTTGAATTGATTTTTTTTTAAATTTAAAAACGTTATCAAAAACTGGATAACTGTTTGATGGAGCAGAATGGGATTTCTGCGACATATTACGTTAAAAAACCGACCGCTGGTGTTTACTTTGTAGAGATTAGGAAATTTTCCAGGATGGAGTAGTAATCAGCGTGCTGGAAGCAGGAAACGGAATAGTTACATAACAAGGTTGGCTGAACAGTATTTTGGCGAGTGGATACTACAGCAGTATGCCATAGTAGTCCTCAGTCTATAGTTCCAGGTGGAAGGGGACCCACTTCCCCCACTACACTACTGATAACACCTGGCCAGGTATTGTCAGTGTCTCCGTCCGTGTAGTCATGGTCGCGCCGTCCGTCTGCACTTCGCGGTTTCCTTCAAAGCGTGAGCAATGGTGTTCTGTGATGATGTGCGCTTTTATTGTAGTGTAGCTTTGTGGTCCTCGTGTGCACCGTTAGGCCCTACCGCTGCTGTCGTCAGAGTGTACCGATGAGTTCGATATGGTGCGGTCATCTGTCATATCGGACTTCTGTAATAAGAGGGTCAACAGATCATATCTTGAGGTGCGTACAGGAAGGAATCAATATTGCATTAGTTTCAGGGGTTGGGGGTAAATTGCTTATTGAGGGTGTTAGATTCATGATATGAATAAAAGATATCTATTTTGAGGCCCTGTTTTAACTCTTTTATGTTGGATGTCGTTCATACAATCCGCGCCAGAATGCTTTTGTTACAAGAATACACAAATTATTATGTATCCATAGATAGACTACGCATTTATCGTTCGTCCGTACTATTGAGAGCCTTATATAAGAATTACAATCAGTAAATATTTTAAACTTAATTGTATCGGACGTAAGGATATACCACAAAATACAGTAGAACGCCAGGAAGAAAGTTTTCAATTACAAGACAAGAGATCGTTAAAGATATGACAGCAGACAATTTATCTAGTGTTTTACGCTCATCCGTATTGACAAAATGGGAAAGATTGCATACAATAATCTAAAACTAGCCTTTGATACATTAAGAACAATACCAAGCAGTGGACTAATGAGGAAGTGATATGAAGGAAAGACGTAGTAACGACAAGAGTAAGAATTTGGCACACCTTTCTGACAAAGGGATACCTAATGATAGACAGTTTTGCATTCAACGTAGCACATTACTGACAGCAAAACAAATACTTAAAGAATGCATACTAAGACACCCTAAATAAAAAACATTTAATTTACTTTTTAAAATGTACCTTTTCCATTTTTTGCGCTAACTCTTGACAACAATACATATTACTTGAATATTGGTTTGCAAATCGAATATTCTGAACGTATATTTTATTGTTGTTCCTCCTTATTGGTTACGTTCTTCTCTATCCTTCCTTGAAATATCATGCATAAAATAATTATTGATGAATAATTCTAGTTATATTATCTTTTTTTATTGTGTTCCTTTTTTAAACCTGAGTTCTATAGTATCTTCATTATTTCTATAACTATTAACTGAATGAACAGAAGGAGCCATCTCTTCTATCTAAAATAATCAATGAAAAATAGTAAGCAATTTTCGAGTACCTTAAAAATGTCAAAGTTTAAGGGAGATGAGGCGAAAACCATCCTATTGTAAAATTAGCCCGAAACAATTTTCGTCGACATATTAATTGTTTTAGTGAGATACATTTGCTTTTCTGGATAGATTTGATGTTTACGGAATGATATGAAGAAAACAATAGTAAGTTACTAGCATCATTTCGATTTAAGCCCCTTTAACGACACCGCTGCCTATTAGTTGTACGGTCCAATCATAACATGTTATTTACTGATTATAAACCATTTTAGCTGCTAATGTTCTGAGGATATTTCTTCTTTCTCTTTACATCTACCTATATTTAGATCCAAAGTATAGTGCATCGTGGTGTAATCATCCTGTTTAAAGCTGCATATCATCAAGATAGAAATAAATCAATTAACATTGAATCATCCTCGTGCACACTCTCCATCGCCTTGAAATTTAAACCCATAGAAAATTATTGATCATAAGTAAAGCGAATTATATAATGTACGCTATTTATTATTTGGAAATTTGCAAGAAAATATTTATTATTGCTGTTCTACTTATAAAGTCAAATAAACATACTTTATCTCTTAAAACAGGTTTTACTCGGATTAGGTTAGAGTCTCATCTGGTAGTGGGTAAAGGAACTATTAACCACTTCGAGTTAGAGGGCAATCTGACGAACTAATAAATAGTTACAACCTTCGTTTCATATAAGTTCGAAACTTTTGGCGTTTGATTTTCAGTTCATTATCGGTCATATAATTTCAAGTTAGTCAGTACGATTTTTACTCATCGTTTGAACTTCTATATTTCTCTCTTATGGATTGTTGGCGAGGTCGTTGTTGCGGTCACAAATGCACTTTCACACATGTAACTTTTTAGATAAAATCGAACAAATTATTGTATAAATAAATATTTAAACAAAATAGTAATTATGCATGTTTCTAACGATATAAATGTTAGAGTCCCTTGGATATCGGTATAAAAGGACTCCACTGTATACATAAACTAAACGGCACGTGGCTCTTGTAATGTTTCCCTGAATAACTGCGGATTTCAAATGGAAATCGTTCTTGAGGTTTCTCAACTCGTTTTTCTATTAACGCTTTGTCCAGACTTGGCTTGGAAGTGGAATGATTGCCTATAAACACGTATAGAGCCTGTCTATAGGGGCTTTGTATAGACGAATCCAGACAATTCGTATAGACAGACGAAGTGAGTGGACAAGGCCTACAAGGCCTTTGTCGCTTGTACACTTGAAAGTCTTGTTCTGTATTGGTTGCTAAATGAGCTGGCTAGAATGAAAGTAGTGTAAGTCACTCTAAGTATGTAATTAGTTCTTTTTTATTCACTTTAATGCAGAAATTAAAAGTGCCCGTGGTTTTCTGCACCTCCTAGATATAATCAGCTCTTTTTGCCTGGTGCTGTTTGATTACATTTCTTTTTCTTAGTACAATTTTTATAAACGGAATAATCTTTCCACTAGGAAGTTTCCGAGTGAAATTCTATTCCAAAACCAAATTGAAACCAAAATGAAAAGATGATTGTTGGATGGTTCTGAGCACAACTAGACCAAGTCCATTTTGATATTTTATGTAGTTATGGCACTGAAGAGTACCTATTACTAAAATTGCTCTTTTCAGTGCTACAGCAGACTAAGTCCTAACTTCATTATTTTGCCACTTGTACCAGTTCTTGCTACACTTCTGGAAGTCATTATTATTTTTTTTCACAGCACAAGTAAGCCAAAACTTAACTATTTTATTAACAAACCTATACAAATATAATATCAGTGATATTTAAAATAAGTTCAAATGTTTTTAAGACTTTTACTGGTCAATAGGATTTATACAACGCCTCTGCAATTTATACACATAATAATCATTTTCTGAAAACTGTATAATATCCAGTTGTGGTCTGAACACTCCAATTACGGCTCTTATAGTATAAGTGGAGTGGATATATCGCAAAACATACATATTACAAAATATTTCACAAAATGTCTTAAGAATTGTCTCGTGTCTTACACTTCAAATGGGGAACCAATTTTCTGACGTTTTTCCTAAAAGAACTTCGTTTTTAAGAACAAACTTCATTTGTTCGATTGTATTTAGATATTGTCTGATTGTAGGAATGCCTGGCGTTTATATCCAAGTTTGTACAAGCCTCGAGATATTTCTCCAAATATATCGTGGTGCTATAAACAAAGCATGCTTATCAATCTTCCGAAATTTGTGGTATCATAGGTAATGAAAACAATACGTCTACAATATTTACAAAAAATATTTAAAATATCCCTGAAATATTGTACTTGTTCTAAAGCGATAAGAGGGTGTTCTTGAAGCATATGGCACACTTGTCACAACACATTATTAGTCAAGGTCTGTTTGAGTTGATAGTCATGTTTGCTATGTTGTGATAATGACGAACGGTTAATGTCTACTATCTTATTCATCTCATTGAAATATGATTTTTTAAGAAATACGTGACAGAATTACATGTATTGCCCACTTTTTATTGAAAATATGTCTTTAAAAATCGCCTAAACTGGCGCACTTTATCTGTCAGATCCATCACGACCATTTTAATGTTAAATACCATTATCAGCCTGTTTTAGAAGCATAAAAAGCCAGTCTTGAAAGAACTGCGTCATCTTACCGAGTACAATGCGTATCCCAGGTACATCCACACGATTAGGAAAGCTAGAAAAAAAAGACACTTTATATATTGAAATCATTGTTACAAAACAAACACGCGAACAAAACAAAAAGAACTTTTTTCTTACTCTTAGGTGGTACCATTAAAATTCACTGGTGAAAGAGGGCTTCAGTTTAGAATCCCTACCTTCCCCACACCAGGTCCACTATTATTGCAACCATTTCCAAGATATTTTACAAAATATACGAAATGTCTACTTTTCAAGTCTGGTAGTAAGTATCTGCTAATTGTTTTAAATATATTTTATGTTATCCATACTCATTCTGGGTAGCTTTTAATAATTTTTCTTTTAGTGGATGAATTTTTTTTTTAGTTCCTCCAGCTGTGTTGCATATACCTATTAATTCGATTTGGAATGTTTTATATTATACAGTTTTCCGACAGAGTAATTCTTCTCATTCAGAATAGCGATTTCAATTGTATAAAATGTTACTTGAGCTTCATAATTATGAAAATAACCTACCACAAGAGTAGGGGGAGACCCAGATAATCCTTTTTTTTATACTTTTTATTATTATTATTGTCCAGCGAAGTAATGGTTCTTGCCTTTGCAAAAATATTTTTTCTCCCATAGACTTTTTATCTGTGGGTGGTTGTAATATATGGTCTACAGTTAGTGATCGCATATCGGTATGGATGGCTACTGATTGTGACTATTGGACAAGTACCATATGTCTTAGCCATGGCAGAATCTACGAGGTTGCAGAATTGTATTTATTTAATACACATATAAATTGCATTAAACCAAACTTTAGAAATACCTTTAAGCCTTATGTTTGTAACAAATAAAATGTTTCGAGTTTTATTATAGGTGCAACTTATTTTAAGATCTCATAGGAATATAAACCTTCTTTCTAAAGGTTAAATGCAAAGAAGCTGACATTTTCATTTCTATTGCATAATCTATTCACAGAACAATTTTTTTTCTTTCCAAACAAGTAACCGGAATTGTTATTTACAGAGAGGGATCGAAAAATGACTTTTGGACTGGTGTTCCAGATTATTTTATGTTTTGAATTATATTTAAACTAAAAACTTTAATAGAAGCTATTTCCTAATAGTGTACAAGTTGAACTTGTAAAATTAGCTAAGAATAACTTCTCAGACAGCCCACATAATGACATCATGAATGCAATGTCAGTCTGATCGCGCTTAACTCCTTACAATTCACATTTAGCTTACACCCACTTCTCACTGGCATTTTCTAATATATACCATTGTATTTGCTACCTGAGCGCATTAATATACCAGATCACCCGTACACATACAACAAGGAAGTATGTCGACTAAGTCCTGAAACCACAGACTAAATCGTAATTCCGTGCAAACTGTAAAATACATGGAGGAAAACAAGAAACACTATACTCTAATAAATGAAACATTTAAAAAATGTTTTGAATGGCTGCCATGTCGCAGAATAAATTGATTTGGTGAAACAATCCTTAGCAAGGTTCTATGTAATATTAACTATATTTCTCATATTACGCATTTCATCGGACATCTTCTGCATTCAAAAAATCGGAAACATTCTACGCAATAACATATTTAACAGTAAACACGATAATATATATAAACATTTTACACAAGAACACACTTCAACAGCAAGTTCGATAACACACTTAAAGAATCTTTCAGAATTATTTAAGGACTATTGCGGACATGTTATTACAACATTTGAATGGAAAAGAACAATTTTTCAGAATACATTTAACAATAAATTGGAATTACAGCATTTTATACAATCGACACCAGTTACGAAAAAAATGGTAAAAAAAATTAAAATAAAATTGACTCATTATTTCATAATTAACGAATTCTAATTTTGAATAATTTAGCTTCTAAAAGTCTCAAACTTGCGTCGAAAACATCTACCAACCAATAAATCCCAGTTTTTACATACTGAATAAAGTCCAACAAATATGATATGTTTACGATTTGAAAAACTCGCTAATATTTTTAATAAAAAAAAATTGCTTAATTATTTCTTCTCTTGTTTTGTGACATTTTTTCATTGCGAAAAATAATCATAACAATTATTCAGAAAATTTATTTATTAAATTTTAACGTCCATTTATTATTAAGTACGAGTTTTAAGACGGGTTATCTACAGGTTACCACCCTTTTCTACCCAGGATAGAGCTGATACCCTTTCTTTTTTCTAAAGAAAAGCCACCACCTCTAGTGGGAATCGAGAGTTCTGTACTAACGCCTTAACGCTCACGGCCACCTGGCCACCTCGGATTCTCGTGCGGGCTAGGCGGGTTCAAATCCCACCAACAGAAGGTTGAGTTTTTCATATCCAGGCCTATTGAAGGAATTCCCTGCTGCATTTGGATGTTTAGGATAGCCGGAGCTAATAGACTAGATGCAGAAGCTCCGTAAAAAAAAAAAAAATAACAAAAAATTACTTGCTGTTTTAATTTCACAATTAAATATACATCCAGCATTAATTTATGTTTCTTTGGTATTTTAAGTTGGGTTTACATGTTATATTAATTTGAATATATGGTGTTGTTTTGATTCTCGGAATGCCAAAATGGATCAATAGTTTTGTTGATAAGGCTATCATGGTTGCTGTACCATGACCGACCACCTGCTCCTCCTAGGCAGCACCACGTCAACACAGAACATTTTGCCCGATCGAACACTATTCATTCGTCTTCTCTATCAATTCCTTGTTTGTGAAAATAGAGTTTCTCTATTTACTCCTTCGAATGGGTACTATCTCTTTGCCACGATTTTGCGAGATATTTAAGAAAAAATACGAAAATTTTAAAACTTCTCATGTCTGTTAATAACATTTCTTATTTTTTCAAAAACTTCCCTAACTCCCAATGTAACCAAAATGTGAATATTCTAGTCTTTATGAATTTAGAGCACGTTGAAAGTATTTCAACTGAATCCAGAGATTCTAAGTACCCCCAAACCGAAAATTAGTTAAAGACGTTTTTCAAAAACCGATACAGACATCGCCTTAACATAGTAATAATCATAATAATAAAGTGTAGTATATAATTTATAATAATAAAGATTATAAAGTGTAGTCATGCGAGTGTATTACCTGACCACCAAAAGCGGACTAGAAACAGCACTCTGCACCACTGGATGCAGTGAGACCCGTCCGATACTTCTTAAATATCCAGCAAATGTATGTACACTTATGTACACAATTATTTATTTCCGTTGGATACGAATCCCCCAAAGTAAATTCAATCACCCAGAAACGGAGGAAACCCACCCCGATAATAATAATAATTTGTATCACTATAGTAAGCCTTGGAAGCCTTTTTTGAGGGGATTCCGCTTAAGTT